>JAUIMM010001029.1:2110000-2441324 GCA_031769625.1 Taudactylus pleione
GCACAGATCATAATACACACGCTGTAAGGTGGTCAAAATTGACTTAAGGGGCCTATCCATTAGCAGATCTTTCTCTAACGATAAAAGATTATCCCTTGAAAAACCCTGGCGCTGCGGTGACAGATATCTGTCATGTACATGACAGATTTTTGCAAACGACGAACGATATTGCATGACATCATTCAGGGAGTGGATTTATTTTTATGTTTCTATGAATTTTCATTAAAAATGTTATTCGTCGTTTACCGCATATAAACTGCCAGATATTTCTAATATCTGGCTGCGATAAGCGATAATTGACCAACATGTTGGAGTGACGAAAGACACAATTTATCGGCTGCGGGAGTGTGCATCTGTCATCGTTCAGGGCCTATCCCTTAGCAGATAAGGGATAGGCCCTGAACGATGACAGATGCGCACTCCAGATGCGAATGATATATCGTTCAGTCGTTCAATTTATCTGCTAATCGATAGGCCCCTTTAAAATGACTGGAAATTAATGTTATTGAGGTTAATCCTGGAATACTAACCTTAAAAAAATCACTAACCAAGGGTCTGAGAGATCTGAATTCTCTATAACAGCTAAACCAGTGGTTCTCAAACTCGGTCCTTTTTCCAGGTCTCCTAGCAGGTGCACAGGTGTATTCATTACTCACTGACACATTTTAAAAGATCCACAGGTGGAGCTAATTATTTCACTTGTGATTCTGTGAGGAGACCTGAAAAACATGCACTGTTTGGGGTGCTGAGCAGTAGTGGCTCCAGGCACGGGCAAGCCGGTCCGTCGCCCGGAGCGCCACTGTATCCGGAGGGCACAGGAAATGCCCATCCTCCCTCCCGGCGGTAGAGGAAATATGTAAGTTCAGGGGTAGGGAGCGGAGGAGGGAAGGGGCGGCAACTCAATACGGCGCTGGGCGCAGCACAGCCTAGCGCCGGCCCTGTTCCTGAGGACCGAGTTTGAGAACCTGTGAGCTAAACTATCAACCTTCCCCAAATTTTCAAATTATGGCTGCTATAGATCTAATATTATAGTAAGGTACTGAAGATATCAGATTTTTAAAAAATTGTTTCTTTGTTTTATTTGCAAATGTAAAAATTTTCTGGTCTGACAGACCCATGGTTAGTGTTTCAGAGTTAATAAAACTCTAGGAACAAAAACAGGCCAAAATTATATGATTTATTTTAGTTGTTTTTATAATTTTTAAAAAAAAATACAGATACAACACCAAAGCCAAAACTCCTGTGGCAGTTTTGGCAAAACCAATACACGAGGGTCGCACACGTCTTTAATTCAAACTAATCACTACTCCTACGGTCAGTCAAACGATATCTTGTGTGCTGCTGTGCAATTTAATGACAGAACAAGGTATTGTTCTGTCCATCATTACATCATATATTGTGTACGGACAATCTGTGAAGGTCCGGGGCAAAGGGAAATCGTCCCGACCATCTGCACGATTGCCCGTTGTTCTAATGTGTGCCATCCCTGTAAGAGCGGGGTGGACTGCAGCTAAAAGCACACTGCGGAGAGTGTCAGAGCTGCATTCTAGAACTGCCCCATGAGATGTGCAAAGGGAGGCAGATGTGTGAGTGACCATCTGTATATTGCTGCCCCTTGGGGAGCAGAGAGAGGCATCCTGGCAGACCCTCCAACATGACCCGTTCCAGTAAGTACAAAATGCTCTGCTCCTGGACTTCCCTTTCAATTTATGATTGCAGATACCTGTGGTGAAACACCTGTCTTATCAATAAACTAGTTCAGCATAGGTGACTGCAATCATACGTTAGGTGGGAAGACCAGGAGCAGAGTGATGTGTACCTGATGGAAGGGGTCATGTTGGAGGGTAGGTCCTGGTTGTAAAGCATTCTGTACTTTGGGCCTGATTCATTGCAGATTGTGATTGCAATAGCGATTACGCACTCAGTCTCACAACGATAGTATGCTAATCCACTGCGATCGCTATGCAGTCGCAGCACAACATAAGGACGAACACTATTGAGTATCACTTGCACAAGCCCTGACCTTACTCAGAAAGTGCTAACTTCATCGTACACCATGAGTACTCAGGCTGTGTAAAGCATCGCAGTGGATAATTTATGCACGCCCCTGCAACGGCAATCAATTCAAACGCACAGGCACGTCTGTGTTTCGCCGACCACCCCCCTGTCAACACCCACAAATGGCACTGCCTGTTAATCACTCTGCGATGGTTTTGCGTAGTCACTGTGATCGCAGTGGCTGGTTCACGCATGCGCACTGCGATGCTTACGAATGCACAGAATGCAACAATCGGCCAATTGCGTGTGTAATTGCAGTTGCGATCGGTAATGAATCAAGCCCCTTGACTGCAGAGAGGCAAAGAAAGGCAGAGTTTAGTAGCAGCACACAAGTGAAGATTAATGCACTTGTGGGTGTGTCCTCCATTAAAGCAGCAGATATGAGAGCTGCTATGCAGGGCAGTTTCTAGGGTCTCAGGCTCCCAGTGCGAGAAGTCAGAATGCGCCCCCCCTTCCCCCCCAAGAAGCAGTAATATTGCAGAGTGGGCGTGGCCTCATCATGAGGGGGTGTGGGATCACAGTAAGGGAGCGTGGTCTCGAAAGACCACAGAATGTCAGCCACTGTGACTACTGAGCCCAGGGGTGGCTAAACTGTAAGAGGCAAAGCACTGAAAAATATATGTAGTTAAATCAAAGTCTGATGGCATGCCCGCGCCAGAGGCGCGCGCTCAAAAACTGGCGGGTGGCCTAGCTGTCACAAGCCCACCCCGCATTTGTGTGTGCATGCCTTTGGTGTGACATTTGCAGACATTTGCAGAAGTATAATCTTGTATGACACCCATTTTTAGTCACGTTGGGGGCGAGCCCAGCACATTGAAAATATAAGCCAGAACCACATAAAATACACTGAAATAAGCCAGGTCCACATAAAATACACTGAAATAAGCCAGAACCACATAAAATACACTGAAAAAAAGCCACTTCAGGATTACACTGCAACAAACCACTTCCACATAAAATATATTGGAAAAGCCAGAGCCACATAAACTACATTTTAAAACACATCCACCTCAAATACAGTATTAAATCCAGAACCACATAAAATACATTTTGAAATCCAGAACCACATAAAACACATTGAAAAAACAAGATTCACACTTCATTCCAGCCCGACAACTGATATTACACACTCATATACATTACTCATCATGCTGCACCCCTTCAATTGATATTACACATGCTGCACCCCCACAGCATATACATTATTCATCATGCTGCACCCCCCCATTGATATTACACATGCTGCACCCCCACAGCATATACATTATTCATCAATCTGCACCCCCCATTGATATTACACATGCTGCACCCCCCCAGCATATACATTACTCATCATGCTGCACCCCCCCATTGATATTACACATGCTACACCCCCACCAGCATATACATTACTCATTATGCTGCACCCCCCATTGATATTACACATGCTGCACCGCCCCAGCATATACATTACTCATCATGCTGCACCCTCCCATTGATATTACACATGCTGCACCCCCCCAGCATATACATTACTCATCATGCTGCACCCCCTCAATTGATATTACACATGCTGCACCCCCACAGCATATACATTATTCGTCATGCTGCACCCCCCATTGATATTACACATGCTGCACCCCCACAGCATATACATTATTCATCATGCTGCACCCCCCCATTGATATTACACATGCTACACCCCCCCCAGCATATACATTACTCATCATGCTGCACCCCCCCATTAATATTACACATGCTACACCCCCCCAGCATATGCATTACTCATGATGTTACAACCCCCAATTGATATTACACATGCTGCACCCCCCAGCATATGCATTACTCATGATGTTACACCCCCCAATTGATATTACACATGCTGCAACCACGCCCCCCCAATTGATATTACATATGCTGCACTGCAGCCCCCCAAATGACATTGCATATGCAGTGCACCCCCCCCCCCCAGGCCCTAACATGCTGCTGCAGGCAGCCTGCACAACTGACAGTGACATTTACACCACGCTGAATGCACTTCCCCTTCCCCCCAGTTTAGTTACCTGGAACTGGAAGAAGTTGGAACCTGGTGAAGCTGCAGCTGCTGTGCGCTTGCCGTGCTTACATCCCATGCCCAGTCAGTGCTGCCCAGTCCGGAGTGCGGACGACGCTGCCGCCAACCACCCAGTCAGTGAGACCATCAGTGAGCGAGTGAGTGCGGATTCGAGCCGAAGGCAGCCAGCAGCAGGACGGAGTGGGGGTCACTCTCAGCCGGCGGGACCGGACAGACTCTTCAGTGCGGCTGATGTGTGGTGTGTGCGCCGCCCCCTCCCTGTCATGTGACACCCAGGAGGAGAGGATGGAAGGCTGCTACTGGGTGCGCACACGCGAAGTTACTGTAGGTAAGACAGGCTGCCACAGCGATGATGCAGCCTGCAGGAGTCGGACCCGGCGTATTTTGCATTGAGGGCGGAGCGCCCCGTGCAATTGCACGGGACGCCCGCCCCTAGAAATGGCCCTGCTGCTATGTATAGATGTGTGTGAAGCTGTGGAACTACAGACACCAGCCAGCGTAGGGACAAGTGGACTTGTATGTATAAAGTGCAAAGCATCTATTGCTACTGTGCTTTAAGATTGTGCTGGTGAAGAGAATGATGTAATGTAACCATATCTATAAGATTGTTATATACCATCTGACATACCAATTATATGAGCTGGAGGGAGAGGAGAAGCTGCTTTAACCATATTTGTGTCTTTTATAGCCCTTTAGTCATGTGCAGGAGAAGATAGATATAACTGGTATATTGTTTTACAATAGAAGATCTGGCTCCCAAATTAGTCGATAAGAACTGTGCATATCTAGATGTGTGACTGTGATAAAGTCTGAATGGGCAGGGACCCCGTCTCAGGTATTGCCCACATCCTGGAGAGCTAGCCGGGGGCAATGGGAGCTGTATCACTCGAAATACACTTTGCACCACACAGCACATTGAAGGGGAGTTAAATAGGTAATAACTGACCCAGCTTCAGTCTACATTTTTTGTATGTGGAATCAATTGAAGTTATTTACCTACAGTATGTCAGCGACATTTCCACCAGTATGTCAGCACTTATCTTATAAAAACACACTGAAAAGATGTTACTGTAATGTATACAAGTAGAAAACAAAAATATGTTACATTGCAAAACAAGCATTAAAGAAAACACTTCATGGTGTCACTACAACTTTTCACCTAGCTAAACCAGGGAGTCCCATAGGGAAATATCTTACAGTAACTGCGGTGGAGGAGTAGAAGGGTTGGGATCGGAGCTTGTGAAGAGGTTCTCTCCCATGTACAACACGAACAGTCACAGTCTATTGACCTGGCTTGCAGCCAGTGCGTGGCCTGTGGCAGACGCCAAACTGACAGACCATGTTTTTTCTTGTGTCGGATAAATAGTTGTGAACAATATAGATATTTGTGAGAGCCTGAAATTGATGCAGAATATGCATATAATCCTATAACTGATGTTGTCTGTCAAGGTTCACAAAAACATTTCACACCTTGAGTTGTAGCAAGGCAATAGCGTCATTGTAAACAAGTCCGTCATCACTCAGGGGAACGTATTGTTATGTGAATATTGTTACATGTTCAGATAGAAGTAAAATAAAGGTTAGAATTAGAGTGTAATAAATCCTGACATGGATGTGACATAATTCTGCAGTATTTCATAATTCAATAGTATGTAGAAATGATTTACTATTTGAACCATAAAATATTGCATGTTATTCATTTAGGTTTATTTTCATCATTGACATTTGTCTTTTTCTCTTTATTTCCTGTTAACACATTTCTAATGCATTTGGGCCTGTATGCAAATGACAATAGATGAATTGGCAATGGACCTGATGCAGAGTTGTACGCTAATGTCACCATTGCTATGTAGGTGTATTCAGCTGCTATGCACAAATATGCAGATGTCGCAGATGCCGGGAGATGTATTGAGCCACCCACCCGCGGCTTTGCAAATCTAAGCTCCTAAGCTCGGTCGCAGATCATTGCCTACAGCCCTGCAGAATGGCTGCAGGAACTGAGACCACCGGAGCCATAGTCCTAAGGATCGTAGAAACAGACACGCCCCCTGAAAACTGTTGCGACACGCCTGCGTTCTTTGCCTCCCAATGCTCCCTGACTGTCAGTCATGCTGTGATTAAATTGTCGCTGCGCACAACTATGGTAATGTACCTTGACTCGTGTGCAGTGCGACTTGGACACATACACAATTTACTGCTAATCGCTCAATTCCGTATATATCGGTATTGAATACAACTCTGGGTCAGCCCCATTGTGTCATTCTATTATTTAAAAAAAAACAAAGGGCGTGGTTCAGAGATAGACGCTAATACGATCGCAGCTGCATTTTCATATACACCGCAGCTGCGAAAATATGCCAATGTGCGCAAAGATCACCCAAGCATAAAGACGCCCATTGCTGCCTTCTTACAGGCGTGTGACAATGCTTACCTGCATAAATATCCAGGGGCATTTCTAGAGAGGAGGGGGCCCGTGCGCAGTCTCCGACACGGGCCTCCTCCTCTGTCTGGTGGCCGGCAGCGCACTGAGCTGTGCGCAGCCAGCGCCGGAGTTATAGACTCTGGGCACTAGAGTGCGACCAGAGTCTATAGAGTATGCGCAGGTCACCGGGAAAATGGCCACGGCGGCCATTTTCCCTGTACTGCGTATGCACAAACGACGGGAAAATGAGCGCAGCGGGCATTTTCCAGTCGTTTTTACAGAGCCGGATCCCCGCGCCGACGCTGGACTTCGGAGAGGTAAGTAATACTATGGGTGCAGGGTGTGCGGTGCGGGGCCCCCCGTGTGCCCCACCATCCTGCATCCATTATAGATACGCCCCTGTAAATATCGGTACCATCGAGAGGCCATCTTGTCTTTGTGGAAGGTCTGACCAGCCACAGACTCGGCAGCTCTCCTCGCATGCAGAAAGCTCTCATGCTGTGTTGGCAATTGCAGTGACTAATTTATGCATGCCCATAAAACTGAGTTTTAACGTGCAGATACACCTGCATTTTTCTGACCACCATCAAACGCAGTCCACCTGTCACTCACTTTGCGATAGCTTCCTTTTGTGTCCATAATCGCAGTGCGATTGCTGTGCATGGACAGTGCGGCTTGTACGCATACGCAATGGAAAAGAATCGCTCGACCTGTGTATGTAATTGCCATTGTGTTCATCTCTGAATCAGGCCCAAAGTTGTGACAGTGGTCATCCACTTGCTACCCCGCATAGCAATTATTTCCATTGTGGCTGTCTGGCACTTTTCTAAGTGCTTTTTTAACCTGTTCCTGGCTTATTGTGAGCATATTCATGCATATATGGTTTAAGCCAGTAAAAAAAAAAACTTTCATTGTATTTATAAATTAGGGATGCTATACGTCCCATATCAGATTTAGGGTATGTGTCCAGGCATCTTGAAAATAGTTTTTGGGACACCTGGATGCATAGCCTAAATAAATGCCCCGGCTTAGGAGGTGGGAGGCAGTAAGGGCGGCCACTGCCACTGAAGGGGCGGACACTGTCACAATGAAGGTGGAAGAGGACGGGGAGGGGCCTGGAGCCAGTCAGGTACCCATGGTTCCTGGCGGCCAATTTGCCTTCACTTAGGGGTAAATTTACTAAGGGTCAATTTCAGTTCTATTCCATTTTGTGGTGGTTTGGTGGAGATTTTAACAATCGGGTAAAACACTCAAAACACCCTCAATATCCCTAGAAATTCGACAAATAGAACTTCAAATAGACCATTGGTACCTTCCCATAGCCATCAGTAGAAAAAGCTTATTTACTAAGTTCATTGAAAATAGACCAAAAAATAGACCAAAATTCAACCCCAAATTAGCTTTTTCAATAGAAGCATCAGAAACCGTTCTATTTTAAATCATGTAAAATTGTCTGAAAACTCAATATGATGGAAAAACATGGGAGAGAACCATGTGGGGCACTGGCTATATAAATCAGGCATTTAAAGGGATAAAAACTAAACAAAAAATGGGAGTGGCGCTCGTCAATTAGCAGCTGTTAGAAAAGGGTTTTAAGCTCCTTATGCTGGGCATACACTATACAATTATCTGCAAGATATCTGTGCAATCTGGCTGGTTGGAATGAAAATCTTGTAATGTATAGGAGCAAATGACAATCGAACATTTGTTCACAAACACTGGAAAACAGTCAAAAATGGACATTCAGTCAACTTGGTTAAATAAAACAAATGTATCCAATTTGAAGAATTGTGTTTGTCTGTTTTCCCGTTTTTAAAACCAGGGCCGGCTCCAGACACATTCTGTCAGTGCGGCCGCACAGGGGCGCCGGGTCCGGCCGGAGATAATCCCTGACCTCCACCCATCTACCGCAGGTATTATAATAAGGTGAGGGGGAAGACACATGGAAGGAGCGGGCGGAGGGGAAACGCGGAATGGCGCTGGGCGCAAAGACACCTAGCACCGGCACTGTTTAAAACCATATAATCGATTGTCATTTGCTCCCATACATTACCAGATTTTCATTCCAACCAGCCAGATTGGACAGATATCTGACAGATAATTGTATAGGGTATGTCCAGGGGTGTAGTAGGTATTACCGCCGGCCGCTGCCCGGCAAGGGTGAAGATCCTGATCGTCCCTAAGGTAAGTATCACTAACCTAATTCTACCCCCTAACCCTCCCTTAGAGGTGCCAAACCCTAACCTCCCCCCTAAGTGCCTAAACCTAACCCCCCCTTCCCCACCGCCTAAGTCCCCCGGGGGGGTGCCTAACCCTAACCTCCCCCCAGGGGTGCCTAACCCTAGCCCTCCTTCCCCTAGCCTAAACCTAACCCTCCTGGGGGGTGCCTAACCCTAAGTCCCCCGGGGGCTCTAAACCTAAATCGCATTCCAATGCAGATTTCCTCCTATTCAAATATATACTGTCGACTTTTCCCTTTCTACACAATCTTATTTTAAGACCCTTATCTCCCCCAGTCCTCCAATCCTATCGTCTCTTTGCAACTTTCAACTCCCTCCTCTGCCCCCCCCGCTCCTTGCAAACCCTCCTCACTCTCTGCTCTTGACTTCACCACCCAGTTTACACCTAAAATTGAATCCATACATCAGGACATATCATCCCACCAGACCCTCACCAACCTATTTCCTTCTTCCTCAGTCTGCCTATTCTCAACCTCCATTTTGCCAACTTGGACTTCATTCTCCCCAGTATCTGGAGATGAAGTCAAGGCTCTAATCCGTTCCCCCCTTTCACCTCCCCCATGACGATATCCCATCCTGTCTCCTCTACTCCCTTTCTCCTGATGCCTGTTCCCATCTTGCCCCTCTCCCTCATCAGAAACTGTCCCCACTGCATTCTAACATGCCATTGTCTCCTCCGTTCTTAAAAAACCCACCCTTGATACTGAAACTTTCTCTAATTACCGCCCCCCCATCTGTCACCTCCTCTTTGCCTATAAACTACTTGGCTGGATTGTCTACAACCGCCTTTCCTTCCTTCCACTACCTGTTTGCCCCCATTTTAGCATAGCTTTTGTCCTCTCAATCCACAGAAACTTACTAAAGTAAGCAATGATCTCCTTGCTACCAAATCCAAGGCCCACTACTTTCTGCTTGACCTCTCTGCTGCTTTTGACACAGTGGACTACCCTCTAGTCCTGCAAATCCAAATCTGTGTGATACTGCCCTGGCTGTCCTCCTACATCTCTCACCATTCTTTGTTATTCTCCTCTCATGACTACACTTCTTCCCTACTTCCTCTACAAGTAGGTTTCTCCCCCTGAGATGGGTATCCCAATTTAAATATTTGGGCATTCACATTACAAACTCCCCGTATGATTATATAAGGCTTAACCGGGACCCTATATTTGATTACTTAAAGGACAAAACTAAAACTTGGATTAAATTGCCCCTCACGGTCACAGGCAGGATCAACAAGATTAAGATGATAGTACAACCTAAACTATTATATATATTTCTGCAGTCCCCAGTGTTTATCCCTGCCTCAAAATTTCATAAATTGGACAGTATGCTAACTACTGTGATATGGGCGAATAGACGACCTCGCGTTAGATTAAAAATATTGACAAGACTTAAATCTGCTGGAGGGTTCGCGCTTCCTAACTTTTGACATATTATTACGCGGCACAGCTTACACATGTGAGGGAATGGCTCCAGGACAATTCTCCTACTGCTCTACACTCACTGCTGGTGTCTCAGGCTTTACCTGGTCACACGCCTGTCGAAGCCAGATAATTGGCTGAGACAGGATCAGTTTAAAATTAAATCTGCACGACGCCATTTTGCGAATGGCCGCCCAGCACCATTTTAGTGAATCTCGCCCATTATAAGTACATACGGCGATGCTATTATTTAGCGTTGTGCGATTTCCACGCAATAGAAAGAAGTTGAAAGTCCTCACCATATAAATTCAGACAGTCACTAAAACATATAAAATGATTAACCCTGCAAAACACGTACCATGGTGTACTCCACAAACACGTAGTCGTACAGTGCTAACTAGCGTCTTTTCCCAAAACCCCAATACTTACACGCTTCCCACTAACATAAAAGGTTCCCTAGTATTAAAGTGTAATATTCAAGGTTTATTCAGTATTATTAATGTTGTGGAATAAATGTAATTTGATATCTAAGGTTTAGTACATGGTAAGCAGACTGTGCTTGCTGTTGTACTGATCCACTGTGTCTTTGCAGATTTCCGGTACCATCGGTGAGAAGATCGCAACATGTGTCTGCACATTATGGACTATAGAGAGTTAAACATTAAAATGTACTCTGTAATGTAACCAGCTTAGATTTAGTATGCAGCGGGAAAAAGGACACAAAGGGCTGTTGGAGGCTGATTTGTGTCCATTCGAATTGACCTATGAACTATACTGTAACAGAAGAACCAGGAAGAAGAACCAATGGAATCATGCCAAACTGTTCTATTGTATTGCCTATCCCTGTAAGAGTATATATGTGGGTTCTCTAAACTTGGATGCCAGTCTTCTTGCCTTGCTGATGATGCCTGGTGTCGGCCTAGTGGCTTGGTAGTAGATACCGCAGTCTATACACATAAGCAGGTGTAGTTGTTGTCTTTGTTGTAGTTTCGGCTCTCAGTGTGATTACAGTATCACTGAAAAGGGTAGGTGTTATTGGAATACCTACATGCTAGCAGTTGAAAGGTAGTCAAAAAGGGATTAGGTGCTTGGAAGCAGCCTGGTTATTCTTCCATAGGTGTGTGGGCACATCCTGTTAATATCCTCCGCAGGTAAGTGAAAGTATCTTGACTGTCTTTCACAAGTTTAAATCTATTGAAAAGCTTAGGGTTCTCTCAGAATGGGAGCCTAGCAAATGGTAGAGATGTTAGATGATGTGCTGCTGTTGGAAGGGCCGCTTGGGTCGGCATGGCATATTATGCATACTAAGTACGGTACTTATGCGATTAAGTACTGTGATGTATGGTTTAAAATGAAGATGAAGAGTGTTAGACCGTTCCCCAGAATTGGCAGCTTTGATAAGGAGGTATTGAACAATGTCCGAGATAGCATCTGTATGGTGCGCTCTCGAATGAAAAAGGTAAAATATAACGAGTGTTTAAAATTATGGCAGCATGAGGGGCATGCATTAAAGGTGTACACGCAATGCAAACTAGCATTGCGAGCACATTACCTGAGAGTACACACGCAGCGCTAAACTGCGGTGCTTGCGTGCCGTGAGCAAGGTAGCGTTGCGGAAGTTATTGCCAGTGGTTCACGTGCACCACCACCGCCCTATGCGGATGGGGGTGCAGGTACAGTCATTGTAAAAACCCATAAAAATTTAACAAGTAACTTGTACCCTCTCTTGAGTAATCACAAAGAAAATGTTTATGATACGGATGATGAACCTGTTGCTATGTCTGCAATTTCGCATGCTGTACACATGTTAGATGCTCCATCACAACAAACACAAGTGGTGCCGCCATCTTCATCAGTGATAGTACAGTAAGTGTTAACATCCACTGCACCCGTAGAGGAAGTTGTTAATCACATACGTAGCAGTAATAGATTCAATCCCCAGCCAGGTAACAAGATCAAAAATAGCAGTGCGGCCGGTCTGCATCCTATCCGGACAATAACTGTTGCAAATGGGAATGCAGATGCGAATGGTGTAGTGCCCACAAGGGAGGTAGCAATGCATTGTCCTTGGACAAGAGCGGAGCTAAATTCCATAATAAATGATTTCCCTGATCCTAAAAAGGAATTAGCCAAATGCCAAAGATTTTTGAAAAATTTGGGTAGTGCTCACGAGCCAACCAATAAGTATTGGCGAGTGGTGTTAACGGCTTGTCTTCCACACAATACCAACGTGAAAAGTTTATCACGGATTGCGTATTGGATGGAGATGGTCCCGTAACAGACGAGAGTAACCAAGGTAACATTACCCGCATAATAACTCAATTGGGTGTATATTTTCCAGTAGTAGTTAACTGGAGTAAAATTTTCACCATAAAACAAAAAGAGAGTGAATCTGCAGAAGATTATTGTAACCGAGCTCTGCAGGCTATCACCCAGTACACTGGGATAGAGAATATTAAAGATAGCACTCATGACAGGGGATGATCATCACTGTACTTATGGATGGTCTAAAAGAGAACCTAAAGACCAGAGTTCAGACCTCACTACCTGGCTGGAGAGGAGTTACTGTAGACATGCTCATAGAATCAGCTATTGAACATGATAAAAACATCCTCAAAAAAAAAGAGAGACCCAGAGCAAGAAGCTAATGGCTGTTAGTATTCAAGCTCTAGAAGGAATGACTGTAACATCACAGCCACCAGACACACATGCACCTGCACAGCTACATGTCCTCACCAATCCTGCACCACCACAAACAGCCCTAAAAAGGGGGGGAACACCTAGCGCATATTCTTGGCACTTGTCCAGTAAGGACAGAAGGTAAAAGTCTTAAACTTTAACTGCAACCAAGTGGGACATGTAAGTAGGAACTGTAAGGTGAAGAATGTTGGACCCCCTAACCAGGGAGTACCTGGATATCCCCATAAGGGATATACACAGAGTACAGGAAATCCACAACAGTCACCAGCTCCAATTGTGGCCTTAAATGCTATATTGGAGAGTGAGAGTCAACGCTAGGGGTCAGGTCATAACTGTTGTCTACAGATAGTCAGGTTAACGGGAAGTACTAGGGAAGAACCGGTAATGATGGTTGATGTAGCTGGTACTAAATATCCTTTTCATGTAGATACAGGGGCCACCAGATCAGTGATAAAATCTCCAGCTAATTTACAGGTGACCAGCGAGACAGTACCAGCAATGGGTATAACGGGTAAAGTGCAACATTATCCTTTAACTAAATCCACAGAGGTCACCATCGGGCCATTGCATACCAGGCTATCTTTCCTCCTAACAGCAGCGGCTCCTACCTACTAACCTACTGGGAAGGGATTTGTTATGTAAGATGGGATGTGTCATATATTGTACCCCTCATGGTATATTTCTAGAAATCCCAGAGAGAGTTGCGCACGAGGTGAGGGATATATTGGACATATATTGGATATATTCCCCAAAGGATAATGTATCGCTGTACTGGTTCAGGTAAAAATCCATCTCAGGTAGATCAAATGTAATCCCAAATTCCAAATTCACTTTGGACCAAGGATGGACAGGACACTGGATTAATGGCAAATGTAGCTCCCGTAATGGTAAATCTAAAAAGTGGTAGGCAAGCTCCAAAAATTCCCCGGTACCCATTAAAACAGGAGGTAGAGTTGGGGGTTTATCCCATAATTGAGCGATTATTACAGCAGGGAGTTTTAGTCCGTACAGCAAGTGTAGCCAACAGTCCCATCTTTCCTGTAAAGAAGAGTGGTGGGAGGGGTTATAGGCTGGTACAAGAACTTAGAGGAGTTAATAAGTTAGAGAGACAATTTCCTGTAGTGCCAAATCCAGCTGTCATTCTTATGCAGATCCCACCAAATGCAACCCATTTCACTGTCATTGACCTCTGTTCTGCTTTCTTCTCTGTACCTCGTCATCCTGACTGTCAGTACCTATTCGCTTTTATATACAGGCGTGTACAATATACATGAACACGATTGCCCCCTAAAGTAGTACCCCTTACGCAGTGCCCACTAAAGTAATGCCCCTTATGCAGTGCCCCCTAAAGTAGTACCCCTTATGCAGTGCCCACTAAAGTAATGCCCCTTATGCAGTGCCACCTAAAGTAGTACCCCTTATGCAGTGTAATACCCCTCATGTAGTACCCCCTAAAATAGTGCCCCTTATGCAGTGCTGACTAAAGTAATGCCCCGTGGTTTTGCCCCATAAGCAGGCCCCCAGCCCAGTAACTCACCACGCTATCGCTGCCGCACCGCCGCTGCCTCTCTGAGTCGATCAGACGCGCAGGGCAGGCTCGCTCCTCACAACACTGGGAACGCTGGCCTCTGAAGCACGAACGCTTCAGAGGCCAGCGTTCCCAGTGATTCACTACGCGGGTGACGTCATGACATCACCCGCGCAATGCATCACTGGGAACGCTGGCCTCGCGCTTCAGAGGCCAGCGTTCCCAGTTCCCAGATACATGCATCGGCTACTGATGCAGCAGCAGCGGCGGGTTGGGGCGTAGGACAGGAGGCCCCTTTAGTTTGCTTCGGCGGTAGCGGCAGGTGGGTGGTTGGAGTTGGCCGGGCCCCCTTTCTCTGTCGGAGTGCCCGGGCCCGGTACAGTAGTCCCCACAGTCCCCCCCTGATGGCGGCCCTGGATGGCACTCACATAGCACTTCAGCCCCCTGCATGCAGGGAACAAATCTATAGGAACCGTAAACATTTCCATTCACTAAATGTAATGGTGCTATGTGATGCCTCCTTCCATATCCTCTCCCTGAATGCCAAATTTCCAGGCTGCAGCCATGATGCGTACGTGATCCAGCATTCAGGGATTTGGGCAAAATTAAGCACACTGCAAGCTGGTGACGCATGGCTTCTTGGTAAGTATAAATCCAGTATGTAGCTATAGTAATAGTGTAAACATGTTTTCATGGTCAATTTATGGATCTTTTGGTGTCCCATTTCCATCAGGTGAAAGTGGATATCCTTGCACGCCGTGGCTGCTGACTCCTTATTTGAATCCCACACCAGGGCCACAAACTCAATATAATGCCGCGTTTACTGCCACCAGGCAGGTGGTGGAGCGCTGTATCGGCCTTTTAAAGGGCTGGTTCCGGTGTCTCCATCACTCTGGTGGTGCACTCATGTACTCACCGGATATGGTTTCTCGCATTGTGGTCCTGTGTGGGATTTTACACAACATTGCAATAAGGAGTCGAGTACCCATGCAGCCAGAGGATGCCTTGCCAGAGGATAGCCCCCCGGAGGAAGGTGTTGTGATGCTGTCGGGGAGGGGGGGGCAGACGCGATTCTGTTTCAAGATTTTTTTAGGTAATAATTTTTTACTTTATTTTTAAGTTTGCAGTTAGAGCAAATGTATTTTAAGGTGAACCTAATTTTTTTTTTGGTCCAAAATCACAACACTTTCCAAAACTGAAAAACCAATGGAACCCATTGACAATACCCTGTACTGTTTTTGGACAACTAACATAATTTTTCCGGATATACCACCACATGTTTAGTTAATTTTTATGTTTTTTTTTTTATTTTGTCTGCAGGGGTGTATCTAGGGATCCAAGCGCCCTTGGCAATGTAATGGACTGATGCCCCCCCCCCCGATGCAGTGCCCCCAGTAGTAACCCTCCAGTAGCAATCCTTCTATGCTGCATTGCCCCCATTAGTAGCCCCCTATACAGTGCCCCCAGTAGTAGTCCCCCCTATACAGTGCCACCAGTGGTGGCCACCCCCCTAAATTGCCCCCAGTAGTGGCCACCCCCCTAAATTACCCCCAGTAGTGGCCACCCCTATACAGTGCCCCCAGTAGTGGCCACCCGTATACAGTGTCCCAGTAGTGGCCACCCCTATACAGTGCCCCTAGTAGTGGCCACCCCTATACAGTGCCCCCAGTAGTGGCCACCCCCCTAAATTGTCACCAGTAGTGGCCACCCATATACAGAGCCCCCAGTAGCAGGCACCTCCCCCCATAAAGTGCCCCAGTAGTGGCCACCCCCTATTTCAGTGCCCCCAGTAGTGGCCACCCCTATAAAGAGCCCCCAGTAGTGGCCACCCCTATAGAGTGACCCCAGTAGTGGCCACCCCCCCTAAATTGCCCCCAGTAGTGGCCTCCCCTATAGAGTGCCCCCAGTAGCTGCCACCCCCTATTTCAGTGCCCCCCCCAACTTACCTGATCCTTGCTCCTGACGCGACCGCTGCTGTCCCACCCGCTCTTCTCCTGCATGGGAGAGACATCATACATCATGACTTCTCTCCAATCGCATGCTGCAGAGGGAGCCGGAAGATGGAGCTCATTAGTGAGCTCCAGCCGCATCCCTCCGTGGACGATGCAGCAGCAAATGAGAGTCTGTCTGACTCTCATTAGCTGGCTGCTATTACAAACACACAGCCACCGCTGGCAGCTGCGTGTTTGTAAACTGTGTAGGGCAGACCGCTATCACTGCGGTCTCCCCTACACTTGTGGGGCCAAGGAACTTGTCCATCCCTTGGCTACTGGTGGCACTGCCGGGTGGCGCCCCTCCTTTGGTCGGCACCCCTGGCAAGTGCCATCCTGGCCAATGGGTAGATACGCCCCTGTTTGTCTGTTATAAAAGAAATATTATGTTTGAGTTTTGCTTTTGTTGCTTATGTCTGACTAAGCAAGATATTTTATTTTTGGAAACCCTGAGGCCATTTTTTTTTTGTGTGATTCTGTGATGAAATGCTTTTTACAATTAAAACCATGTTGGCAACATGTTTGTTATTTAATAAATGTTTTACCAAAAAAAAAGGTTTTGTGTAAATGTATTTTGAAACCCATTTTGAGGTGGATAATGTAGGGCAACCCCCCAAAAAAAACATTACTGCAAATGTTCTTAAGGTTTACATAAACATTTTTGGATTAGTTACACTATGGAAAGGCACCCAGCTTTGTTCACAAAGTATTTGAAATGCAGAATTACACCGTTACTTTTTAATGAAAAAAGAGGACAAATGTTTTTCAAACAAAAACTTTACTTGAAATGTCAAAACTTATAAATGTACAAAGATAAAAAAAAAACTAAAAACGCTCCAGACTCCCTACAATCCGCTGTGGGCAGCAGTAGGCCTCCAACAGATGGCCACTTGTTTGAGTTAGCTCCTCCCAAATTCCCACAAGTATGTTGGTTAGATCTGTGGACAGAAAAATTTATTTGTAGGTTAAAAACATCTAAAAATTACCCACATTTTAACATTAAACATTATTCAATGTCCCTAACAGTGGGTAGACACAATGATGTTAGGGTGTGTTCTAAAGTTTACTCCACACAACATTATTATTATGTAGAAACTTTTATGGTGTAAAAACACTTTGAAACCCTAACTATGTGGCATAAGCAAAAATACTCTAGGATGATTTATAAACAACTGGGAGGTGTATTCTTAAGTCATGATGGCCATATCCTTAAAACACACTGCACATATTCACTTCTAGAATGTTCTTGATAATCCAAAACTACAAAGTGTTTGTTTGATATGGCTAACATCACTTTTCCTAATGGTTACATCTTAGTACATTTTAAACACAGTGTACACAACATTAACAAGGTTAGTCTGGTTCCTACCACCTTCCCAAGTTCAGTGACATGTTTTATTTAAATCTAAAATACAAATCCAAATGTAATCAATTTTTACACCAAATAAAAAGCATTTTGAAAACCACAAAAGGCATACATTTTTTTGGGCACCCAAAAAAAAAAGGGCCCAGGCACAAAACATAAGCACAAAATATTAAGTAACAGGATTACTGCGCAATGATTAGGGTACCCATACTGTCAAAATGAAAACAAACACAGCCAAAATATGTTAAAAAAAACATGGATAACAACAACACTCCACAAAAAAAATAAAAATAAATAATAATATTAAAAAACACATGCCATCAGAGCATGGCAACGAAGCACCCGATGGAGATGGTGCTGGAGATGGAGATGGTTCTGGAGATCCAGATGGGGAGAAAGTTGGAGTTGGTGTAATGGTGGGAGGGAAAATGGAGTTGACAAAATCCAAGGGAGGGGATATTTGGGTAGAGGACTCGGGCACTGGAGTAGTGATTTGGGATGAGTGGGCAGGGGAGGGAGGAATACTAGGGGAGTTTTGGAAGAGGGAGGGAGGGTTACTGGGGGAGTATGGTGGTGGGGAGGGAGGGCTGGGTTCAGTGGATGGGGAAGGTGAGGGGGAGGGCTGCAGGTTGGGACCTGCATTGCAGCCAAATCTGCGGGCCCTTCTCTGTCTCCGCTGTGTTTCTAAAATTTTAAGATATTAAAAAAATCTAAATTTAGTTTTCACTTTCAGCTACATAATACAAGTACACTTTACACATTCAGGACAATAGGGACAACATACAGGAGGGTTTGTTTACATTTAATAAAAGAATTGGAAAAGGAACAGACATTTTTAACAGTCCACTAATTATAACATTTATACAAACGCATACTTACGTCTGTGTAATCGCGCCCACAAATTAGCCAAAAGGACTGGCAACCGGCGGCGCAAATCTGACCACCACCTCTCTAATTGCACTATATTGCACCTAAAGCACGCACGGCGAAGGGCTCTCCTCACCTCCGCATAGGCCGCACGCTTTATGCGGTTGGAAATGGGAGGCTGGGCGTTTGTAAACCTCCTGTCCAAAATATTTACAAGGATGCTTAATTCCCGACGGGTAAAGGCCGCGGCTCTCATGATGGCAATGGCCGAGTTTACAGAAAACATGAAATATACATGGGGTAAAATAAAGATGATTGGCTAAAATATTTACTCAGTTTCCTTAAAAAAAACACTACTGGCCAAACCTTTAATCATGTGACCCGAAAAATAAGGTCAGATTTGATTGGATAAAACACGCAGTGTGCAATTGCAAACATAAGAGTGCAAATGATCCTAACGCAAAATGCACATGCATTTTTAAAGTTAACACAATTAGCAACAGTACATTCACATATAATAAACATTACTTTGTTTTGGAAATTGTAAAAAAAAAACGAGAACGGGAAAAACACACAAAAAAAACAATAAAGTTTATTGACACATGAAAAAAAAATGAATAAAAAGAACAGCAAGAGTTAAACACTCTTACTTAGATAATTGACAACAAGCTAATAACAAGCTGTTCGATAGTCCATGAAAACATGACATGTGACCATCAATACAACACATACGGCCGCAACCATCACAACATAATTAGCATACAGCGACTGACAGCGCCTGACTACGACTGTCTCGTTCGTTCGATCAGATCTGTCGGTAGCTAGAGGAGGTGCAGTGCTAACGAATGGGCGTCACTTTGTTTACGATCGACCAGCCGTACGATCGGACTTTGCGGCCATAGCCCACACGACCGTGCGGCCGCTACGACTGACTCTGAATGAGGTCCTTAGTCTCTTCCTCAAAGCCAGATCGTGTCAAACATACAGAGGAATCAGAGCAGGCTTTCCTTAATCTTAAGGATAGTCTGACAAGAGCAACTGCATTGGGAATACCTGATTATGAAAAACCTTTTGATTTGTATTGTACGGAAGCTGATGGTTGTGCAGCAGGTGTCCTCACACAAAAACATTGTGATGCCAGTAGGCCCGTAGCGTACTACAGTGCACAATTGGATACTGTGGCAAGATCACTCCCAACATGTTTAAGAAGTGTAGCAACAACTTCTCTATTGGTCAGTAAGAGTGAGGATGTGGTACTAGGCCATGATATGATTATCTATACTCCCCATGCTGTATCTGCTTTGCTAAACTCTGCCCAAACCATACATGTTTCCTCAGCTAGATTCACAAAATGGGAACTAGCCTTAATAGCACCTGCAAACATCACCATCAAAAGGTGCAGTACATTAAACCCAGCTACATATTTACCATATGTGCAACATGACGCATAAAGGGTGGAGAGAGATGAGTCGCTGGCAAAAGGTGAGTTCTGCAGGTATATTGATGCACATGATTGTATGGAATATCTAAATCAAACTTTTACTGCAAGACCTAACATACGGGATACACCTTTAGAAAATGTAGATGTGACATATTACACGGATGGGAGTTGTCATAGATAAACTGACACTGGAGAGTTATGTACAGGTTATGCTGTGGTAAATGACAAGGTCGTTATAGAGGCCAAACCTTTAGGTCCACCACACTCGGCCCAAGTGGCGGAAATGGTGGCACTAAAGAGGGCATGTGAATTAGCGGAAGGTAAATCTGCTAATATCTACACTGACTCAAGGTACGCCGTCGGGGTAGTACATGATTTCGGCGCTCTATGGTGTCTGAGAAAATTTATGACAGCAGCAGGCACACCAATTGCACATTCCAGACATATAAAAGGACTATTGACAGCAATCCAATTGCCTAAGACAGTGGCGGTAATTAAGTGTAAAGCCCATACATGTGAGGATGATCCGGTGTCACTCGGCAACAACAGGGCAGACGAAGCTGCAAAATGGGCAGCAGGGTTAAAAATGAATGTACCAACGGAACAAATGATGACTTTTCAAACAACTGACATGCTGAAATTGATTGAGATGCAAAATATGTGTTTCATTCAGGAAAAAGCAGTCTGGAAGTCCAAGGGATGTGGGCAAGAGTCTTCTGGACTCTGGAGAGATGGACAAGGTAAGCCAGTGGCTCCCAAGGCGTACTGCCCAAGCCTGGCTGAGGCAGCGCATGGTCTGACTCATTTGGGAAAGCAAGTTATTTGCAAATTGGTGAGAGCGTACTGGTGGCACTGGGTTTTTCTTCTCAAGCGGAAAAGAGAGCAATGTCCTGTCTGACCTGCTTGAGGAGAAACATTGGGAAAATGATCCCTACCAAACCATCCCACTTTCCTCCAACTGACGGACCTTTTCAGGTAATACAAATTGATTTCATCCAATTACTACCCTGCAGGAATCTATGTATTGTATGTATTAAGTATGTATTATGTAAGTATGTATTAGTGTGCACTGATATGGTTTCTAATTGGGTTGAGGCATATCCAGCTGCCACTAATACTGCTGCGTTTACTGCCAAGAAAATTGTTCAGGAGTTTGTATGCAGATACGGTATCCCTAAAATTATTGAGAGTGATAGGGGTACTCATTTCACAGGTGATGTTTTCCAAAATATGTGTTATTAATAGTCGACTTCATACCCCCTACCGACCGCAAGCCAGTGCCAAGGTGGAGAGGATGAATGGAACTATTAAAAACAAATTGAGTAAAATCATCTCGGAAACTGGACTAGGTTGGCCAGAAGCACTACCACTTGTCCTTCATAGTATCAGGACAACTCCTAGACCTCCTCTTAATCTGTCACCCTTTGAAATACTGTTTGGTAGACAACCTCATTTGATTATAAATCCGCAGGAAGATTTGAAAGGTAAAAACGAGGTAACTGTAAGTATCTTATAACAATGAGTAAACAGTTAAAACAGCAACAGCAGAAACTTAAATTGTTGTCACATGAGATGCCAAAAACAAACTGTCATGATTTTGAACCTGGAGAATTGTTTATGATCACAAATTTCTTGCCTTCAGGTTGTTTGACTGATCGGTGGGAAGGTCCATACCAGGTGCTGCTGGCGAGTACTACATCTTTGAAGGTGGCGGAGAGAGATACCTGGGTCCATTCCACTCACTGTAAGAAGGTCAACCAACCGGTGGAGATACAAGTCGGAGACGAGGCAGATAACGTGGACCTGTCAATCGCGAGCTTGTTCCGGGAGAGTTAAAAGGTTGCAGTGAGATATCTGAACTATAGAAATTTGTAGATCCTTGGTACGGCAATGGACTGGTCTTCTGTGTTCATTTTTGTATTCTCTTCCAGAGTTTCCATCATCCTGGTTTGTTCGGGGATTTCTGGTTTCTGTGACGGGGGACCGATAGAGGAGATGGGAGCTAATGGCCGTATTGATGGAGTGGAGTCGAGAGGAGGAGTGCTATGCCAATCAGGGGAGTGTCTGACCAATCTTAGTACAGTAAATATTAAGAGATCTGCTATTCTGGATACTGGAAGGCAGTGTGAAGGTCTGTCGTCTGAGGATTATTGTATGTGTGAGTTCTGTGGGTCCGTAGTCAATGAGAGATGCATCCAACAGTGCCAACCTAAGTATAACCAGTATTGGGGTGGGTATCCTTTAGAGGATTATCATACCATGGTGGGCAAAATTTTGAACCAATCAGACTGTTGGGTGTGCTCTCACGTGCACCAAGGACAGCATAATGTAGGATTAGTGCCATTCCCATTAAATGTCTCTGAAATTTTAGAATTGCAAAAAGGGAAGACACTGGATGGAAAATTTCTTAACACCAAACCACCCCATTTTAAACTCCACCAGTACCAGGCAGATAAAACACATATGTTTAAACATCACCAACTCCAATGAACCAGGAAGTTGGGAGGTGACTGGGAATAATCAGATGATGACCTTTTCATAAAGAGCTGATCATGAGCCTATGAATTATGAACTGTTACGCACAATTAGGTCAGGTGGAAGACACTTCCGGTATAAATATACACTAAGTGACCCAAGGAAATGGTTGGCAGAATACCAGAAGGGTACTGTGCTAGGGTTATACAACCAGAAACATGTATTAGCCAGATGGGAGAACCTGAGATAGGATCATTTGGGAGGGAAATGTGTTGGATGATCATGGTGCATTCTATTCCTTATGTTCTCCCTGATGATGTATATTTTAAATGTTGAAGGAAAGCGTATAAGTGGCTCTCTCAGAGTTCCAAAGGTTTGTGTTATTTGGGAAGAATAGTTCCAGAAGTTATGACGCTTACAAATGGAGAAATGCTTGATATTCATAAAAACACACCCTCACCATATCTTCACACACAGTATGAATACAGAGACAAAAGAAATATGATACCTGGTGATGTGCATAAAGCCACACAGTTAATTAGTGAGACAACTGGCTTTCAAGTTTTGGTAGCACTGGATCCCTCCAGGATCGCTCGGGGTACACTAAATTTTAGATATATCCAAGATCTTGCTAAATTAATAGATAATCTCACCGAAATGTATGATGACACATTCAGGTATACAGGTAGGGAGTTGCAAGCTTACAAGAAAGAACTGGTGCAACATAGACTAGTGTTAAATTATTTAACAGTTGTCACTGGAGGGTATTGCGTAACTTTGGCCACCCAATTTGGTGTAAAATGTTGCACTTACATTACAAACGATACCAGTGATCCCAAGGAGGTGATAGACCGGAAGATGAATGAAATCCTGCAGGTAAAATGGGAATTTTGAGAGAACCATAATGCTTCAGTGGCTGAAGTAGAGGAGAAGGTAGAGGATTGGATTTCTTGGCTGAACCCAGTGAAATGGTTCTCAGGTCTAGGAGAGTGGGTCCAGGAAATGATTGCAAGCATAGGTAAACTCCTGATCCTCATACTGGTTGTCATCATGGTAATTGGCTTATGTGTCAGGTGTCTTCCTACTGTGTTGAAATGTGGAAAATGTAAAGATGAGGTAAACTGAAAAAATGAAATTATGATGGTGGTCAGTAGTAACAATATGAATAATGAGGTAAATGTAGGACTGCATTACAACCCTGAACTAGAAGGTACCATCATATGATGTATAAGGTTTAGACATGCATGAAACGTGTTATTAAAATGTTATTTTAAAACATCTTAAATAATGTAAGTCCCTATTCCACCTCAAGACTTCCTTTATAGGATTGATGCATCCCCACATCTTTCCCATGATCTTCCAAGATCTGCGGTGTGTGTATAAGGGTAGTTTTATGTCCCCTCCTAGAGACACATTAGTGATAGTTTAAGAACCACCTTGTGCCATCCCATAAATTAAAATTAAATAGTATGTCATAATGTAAGCCTACATTAATTTTAAAATCAGAGTATGATAGCATGTTGTTTGCTATCAAAGGGTGGACTGTCGAAGCCAGATAATTGGCTGAGACAGGATCGGTTTAAAATTAAATCTGCGCGACGCCATTTTGCGAATGGCAATGCAACGCCATTTTGCGACTGGCGCCCAGCGCCATTTTAGTGAATCTCGCCCATTATAAGTACATACGGCGATGCTATTATTTAGCATCGTGCGATTCCCACGCAATAGAAAGAAGTTGAAAGTCCTCACCATATAAATTAGGGATGTGCAGGCTCGGTTCTACTCGGTTCCGTTCGTTTTTTTTTACCGAATCTTATTGGGTATCAGCTGTCATGAGTTTTGGATAGCCAATAAGATTTGGTAAAAAAAACCGAACGGAACCGAGTAGAACTGAGCCTGCACATCCATAATATAAATACACACAGTAACAGTCACTAAAACATATAAAATGATTAACCCCACAGAACACGTACATTGGTGTATTCCACAAACACGTAGTCGCACAGCGCTAGCTAGCGACTTTTCCCAAAACCCCAATACTTACATACTGCACACTTACTTAAAAGGTTCCCTAGTATTAAAGTGTAATATTCAAGGTTTATTCAGTATTATTAATGTTGTGAAATAAATGTAATTTGATATCTAAGGTTTAGTACATGGTAAGCAGACCGTGTTTGTTGTTGTACTGATCCAATGTGTCTTTGAGGATTTCTGGTACCATCGGTGAGAAGATCGCAACATGTGTCTGCAAACTATGGACTATAGAGAGTTAAACATTAAAATTTACTCTGTATTGTAACCAGCTTAGATTTAGTATGCAGCGGGAAAAAGGACACAAAGGGCTGTTGGAGGCTGGTTTGTGTCCATTCGAATTGACCTATGAACTATACTGTAACAGAAGAACGAGGAAGAAGAACCAATGGAATCATGCCAAACTGTTCTATTGTATTGCCTATCCCTGTAAGAGTATATATGTGGGCTCTCTAAACTTGGATGCCAGTCTTCTTGCCTTGCTGATGACGGAGGTTTCTATATTCTGTATCTGGGTCCAGAGCGCGTGCGTATGTAACAACTGTACCTTGGGTCTGTATGATTTATTTGCTCTAATTGTAGTTGGATCACAGCGTGTAACCATCTGTTTTTATATTGAATAATAACTTTTTGTGCTTTGGAACCACAATCAAAGTCTGAAAGCATTTATTTATTGTGCGACTCATTACGCTAAATAGCGACAATTTAAGAAGGTATAGGTAGGTAGGAATCGATACGGAGGAATTCATACGCCCCTTCCCCAGATACTAATACAGACTGTTAAGATTCGGCGGGTAGCCCTTGATATCACGCAATCCACTGGTCTGGATCCTGATATACCTTTGTGGAACTCTAGGGCATTGAGATCACTTCAACTTAGACAATTGTGGGGTACCAAGTGTTATGTGTTGGTTCTACACTTAAATCATTTTCTCAACTGCAGGAGGAGTTTTCCCTACCTGGAGCATATTTCTACAGATTTCTGCAACTTAGGCATGCCCTCTGTGTTCAGTTCAGTGCTGGTCCCCCTGACATTCAGTCCTTTCCTGTTAAAACAGTACTTATCTCATTGAGCCCCCACAGGTCTTTGTCTTTTATTTACTCATTCCTTTCATCCTTCCACCATGACTCCAGGTTACCTAACCTTAATGAAAAATGGGAGGCGGATGTGGGTTTAATAGCTGATAGTGTCTGGGATATGGCCTTGAGTATTCCCCGCATCTCCACTGCCTCTGTAAGATATCAACAGATTCAGCTATATATTTTACATAGAGTTTATATAACCTCAATTAGGTTGGCGAATTTTGGTGGCCTTGCTTCTAATGTTTGCCCAAAGTGTCAGATGGTTATGGGTACTTTTTGGCACTTACTCTGGGATTGCCCCATGGTTCAGACATTTTGGGGTAAAGTTATACATGTTCTTTCCACCACTGGGATTAATGCCCCTCTTTTACCCCAATAGTATGCTGTTTGGGTGTCTTAGAGGATACCATTCTGGATAAGTATGCTAGACAGTTCATCATTAATATGTGTACTCTGGCTAAGGTTAATATTGCTCGCACCTGGTTGGCTTCTCAAGGTCCGGACTTCTGTGCATGGCTTGCATTAGTCCGAACCACTGTTCGGCAGGAGAAATACCTTTACCTAACTCAAAAGGCGGAGTTCAAATTTGACCGCATCTGGAGTAGATGGAATGGGTCCAGATATGCTCTCCCCGATATGTAATGCTTAACTGTTGTTTATTGAGGTATGGTATCGGTGCAGACACAGGAGAAGCTTCTATTCTCTCTTTCATTTTACTTTTCTTCTTTTTCTTCTTTCTCTTTTTGTTATATATATTGTATGGTTATTTAATAATGTAAGCTGTACTCGATCACTGTGTGGTACTGTATGTATAATATTATTATGGATTAGATGTCCTAATTGGGATATATTGCTAGCATGTTTCTGTGATTGGGACTGAGCTGTACCAAAATAATTAAGTTCTATAATATGAGTATTATCTCTATACAGATGAGAAGTTATTTAGTAGCACAATGATAACTTAGGGATATATATGTATTGCATAAACGTGTATCATTATTTTGTGTCTATGCATACTGTCATGGTGATTCATCTGCATTGTATTATGCTATTGTTATTGTTTTTATTGGATGTTGGTATTATGTAAATTTCAACAAAAATGACTCAATTTAAAAAAACAAAAAAACAAGTAGGTTTCTCCCAAAGTTCTGTTCTTGGCTCTTTCCTATTCTCCCTTTATACATCCTCTAGGTGATCTCATCAGCTCTTTTGGCCTCAAACATCATCTCAGATCTACCTCTCCTCCCCTGACCTCTCCCTTTTTCTTCTCACTTGTATCTCCAACTGTCTCTCTCTTTCTCATTTACTCCTGGATGTCGCAGTGATTTCTTCATCTTAACATGTCTAAGATAATAATCTTCCCATCCTCCCAAATAACGACACCTCCCACAATTTCACTATCTATTGATAGCACCACCATCTACTGTAGCCTGCAAGTGTGCTGTCTTGGTTATTCTTGATTCCGCCCTCTCATTCAACCCACATTCAGAACCTTTCACAGTACTGTTATTTCAATCTCAGAAATATCTACAGGATCAGGACCTTTCTCACCCTGTAGGCAAATAAAACCCTGATCCACTTACTGGTCACCTCTACACTGGACTACTGCAATCTCCTCTTGTCTGGCCTCCCTGACTCTCCACTACAATCTGTTCTCAATGCTGCTGCCTGGCTCATCTTCCTCTCCAAATGCACTATATCTGCCTCCCCTCTCCTGCAAGCCCTACACTGGCTCCCCTTCCCCTTCAGAACCAAATTCAAACTCCTCACCCCCACTTACAAAGCCCTCACCCAATACTCTCCAATTTACATCTCTAACCTTATCTCCTTATCTCTCTAGAAATGAAATCGCCTTCATACCCAAGTGAATACTTCCTCCCACTCTCAGCTCCAAGACTTTGCCTGTGCTTATCTCTGGAACGCTCTCCCTTATTAGGAGACAGGTCAAACTAGTCACGAGTGGTCGATGGTGGTCGATGTTGCCAATGTGTATGCTGGTCTGCGTTCACAGAAAAGAAGGCAGCAGTGGGCGTCTCTATGCACGAAGAAGGTTGTGGCTGCATCTGCATATATTAGCAGCTGCGTTCTGTCAGGATTCACAGATGCAATTGCAATCCAAGCTGAATCAGCCCTTACGCTGTTATATTAATACAGTGCCCTGTTATGCTGTTATATTAATACAGTGCCCTGTTATGCTGTTATATTAATACAGTGCCCTGTTATGCTGTTATATTAATTCAGTGCCCTGTTAGGCTGTTATATTAATACAGTGCCCTGTTATGCTGTTATATTAATACAGTGCCCTGTTAGGCTGTTATATTAATTCAGTGGCCTGTTAGGCTGATATATTAATTCAGTGCCCTGTTATGCTGTTATATTAATTCAGTGCCCTGTTAGGCTGTTATATTAATACAGTGCCCTGTTATGCTGTTATATTAATACAGTGCCCTGTTATGCTGTTATATTAATTCAGTGCCCTGTTAGGCTGTTATATTAATTCAGTGCCCTGTTAGGCTGTTATATTAATACAGTGCCCTGTTAGGCTGTTATATTAATACAGTGCCCTGTTATGCTGTTATATTAATACAGTGCCCTGTTATGCTGTTATATTAATTCAGTGCCCTGTTAGGCTGTTATATTAATTCAGTGCCCTGTTATGCTGTTATATTAATTCAGTGCCCTGTTAGGCTGTTATATTAATACAGTGCCCTGTTATGCTGTTATATTAATACAGTGCCCTGTTATGCTGTTATATTAATTCAGTGCCCTGTTAGGCTGTTATATTAATTCAGTGCCCTGTTAGGCTGTTATATTAATACAGTGCCCTGTTATGCTGTTATATTAATTCAGTGCCCTGTTAGGCTGTTATATTAATTCAGTGCCCTGTTAGGCTGTTATATTAATTCAGTGCCCTGTTAGGCTGTTATATTAATTCAGTGCCCTGTTAGGCTGTTATATTAATTCAGTGCCCTGTTAGGCTGTTATATTAATTCAGTGCCCTGTTAGGCATACAGTACAGTATAAAGTAGACTATTTTTACACTGTAATTAGGGAAACAAATATATGTATTTTGTATTTTAAATACTTAGCTGGCTAATATATTTTCCAAAAATCAAAAAAATGTAAAAAATGTATGATTGAATTATGGCAAGAACATCTATTTATAACTCATCCAACAAAATTTTTATAAAAAAAAATATATTATATATCAGACATCAAGATATTAGGCCATTGATGATCGAAACATTGCAAAAGTGCGACTTAGCATTTCCCAGGCTGCTGCTACTCTGAGCAGCCGCTGGGTATAAACTGGGGGGCTGTTGGCTGCTTCATTTACATTTCCCTGATGGCTGCTCCTCTCTGCAGCCATCAGGTGCGGGGTTCTGCCGTGCTACCAGATCAGCAGTGATAAGCAGCATGGCAGGCACTGGAGGAGGGTGCTTAGATGCACAGGGGACGAGAGGTCCCTCTGCCTTTGGCGGCTGCTGGAAGAATATCTTCCGGCAGCCACCCAGTGTGTGTTTCTGACTGGTCGCATTGTTTGTGACCATGTCAGGTAATACACAGCCTGGCATGGTAGTATATGATACAATATGACTACGCAGGGAAAGTGTTTAACTTGGTCTTGGGTCTTTTGACTCAAAAGACTGTTACCCATCATTTTAATTAAATCCTATTTTGCGTTTAATTTAAAATAATTAAGAATGCCTTCTCAGAAATGTCAGTTAACTGAAACATTGCATAATGACTTTCCTTTTATTAAAAAATTTAAAGATAATGACGATGAAACTGTGTTATGCTCAGTGTGCAGTGCTGTGTTTGCAATTGGCCATGGTGGGAGGTCTAGCATTATGGACCATATTAATTTAAAAAAAAGAAATGCAAACTCTGGCTTCTTTAATTTCTGGGAAGTGACCAGTTTGTTTACACCTGTCAGAGTGAATATTAAGATTCCTACTCGCAAAAGCAAAATGAAAAGAGGGAACATCATCATCTACTGTACATCATAATGTGAGTTTTTTTTTTATATTTATTTATTTGTCCAGTAGATAATTTTTTTTTAATGAAAGTGCATATACTCAGGATAAATTGTGAAGTTTAAGGGGTCTATTTACTAAGACTCCACATACCGTGTAGTTAATTCCACTCCTGCTTTGCCTGCTAGCGCTTCGAAGCAGGAGGTGGCTACCACAGCTGTTACTAAAAATAGACCTGCCACAGAGAGTGACCGCTAAGTCACCCCCTCGGCGATAACAGCTGAGACCCCTTTCCCCTGACAGCCTGTGTGTTATTCATATTCACCAACCCGGCCGGCAGCTGCAGCAGTGAACTTTTTGTTTTTTTTGAAAAATCTTTATCAACAAACTGTAAAATGACAACAAGCACTTCCTGCTTATCCACTGAGGAGAAGCAGATACCGGCAGCTACAGGAGGCGGTATCAGCGCTAGAGAAGACACCTGACTGTAAGTGACCTCTCCCCTTAGTAACATCTCGGATGCTTTACATCCATACATCTACTGTATGGCAGCCTAAGTGACCCAGGTGCAGTGTAATGTTGTAGCCTGCACTTGGCGCTTGAAGGCTGCAGGTAGAGTAAATCCCTTTAGTACATACTGAGAAGCGGTATGTAAAGGGATTTTCTCTGCCTATATCGCAGGGGTGGGGAACCTTTTTTCTGCCGAGGGCCATTTTGATATATATAACATTATTCGCGGGCCTGGTGCCGGCCACGTCTCTCATTGTGATGTCACACAGGGCGGGGCCACAATCACCGATGATAACAGCAATGCCCTGAGCATCCTGGGGATGCTCCGGGGAGCTGCAAGGGCAGCAGTGTGACAATCTGAAGTGTCCTAAGGACGTTCCAGGTGGCACTGCTGCATAGATTCTGGCTGCAGAGTGCCATTCTAGGCACCCTGCTAGCCAGATGAGGCTATCAGAAAAAAGTTCTGAGGGCCAGACCAAATGATTCCGAGGGCCTTATACGGCCCCTGAGCCTGAGGTTCCCCATCTCTGCTATTTCGTTTCTAACCCCTTATTTCCCCTTAGTAAAGAGACCCATATATGTGCCTTAAACTTCCAAGCAAACCTAAATTGGGTACTTGTGTACTTTAATGACTCATTGCATAGAGAACCCAATGAATGTTTTAAATGGTACTTGTGTACTTTACGTACACAAGTACTGAAAGTTGTCCCCACCTAAAGAAGAAAGTTGGCCCCTCACGGGCTCGCTGCGCTTGCCACGCTTCGGGCTCGGTGGCTCGCTACGCTTGCCACAAGTTTATATTCCCCCTCTATGCCCACTTGGATGGTAGGGAATGACGCTGGACACTGGCTGATGATGTCAGGGTCCTCACTCATTATTATCAATCATGGTAATGTCTAAATCCCCTTCACGGAGAGAACCCTGACGTCATCAGCCAATGTCCAGTGTCATTCCCAGTGTCCAGCATCATTCCCTACCATCCAAGTGGGTATAGAGGGGGAATATAACCTTATGGCGAGTGCAGAGAGCCACCAAGCCCGAAGCGAGGCATGGAGACAACTCTCTTCTTTAGGAGGGGACAAGTTACGGTACTTGTGTACATAAAATACACAAGTACCATTTAAAACATTCACTGGGTTCTCTCTGCAATGAGTCCGTAAAGTACACAAGTACCCTAAATTGTATGTAAAGCCTGTATTTTGCCTCCATGGCAGTATAATTTCCATATTATGGGGCTTATGTTATAGGGTGTGGAGCGGGTTGACATATGGATCGCCATAAATGTGACACTTTTTTTTATTTTTTAAATATACAGTAACAGCCCTAAAATAAAAGTCTTAGTTACAGACATTTGCAACTTCATGACACTTCATTAAATAATGAAAGTACACATAGGGGTGAAATATTCGTGTGTTTTTTTAGCTGAGAGCTAACTTACCAGGAGGTTCCCCAAATGCCTCCAATATGGCACTACAAGGAGCAGCACAATGATAAACAAATCACAGCTGCTCAGAAAAGTTTTGTAAAAACATGGAGTGCTTTACTGCTCTGTCTCCATATTCTTCCTATAAGCAAAGCAATTTACTTCACCAAGATGGCTGCCATTTGGTCTTCTTCACATACACAGCGCCATCTTGTCACTGCGTTAAATGACCACAGTGGAACACGGATGTGTTCCTCTTGGCATCAGAATCCCTGAGTATATGCCGCATATATCCTGCATATATTCTGCATATATCTACACTATTACTAGGGGTGTGCACCGGCCACTTTTCGTGTTTTGTGTTTTGGTTTTGGATCTGGATCTTTCTTCGTGTTTTGGATCTGGATTGGTTTTGCCAAAACCACCCTTCCGTGTTTTGGGTTCTGGGTTTTGTGTTTTGGATCTGTATTTTTTTGAAAAAAAGCATAAAAACAGCTAAAATCACAGAATTTGTAGGTTTTTCTGCTCCTATGCTATTATTAACCTCAATAACCTTAATTTCCACTCATTTCCAGTCTATTCTGAATACCTCACACCTCACAATAGTGTTTTTATGTCCAAAAGGTTGCACCGAGGTAGCTGGATGACTATGCTAAGCGACACGAGTGGGCGGCACAAACACGTGACCCATCTAGGCGTGAAACTGCAGTGGCAGACAGGATGGCATTGAAAAACTAGGCCCCAAACTGTACATAATGCAAAGAAAAAAAAGAGGTGCAAGATGGAATTGTCCTTGGGCCCTCCCACCCACCCTTATGTTGTATAAACAGGACATGCACACTTTAACAAACCAATCATTTCAGTGCCAGGGTCTGCCACACAACTGTGGCTGAAATGATTGGTTCGTTTGGGCCCCCACAAAACAAGCTGGCAATTAATCTGTCCCTGCACAAACTGGCTCTACGGAGGCAAGAAGTCGTCCTCATCCTCCTCATCCACAGATTCCTCACCCTCTTCAGTGTTATGTACATCCTCATCCTCACAGAGTATTAATTCGTCCCTGCTGGAACCACAGGTCCCTCTGTACGTTCTGGAGGCTGGTATCCCTGGAAGAGTTGATCATTCATTTTATGAACATCATCTTCTCCACATTTTGTGGAAGCAACCTCCTACGCCTTTCGCTAACAAGGTTCCCGGCTGCACTAAACACTCTTTCGGAGTACACACTGGAGGGGGGGCAACTCAGGTAAAATAGAGCCAGTTTGTACAGGGACCTCCAAATTGCTTCTTTTTCCTGCCAGTACAGGTACGGACTGTCTGACATGCCTACTTGGATGCTGTCACCGATGTAATCCTTTAACAGACAGACGCACGCTTGTCGCTGCTGCTTTGAGGATTCAAGTGCGGCTACAGCCCACACAATTCACAAAGACAGAAAAAAAAAAAGAATATTTTTATTGTTTGTGGAGCACACTTTGAGGGTTACACCACCCTCTAACAGACAGACGCACGCTTGTCGCTGCTGCTTTGAGGATGCAAGTGCGGCTACAGCCCACACAATTCACAAAGACAGAAAAAAGAAGAAGAATATTTTTATTCTTTGTGTAGCACACTTTGAGGGTGTCACCACCCTTTAACAGACAGACGCACGCTTGTCGCTGCTGCTTTAAGGATGCAGGTGCGGCTACAGCCCACACATTTCACAAAGACCAAAAAAAAAAGAACAATATTTTAATTGTTTGTGTAGCACACTTTGAGGGTGTCACCACCCTTTAACAGACAGACGCACGCTTGTCGCTGCTGCTTTAAGGATGCAGGTGCGGCTACAGCCCACACAATTCACAAAGACAGAAAAAAGAAGAATATTTTTATTGTTTGTGTAGCACACTTTGAGGGTGTCACCACCCTTTAACAGACAGACGCACGCTTGTCGCTGCTGCTTTGAGGATGCAAGTGCGGCTACATCGCACACAAGTCACAAACACATAAAAAAAATAGTTTTTTATTTTTTGGAGCACTTTGAGAGTTACACCACCCTTTAACAGACAGACGCACGCTTGTCGCTGCTGCTTTAAGGATGCAGGTGCGGCTACAGCCCACACATTTCACAAAGACCGAAAAAAAAGAACAATATTTTAATTGTTTGTGTAGAACACTTTGAGGGTGTCACCTCCCTTTAACAGACAGACGCACGCTTGTCACTGCTGCTTTAAGGATGCAGGTGCGGCTACAGCCCACACAATTCACATAGACAGATAAAAGAAGAAGAATATTTTTATTGTTTGTGTAGCACACTTTGAGGGTGTCACCACCCTTTAACAGACAGACGCACGCTTGTCGCTGCTGCTTTAAGGATGCAGGTGCGGCTACAGCCCACACATTTCACAAAGACCGAAAAAAAAGAACAATATTTTAATTGTTTGTGTAGCACACTTTGAGGGTGTCACCACCCTTTAACAGACAGATGCACGCTTGTCGCAGCTGCTTTAAGGATGCAGGTGCGGCTACAGCCCACACAATTCACAAAGACAGAAAAAAGAACAATATTTTAATTGTTTGTGTAGCACACTTTGAGGGTGTCACCACCCTTTAACAGACAGACGCACGCTTGTCGCTGCTGCTTTAAGGATGCAGGTGCGGCTACAGCCCACACAATTCACATAGACAGAAAAAAAAGAACAATATTTTAATTGTTTCTGTAGCACACTTTGAGGGTGTCACCACCCTTTAACAGACAGACGCGCGCTTGTCGCTGCTGCTTTGAGGATGCAAGTGCGGCTACATCGCACACAAGTCACAAACACATTAAAAAAATAGTTTTTTATTTTTTGGAGCACTTCGTGAGTTACACCACCCTTTAACAGACAGACGCACGCTTGTCGCTGCTGCTTTAAGGATGCAGGTGCGGCTACAGCCCACACATTTCACAAAGACAGAAAAAAAAAGAACAATATTTTAATTGTTTGTGTAGCACACTTTGAGGGTGTCACCACCCTTTAACAGACAGACGCACGCTTGTCGCTGCTGCTTTGAGGATGCAGGTGGAATCTAGACGGGATTTGGAACCGAGGACACACTACCTCCATCAATTGTCTAAATCCCACTGCACTAATGTCGGATACCGGACGCACGTCTAACACCAACATAGCAGTCAAGGCCTCAGTTATACGTTTGCTTCAGGATGACTGCTGTCGTACTTCATCCTCATCGCTAGGGACTGTTGGAGGGTCAATTGTTTAGTAAAAGTAGTGATGTTCCTACTTCCTCTCTGGGATGATGAACAACTCCCAGCAGCAGCAACAGCACTAGTAGGAAGTGGTTCTTGATCTTTCCCTATTTTATTTTTATCAGAGAAAGTTTGGTCCTCCATTTATGTTATATTGATATATATACGTGCGGCTAAAGCACACACAAACACAGAAAATATTTTTTTATTTTTGCTGGAGAGTAGTGCACTTTGTGGGTTACACCACCCTTTAAGAAATGAGCCAGCCGGCTCTTTACTTATGGGACACAGGCGCACGCTTGGCGCTGCTCCTTTGTTGATGCACGTGCAGCCACAGTGCACACAAGTCACAAACACAGAAAATATATATTTTTTTGGTTTGGAGTGTACTTTGGGGGTTACAGAACCCTTTAACGGTCAAGCCAGCCGGCCCTTTACTTATGACACAGGCGCACGCTTGGCACTACTTTGTTGATGCACGTGCGGCTACTGCGCACACAATTCACAAACACAGAAAATAATTTTTTTTTTGGTTTGGACTGGAGTGTACTTTGGGGGTTACAGCACCCTTTAACGGTCAAGCCAGCTGGCCCTTTACTTATGACACAGGCGCACGCTTGGCACTACTTTGTTGATGCACGTGCGGCTACTGCGCACACAATTCACAAACACAGAAAATAATTTTTTTTTTGGTTTGGACTGGAGTGTACTTTCGGGGGTTACAGCACCCTTAACGGTCAAGCCAGCCGGCCCTTTACTTATGACACAGGCGCACGCTTGGCACTACTTTGTTGATGCACGTGCGGCTACTGCGCACACAATTCACAAACACAGAAAATAAAATTTTTTTTGGTTTGGACTGGAGTGTACTTTGGGGGTTACAGCACCCTTTAACGGTCAAGCCAGCTGGCCCTTTACTTATGACACAGGCGCACGCTTGGCACTACTTTGTTGATGCACATGCGGCTACTGCGCACACAATTCACAAACACAGAAAATATTTTTTTTTTTGGTTTGGACTGGAGTGTACTTTGGGGGTTACAGCACCCTTTAACGGTCAAGCCAGCCGGCCCTTTACTTATGACACAGGCGCACGCTTGGCACTACTTTGTTGATGCACGTGCGGCTACTGCGCACACAATTCACAAACACAGAAAATATTTTTTTTTTGGTTTGGACTGGAGTGTACTTTCGGGGGTTACAGCACCCTTAACGGTCAAGCCAGCCGGCCCTTTACTTATGACACAGGCGCACGCTTGGCACTACTTTGTTGATGCACGTGCGGCTACTGCGCACACAATTCACAAACACAGAAAATAATTTTTTTTTTGGTTTGGACTGGAGTGTACTTTCGGGGGTTACAGCACCCTTAACGGTCAAGCCAGCCGGCCCTTTACTTATGACACAGGCGCACGCTTGGCACTACTTTGTTGATGCACGTGCGGCTACTGCGCACACAATTCACAAACACAGAAAATAATTTTTTTTTTGGTTTGGACTGGAGTGTACTTTCGGGGGTTACAGCACCCTTAACGGTCAAGCCAGCCGGCCCTTTACTTATGACACAGGTGCACGCTTGGCACTACTTTGTTGATGCACGTGCGGCTACTGCGCACACAATTCACAAACACAGAAAATAATTTTTTTTTTGGTTTGGACTGGAGTGTACTTTCGGGGGTTACAGCACCCTTAACGGTCAAGCCAGCCGGCCCTTTACTTATGACACAGGCGCACGCTTGGCACTACTTTGTTGATGCACGTGCGGCTACTGCGCACACAATTCACAAACACAGAAAATAATTTTTTTTTTGGTTTGGACTGGAGTGTACTTTCGGGAGTTACAGCACCCTTAACGGTCAAGCCAGCCGGCCCTTTACTTATGACACAGGCGCACGCTTGGCACTACTTTGTTGATGCACGTGCGGCTACTGCGCACACAATTCACAAACACAGAAAATAATTTTTTTTTGGTTTGGACTGGAGTGTACTTTCGGGGGTTACAGCACCCTTTAACAGTCAAGCCAGCCGGCCCTTTACTTATGACACAGGCGCACGCTTGGCACTACTTTGTTGATGCACGTGCGGCTACTGCGCACACAATTCACAAACACAGAAAATATATTATTTTTTTAGCACTTGGGGGGAACACCCCTGATGGACAGAGCACCCCCTGGACAACACTACAGCACCTCTTTAGGACTGGGACACTGCACAGGACTTTGGAGTGGACACAGCCCCTATGGAGAACTGACTGCACAACACAGTCCAGCCAGCCCCTATGGACTTTGAAGTAGTGGACACAGCCCCTATTTACAACAGCAGCACAGCACAACACAGCCAGCCCCTATGGACTTTGAAGTAGTGGACAACAGCAGCACTACACTACACTACACTACACAGCCCTAACTCCCACCCTCCCTCTTCACTGTCCACAGCCGAGTGAGAAAATGGCGCCGACGTGGGTACCTTATATAGGATCCAAAACCCGCGAGACTCGGAAGGCGGGAAGATGACGTTTTGCCTCGATTTCAGAATCCGAGTCAGGCGGGAAAAGTCGAGCCTGACTCGGATCGGACTCGGATCGGGGGGGCTCGGGGGGGTTCGGATTTCAGAAATCCGAACCCGCTCACCCCTAACTATTACCATCATAGATTACCGGATGGTCCTCAGTATGTCCCATATAATATAGTGTAATCCTATTATTGGTAGTACACATATCCTTAATTAAGATGTATAAGTGATAATAAGTGAATAATGTATGTCTGTCTTTTATGTCTGTCTTTTGCAACCCAGTCTTGTTCTATTAATGTTGATTCAAATTGTAAAGCGAAACGGAATATGCTGCGCTATATAAGAAATTGTTAATAAATAATGGTAAAATCAAGCTGGTTCTTTAAAGAACCAAATAATAATAAACAATTAGCATATGTTCAAAGATAAAAAAAACATTGGATGCATGAATTAATATATTGTAGAAGCACCAAACAATTAGCTAGAAATGAGCATTTGTTTAAAAAGCCAAAAAATATTGACATTAAGTGCATACAATAGTGCATACATAGGTATAGATACAATATAATAAGCCCCAAAAAGGAGCAACAGTATTAAATGCAGATGTAATTGAGTTCCAATGGAGCATGAATGAATGGGCACAAATAGGCCCCTGTACCAGATGGATGATGAAATTCAGTGTGGGTTTGCAAACAGAGGAAATCCGGATTTTGCTCTGTGTCTCACTGAAAGGATCCTCCTTTGGACAAAGGTAGCAGGTAGCCTGCAGTATAGATGTGTTTCCTGCTGTGGCTCTTCATCAAGGCTATGCAAGCTGGGTCAACTGTGGGCCTTAAATAGGCAGTGAACTGATTACACACTGGTCGGATGTTACGCGGGACCCCCCCAGAAGAGGCTCGCGATTAGTTTATGATCTGTGCAGGCTAAGAGAGTATCCTGCTGGTAGAATAGGAAAGATCTCTGTTGTCCCATTCAGTAATCACCAGATGCACTCCCCATCTGACCTGACGTCATACTATACTTCCGATTGGTGGAGAAACTGGAAATCAGCTGTGACTTCTGGTTTTTGGTGATGGGATACTTTCAAGCTTCCCCCTTATGTCCTGTCCTTAGATTCCAGCATTTGGTGAACAGGAAGTGCTCTTCACATGTATTTTTACATACATGTGAATAAAAAATAAATAATGATTAGTGAGATATAAAGAGTATATATAGTAGGGGTGAGCGGGTTCGGATTTCTGAAATCCGAACCCCCCCCGAGCCCCCCCGATCCGAGTCCGATCCGAGTCAGGCTCGACTTTTCCCGCCTGACTCGGATCTGAAATCGAGGCAAAACGTCATCATCCCGCCTTCCGAGTCTCGCGGGTTTTGGATCCTATATAAGGTACCCGCGTCGGCGCCATTTTCTCACTCGGCTGTGGACAGTGAAGAGGGAGGGTGGGAGTTAGGGCTGTGTAGTGTAGTGTAGTGTAGTGTAGTGCTGCTGTTGTCCACTACTTCAAAGTCCATAGGGGCTGGCTGTGTTGTGCTGTGCTGCTGTTGTTAATAGGGGCTGTGTCCACTACTTCAAAGTCCATAGGGGCTGGCTGGACTGTGTTGTGCAGTCAGTTCTCCATAGGGGCTGTGTCCACTCCAAAGTCCTGTGCAGTGTCCCAGTCCTAAAGGAGTGCTGTAGTGTTGTCCAGGGGGTGCTCTGTCCATCAGGGGTGCTCCCCCCAAGTGCTAAAAAAATAATATATTTTCTGTGTTTGTGAATTGTGTGCGCAGTAGCCGCACGTGCATCAACAAAGTAGTGCCAAGCGTGCGCCTGTGTCATAAGTAAAGGGCCGGCTGGCTTGACCGTTAAAGGGTGCTGTAACCCCCGAAAGTACACTCCAGTCCAAACCAAAAAAAAATTATTTTCTGTGTTTGTGAATTGTGTGCGCAGTAGCCGCACGTGCATCAACAAAGTAGTGCCAAGCGTGCGCCTGTGTCATAAGTAAAGGGCCGGCTGGCTTGACCGTTAAGGGTGCTGTAACCCCCGAAAGTACACTCCAGTCCAAACCAAAAAAAAAAATATTTTCTGTGTTTGTGAATTGTGTGCGCAGTAGCCGCACGTGCATCAACAAAGTAGTGCCAAGCGTGCGCCTGTGTCATAAGTAAAGGGCCGGCTGGCTTGACCGTTAAGGGTGCTGTAACCCCCGAAAGTACACTCCAGTCCAAACCAAAAAAAAAATTATTTTCTGTGTTTGTGAATTGTGTGCGCAGTAGCCGCACGTGCATCAACAAAGTAGTGCCAAGCGTGCACCTGTGTCATAAGTAAAGGGCCGGCTGGCTTGACCGTTAAGGGTGCTGTAACCCCCGAAAGTACACTCCAGTCCAAACCAAAAAAAAAATTATTTTCTGTGTTTGTGAATTGTGTGCGCAATAGCCGCACGTGCATCAACAAAGTAGTGCCAAGCGTGCGCCTGTGTCATAAGTAAAGGGCCGGCTGGCTTGACCGTTAAAGGGTGCTGTAACCCCCAAAGTACACTCCAGTCCAAACCAAAAAAAAAATTATTTTCTGTGTTTGTGAATTGTGTGCGCAGTAGCCGCATGTGCATCAACAAAGTAGTGCCAAGCGTGCGCCTGTGTCATAAGTAAAGGGCCAGCTGGCTTGACCGTTAAAGGGTGCTGTAACCCCCGAAAGTACACTCCAGTCCAAACCAAAAAAAAAATATTTTCTGTGTTTGTGAATTGTGTGCGCAGTAGCCGCACGTGCATCAACAAAGTAGTGCCAAGCGTGCGCCTGTGTCATAAGTAAAGGGCCGGCTGGCTTGACCGTTAAAGGGTGCTGTAACCCCCGAAAGTACACTCCAGTCCAAACCAAAAAAAAATTATTTTCTGTGTTTGTGAATTGTGTGCGCAGTAGCCGCACGTGCATCAACAAAGTAGTGCCAAGCGTGCGCCTGTGTCATAAGTAAAGGGCCGGCTGGCTTGACCGTTAAAGGGTGCTGTAACCCCCGAAAGTACACTCCAGTCCAAACCAAAAAAAAATTATTTTCTGTGTTTGTGAATTGTGTGCGCAGTAGCCGCACGTGCATCAACAAAGTAGTGCCAAGCGTGCGCCTGTGTCATAAGTAAAGGGCCGGCTGGCTTGACCGTTAAAGGGTGCTGTAACCCCCGAAAGTACACTCCAGTCCAAACCAAAAAAAAATTATTTTCTGTGTTTGTGAATTGTGTGCGCAGTAGCCGCACGTGCATCAACAAAGTAGTGCCAAGCGTGCGCCTGTGTCATAAGTAAAGGGCCGGCTGGCTTGACCATTAAAGGGTGCTGTAACCCCCAAAGTACACTCCAGTCCAAACCAAAAAAAAAAATATTTTCTGTGTTTGTGAATTGTGTGCGCAGTAGCCGCACGTGCATCAACAAAGTAGTGCCAAGCGTGCGCCTGTGTCATAAGTAAAGGGCCGGCTGGCTTGACCGTTAAAGGGTGCTGTAACCCCCGAAAGTACACTCCAGTCCAAACCAAAAAAAAAATTATTTTCTGTGTTTAGCCGCACGTATATATCAAATCGATATAACATAAATGGAGCACCAAACTTTCTCCGATAAAAATAAAATATAGAAAGATCAAGAACCTCTTCCTCCTAGTGCTGAAGCTGCTGCCACTAGTCATGACATAGACGATAACATGCCATCAACGTCGTCTGCCAAGGCCGATGCCCAATGTCATAGTAGAGGGCACATACAATCCCAAATGGCAAAGTTCAGGAAAATGACCTTGAAAAAGACATTTAAATCAGCTGAAGAGAAACGTAAACTTGCCAATATGCCATTTACGACACGGAGTGGCAAGGAACGGCTAAGGTCGATCCCTAGTATGTTCATGACTAGTGGTTCAGCTTCACATGACGATGGAAGCCCTCCTCCCACTAAAAAAATCAAAAGAGTTAAGCTGGCAAAAGCACAGCAAAGAACTGTGCTTTCTAAGAAGATATCACAAATCCCCAAGGAGAGTCCAAGTGTGGTGGTGGTTGCGATGCCTGACCTTCCCAGCACTGGACGGGAAGAGGTGGCTCTTTCCACCATTTGCACACCCCCTGCAAGTGCTGAAAGGAGCACCCACAGTCCACTTGCTGATATGCAAATTGAAGATGTCACTGTTGAAGTACAACAGGATGAGGATACTGGTGTAGCTGGCGCTGAGGAGGAAGTTGGCGAGGAGGATTCTGATGGTGATGTGGTTTGTTTAAATCAGGCTCCGGGGGAGACAGTTGTTGTCCGTGGGATGAAAAAGCCCATCACGGTCATGCCTGGGCAGAAGACCAAACATTCCACCTCTTTGGTCTGGCAATATTTCTATCCAAATCCGGACAACAACTGTCTTGCCATATGTACCATATGTAAAGGTGAAATAAGTAGGGGTAGGGACGTCAACCACCTAGGAACATCCTCCCTTATACGGCACCTGCAGAGCGTTCATAAAAAGTTACTGTCAAGTTCAGAAACTTTGGCTAAGACCGTAAGCAGTCCAGGGACACCAAAATCCCGTTGTCCTGTTGTATACAAGCGCCTGCAAACCACACCGTCAACTCCCTCCTCGTCAATTTCCTCCTTAGTCAGGATCGGAAGTAGTCCTGCAGGCCATGTCACTGGCATGACTGACTCTCCTATCCGGGATTCCTCTGGAGGATCCTGCATTACTACGCCTACTGCTGCCGCTGCTGCTGTTGCTGCTGCTGGGAATCGTTCATCATCCCAGAGAGGAAGTAGGAACACCACTACTTTTACTAAACAATTGACCCTCCAACAGTCCTTAGCGAGGAGGATGAAGTACGACAGCAGTCATCCTGAAGCAAAATGTATAACTGAGGCCTTGACTGCTATGTTGGTGTTAGACGTGCGTCCGGTATCCGCCATTAGTGCAGTGGGATTTAGACAATTGATGGAGGTAGTGTGTCCCCGGTTCCAAATCCCGTCTAGATTCCACTTCACTAGGCAGGCGATACCGAGACTGTACAGAAACGTCAGAAAAAGTGTCCTCAGTGTCCTGAAAAATGCCGTTGTACACAATGTCCACTTAACCACGGACATGTGGACAAGTGGAACAGGGCAGACTAAGGACTATATGACTGTGACAGCCCACTGGGTAGATGTATCACCTTACGCAGCAACAGCAGCAGCGTCACCAGTAGCAGCATCTCAGAAACGCCAGCTCGTTACAAGGCAGGCTACGCTGTGTATCACCGGTTTCAGTAAGAGGCACACCGCCGACAACCTCTTAGAGAAACTGAGGGAAATCATCGCCCAGTGGCTTACCCCACTTAGACTCTCCTGGGGATTTGTGATATCTGACAACGCCACCAATATTGTGCGGGCATTACATCTGGCCAAATTCCAGCACGTCCCATGTTTTGCTCACACAATAAACTTGGTGGTGCAGAATTTTCTGAAAAGCGACAGGGGCGTGCAGGAGACGCTTTGGGTGGCCCGAAAAATTTCTGGCCACTTTCGCCATTCAGCGACTGCGTGCCGAAGACTGGAGCGCCAGCAAACACTCTTGAACCTGCCCCGCCATCACCTGAAGCAAGAGGTTGTGACGCGGTGGAACTCAACCCTCTATATGCTTCAGAGGATGGAGGAGCAGCAAAAGGCCATACAAGCCTATACATCCACCTATGACATAGGCAAAGGAGGGGGTATGCACCTGACTCAAGCGCAGTGGAGAATGATTTCCGTGTTGTGCAAGGTTCTCCAGCCCTTCGAACTTGCCACACGTGAAGTCAGTGCAGACACAGCCAGCTTGAGTCAGGTCATTCCCCTCATCAGGCTTTTGCAGAAGCAGCTGGAGAAAGTGAAGGAGGAGCTAAGACGGAGCGATTCCGCTCGGCATGTGGGACTTGTGGATGAAGCCCTTCATTCGCTTTGCCAGGATTCCAGGGTGGTCAATCTGTTGAAATCAGACCACTACATTTTGGCCACCGTGCTTGATCCTAGGTTTAAAGCCTATGTGGTGTCTCTCTTTCCGGCCGACACAAGCCTGCAGAGGTGCAAAGACCTGCTGGTGAACACACTGTCAGCTGAAGCGGAACGTGACACGTCAACGGCTCCTTCTTCATTTTCTCCCGCAACTGGGGCTGCCAGGAAAAAACTTAGGTATCCTAAGCAACCCGCTGGCGGTGATGCAGGGCAGGCAGGACCAAGTTTGGACATCTGGTCCGGACTGAAGGACCTGGCAACAATTTCTGACATGTCTACTGTCGCTGCATATGATACTGTCACCATTGACAGAATGGTGGAGGATTACATCGGTGACAGCATCCAAGTAGGCATGTCAGACAGTCCATACCTGTACTGGCAGGAAAAAGAGGCAATTTGGAGGCCCCTGTACAAGCTGGCTCTATTTTACCTGAGTTGCCCCCCCTCCAGTGTGTACTCCGAAAGAGTGTTTAGTGCAGCCGGGAACCTTGTCAGCGAAAGGCGTAGGAGGTTGCTTCCACAGAATGTGGAGAAGATGATGTTCATCAAAATGAATTATCAGCTCTTCCAGGGAGACCAGCCTCCAGAAGGTACAGAGGGACCTGTGGTGGTGGATTCAAGTGGGGACGAGTTAATACTTTGTGAGGATGAGGATGTACACACTGAAGAGGGTGAGGAATCGGTGGATGAGGAGGATGAGGATGACATCTTGCCTCCGTAGAGCCAGTTTGTGCAGGGACACATTAATTGCCAGCTTGTTTTGTGGGGGCCCAAACGAACCAATCATTTCAGCCACAGTTGTGTGGCAGACCCTGGCGCTGAAATGATTGATTTGTTAAAGTGTGCATGTCCTGTTTATACAACATAAGGGTGGGTGGGAGGGCCCAAGGACAATTCCATCTTGCACTTCTTTTTTTTCTTTGCATTATGTACAGTTTGGGGCCTAGTTTTTCTAACTGCCATCCTGTCTGCCACTGCAGTGTCACTCCTAGATGGGTCACGTGTTTGTGCCGCCCACTCGTGTCGCTTAGCATAGTCATCCAGCTACCTCGGTGCAACCTTTTGGACATGAAAACACTATTGTGAGGTGTGAGGTGTTCAGAATAGACTGGAAATGAGTGGAAATTAAGGTTATTGAGGTTAATAATAGCATAGGAGCAGAGAAACCAACAAATTCTGTGATTTTAGCTGTTTTTATGCTTTTTAAAAAAAAAATACAGATCCAAAACACAAAACCCAGAACCCAAAACACGGAAGGGTGGTTTTGGCAAAACCAATCCAGATCCAAAACACGAAGAAAGATCCAGATCCAAAACCAAAACACAAAACACGAAAAGTGGCCGGTGCACACCCCTAATATATAGGTAAAAGATAAATAGGATCTTCTATGGGAATAAATAGTGGATACACATGGTGATAAAAAAAATCTAATACATAAAAGCTAATATAAAAAAATACATTAAGAAAAAGGGAAACTTTCTAAAAAACATTTAAGTTTGAAGTCTTTATTAAGTCCTCCAGGGATGACACTTTTAAGGTTAAATATCCATATCATCTCGCTTTTCAACAATTTGGTTTATACATCTCTTTACTCCCAGGTGGTTTTTATATGTTCTATACCTATTAAATTATGGATATGCTTGGTAGAGCAACCATGGGTCTTTCTGAAATGGTCAGATAAGAAATAAGTCTCTTGCCCCTTTGTTATATTCCGTAAGTGCTCACCTGTCCTTGTGTTTAGTGCCCTGGATGTGCGGCCTACTGTACATAACACTCTCTGAGATAAACCACACTAGTAGTGTGGCAAGTAATGAAACCTGAGATTGTATAAATCTTCCTTTGACATCAAACTGTGTAATTTTAGGTGCTTTGTTGGGGACATTGGTACACATATTGCAACATCCAACCCTATGTAAGCCCTTGGTCCTAATTGGGTTGGTTATTTTGTAGTCCAAGGCACTCTTAGTAAGTTTATCATTTAAATCATCAGCTTTTTGTAGATGAAACTTGGTTTTTGTGGTAGAACGTCCAATAAAATAGGATCATTCTGCAAGCCGTGCCAGTGACGCCTAAAAATCTGTTCTAATTTATTATAATGACTTCCATATATAGTAATTATTGCCAATTATTTTTTTTTATGTGTTGGTGGTTTTAGATGCAAGGAGAAGGTCTCTCTTTAACTTGTCAAATTCTTCCTTTACTTGATCCAGCTGTTCTTTATTACATCCTCTTGCTATATAATTCTCACTCGTGATGTTGGTCTGTTCATTTTTTTGACCCTCATAAATTGACTTTTTGGTACCTCATTTAGCCATCTGCTGAGGTGTTCATTTTCCTTGAGAATATAGATGTTTGTACCTGTGGGCTTCCGATAGCATTTGGTATGAATGCAGTTATTATCAATGTACAGGTTGAGATCAAAGAAATTTCATGCGGCATTACTGATGTTAAAAGTGAAATGGATATTTAGTAAGTAGGTATTAATAAGGGAGCAAATGACCTAAGAGTGTCTTCAGGTCCTTTCCCAAAGAATACTACATCGTCAGTGTAGCAGAACCAGGACACCAAGTTCATTCCCCAGTAGGGACTATTTCAAATATTGTCCTCTCCCAGCTTTGCGAAAAACAAATTTGCATAACTGGGGGTGAACTTGGTGCCCATAGCTGTTCCGATCCATTGTATGTAGTATTCCCCATTGAAGAAAAAATTATGATTGATTATTGGGGAGAATTATTTTGATGCTGTATTTCGAAAAATGATTTTGTGGGGATCGAGTTAGTGTTTTTTTTCAAGATTCCAAGATGTAGCTTCTATTCCTCTCTCATGTTCAATAATCGTATACAATGAGGTGATATTGGCTGATACCATTCATATTAATTATATTATCTCCATCCAGATCTACTAAGTGTGTAACTGTGAGTATGGATATACAAACACATCTATTATACTTCAATAAACTTAACACTTGGTTAAGTTCTAAGGCTGGAAAAAAATGTGTAAATTCTGCGCTGCACAGTGACAAAGATGCTGCTCAGTAAAAATGTAATCCCCACCACATACAAATAATCTTGACAAAAAGAAATATACCAAGTGCAAATTCTTTAGGGTACCAATATCTTCTATCAATGTTCGGGAATCTGAGATCACCATGGATCAGTCAATTCAAACAGAGTCCTCTTTTGATGCTGATCCTCTTTAGCTTGTTTATCTAGTTTTTAGATGTCCGTCTTTCTTCAATTTCCCTTCAGGATTGGTGTGCGCCCTCGATTAGGAGTTCTCCAATGATCAATAGTTCCAGGCGAGAGCCATGTAATTAATTGATTTAATCAGCAATCAGTGTTTATTGCAATGCTAAGTGATAGTATAGCTGTACTCACAGTTCTGATACACAGACAGCACTGATGGAGTGGAGCATACACTGGAGGTGATGCAGAGCATATATATAATCATGGGCAAGTGGTCTATAAGTAATTATAGAGGGCACTGACAAGAGGTGTTTCTCACAGCAGCTGTAACAAGGAGACAGTTGATCTCCAATAGATGAAAAAGAACAGAATACAAAACAGCGCTAATTGACAATAGATATAACACTTTATTGACTAAAAAAACTTAAAACACTATTAGATATAAAACCATATATATCGGCATATATAAACCCTGGAGCACTATTTTTGAATATAGTCCTCAAGCATGGATATTAATAGGCAGTTGATATTGTCCTGGAATAATATTTGGTCAAGGCAATCCAATTTAACAGCACACCAGTGCTGTATATTTACCCACTGTATGTAGAGATCCACATTGTCCTGAATTTAGCGATGGTCCCACACTGAGTTTTGTCCAACGCAGATGACCGGACTAGATGGTTAGAAGTGGGTGGTGTAGACAATAAATCCAAAGTCCCGGGTGGCGGCCACCACATGTACTGCCAAATAATGTCAATAATCCAGGTGATGTAGATAGTAAATCCAAGTGTCAAGGGACAGCTGATAATCACCTATGCGTTTCACTGCTCTAGGCAGCTTTTTCAGCTTGAAAAAGCTGCCTAGAGCAGTTTATATATGCCGATATATATGGTTTTATATCTAATAGTGTTTTAAGTTTTTTTAGTCAATAAAGTGTTATATCTATTGTCAATTAGCGCTGTTTTGTATTCTGTTCTTTTTCATATATATAATCAGCTTGTCATGTATGTAAGGCAGGATCACAGGACCCGCAGGTATTTCGGGCCCCTGGTGAGCGGAGTAGTACAGTACACACTAGTACACACTTGTGGCCCTGGCAAAATATGAAAAGTGGCCTAACTTAGGTTGGAATAAATCTACTATAAGCTGGGCCCAACACAAAAGTAGGCGGGGTTAGCAAATTGTTAACATTAGTCACAATGGTAGTAAGCAAGGCCAATGTGTCATGGTAGCTATCAGCATGCAATTGCACCAGTCCTGTACGTGGTGCAAGATATCTGCCTAAAATCAAATGGATCTCTGCACACGCTCACTATGTATTTGCCTGCAATTCCATCTACATTACCACGATACGCCCTCCAAAGACTTACACTACGTGGGAATGCTTTGTTACACCCACTCGGCAGCAAGCATATACACAGTGTTAAAAGTTGCAAAAGATCCAGCAACAAAACAGACTTTCATGCAACTCTTGGGAAGCTCTTTGTTCCTTGGGTCTTGGTAAAGTCACTAGTTGTAAGAGAATTGATAGTTTGAATATTTGCTCAGTGCACAAAATAGATGCTTCCAGCATGTGTAGGTGACGGGTCCACTATAAATACTGAGAGTCTGAACAGTAAGATAAAATAGGACTGGAGCAGTAGCTAGGAACTCTACTGAAGGACAATTAACCGGGTTTATGTGCTTGTAATAAATTCTGGATTTTACTAGAGATTCCTGTAGTTTCACACAAATAAAATCTTGGAAGAGCATTTTTCAAACTCACTACAGTATCACAGAATCCAGTATAGTATCTGATTGTTTGATTGTGTTCCCACATTTTATTTGTTGAAGTCTTTTTTCCTCTACACTCTTTGCTTTTTAGATCACTGCAACCTGCTGCCATGACAGATGACCCAACAATATCACACTTTTAAATAGAATCTCTTTTGGTCGTCCTTGGTTACTTAAAAGTCAGTGAACTTCCACAGATGTCATTAAACAGGGGCACTGAGGAAGTCTACAACAATAGGATGGCTGTGTCTACAAGAGACAGTTTAACCTTGATTGAGCTGTTCCCTGCGCTGATGGCAGTGAGAGTCTTTTCAAGTAAGCTATTAAGAGTCCATAACTCTACTATGAATCTCCACGGCTGTCTATAATATGGCCTTGGAAATAGTAGTGGACCTTCAAGGATACTCTGTGGCACCCAGTTTCCTGAAGAGCCACCAACAAGTATTAATCACTGCATCCTTGTTTGGCATCTTATCCTGAACACTGTAGAGATATGTTTGATATTTCAGTTGTCCTGCCCCTGGTTGGACAGAAGCCCCGTATTAACAGTCTGTGCTGTTGCCAACATTAAATGTTCACATGGACTTTGTGTTGCCCTTACTACTACTTTAAGAATATATATTTGGGTCATTTCTGATGTCTGTGCTGAAATATTCTGGGCTGCTCTCTTAATGGATGCATCGCAGGTATTTCCTTTTAAAAAAGCAGGAATAAGTAGCACTTCAGGATTTAATATACCCATACTTACCGGGGGCAGCCAGGACAGGAGTGCAGAGGGCGTGGCGGCAGCTATGGTGAGCAGTGCAAAGGTGTGGTGGCGGGATCTCATCATTGCAGCCCCGCAGCATACTACATCATGTCCGCGACACTACTATGAACCGACTCCCGGCAGCATCGCGGACATAATTTAGTACACTGCCAGGGGCAAATGCAGGGTTTAAGGGCCCCACATTCGGAACAATATAGCTGCCAATCCGATAGATTGGAGAAATATATGGCAGCTATATTGTTCCGTGTGTATGCACGATGTTGTGCATTGCGCACTCCCATGTAGTCATCCATCGCTTCTCCTGATCTTTCTGCATGTACAAGAGATCAGGTGAAGCGACTGACGACCCCATGCGGGTCTGTCTGGGGGTTGGGGGGGACGGCATATCAGGCACCGGATTGCACCCGATATGTCGGCCCTGGGGTCGTCAGTAGCATCGGTGGGTACACATCGTACCGTGTGTACCCACCTTTAGAGTGATGAGTGAGATAGGGAGAGAGGAGAGAGAGAAAAATAGGGGGAGAGAGACAGAGGGAAACAGAGGTAAGGAGAAAGAGGGAGGAGAGAGAGGGATGGAGACGAGAGTTAGAGGGAGAGCGAGCGGGGAAAGATGAAGGGAAGGAGGGAGACAAAGAGATGGAGGGAAAGAGAGAGGGAGACAGAGAGGATGGGCAAATAGAGAGAGAGAGGGAAGAGACAGATGGAGAGAGAATGCGCAAGAACACACACACACTACCTGGCTGCCTGTTTCAGTATCTGGTGGTTTCTAATGGGCGGGCATATCATGGCATTAGGCCCAGCCCCCTACCCATACATCCTTGAATCAGTGAGGGGTGGGGCTTCGATCACTAGTCGTGGCCGGGCACCACCTGTAGAGGCAGAGACAAAGCTTTTTTTCTCCATCTCTCTCAGGTAAAAACAAGACACGTCCATCAGTATCGTGGCTGTGATGCTCCCAGGGGCCGGCCAGGGAGGGTCCAGAGTGGCCCGGTCTGGGGCAATGTTTGCTTCTGCGTGGGGACCCCCAATGTGTGGGGCCCCTGGACAACCACTCCTTCCGCCCCGCCCATAATCCTGCCCTGGCAAGTATAGATATACTGCATTAAATTTGAACTCCAGAGGCCTGATTCTGATACCGCGAATATCAAAAGTCCCTGCTTCCAAATTCATTCTGCATCTCCATGCAGTACAATCGGGGCGCATGCACAGTGGACTCAAATGCATGCTCAGCACTGGAAACATTGGCCAACTGCACTCATATCTGCAAAGCGTGCGACTCTGAATCAGGCACCTAATATAATGAATGAGGAATTGGGAACAATGGTTCCTAGGGCCTGATTCAGACCTGCTCGCTAGGATGCGTTTGCATGCAGCCAGCCGATGTTTGCAATGTGCGCATGTGTACGCATCGCAGAGCGCGTGCGCGAACTAGTCCATGCGATCGCAAAGTGATCACCCCTTAAGCACAGACGCCTTGCTAGGTTGAGTCACAGGATGAGTCGTTTGTGGGTGGTGACAGGGGTTGGTCGATTGAAATGGGGGAGTGGGGACGCGAACGCAGGCATGTCAGAGCGTCTTAGCGCCGTTTCATAAGCATACATAATTAAGACTGAGCATCATAGTACACATCACATGGATGAATTACACATTGAAGCACTCGCAGTGCTTGCGGTAGGGTATGGTCAACCACAAGTGCTGCTTTCGCTTCCGAAGGTTCTCGATGTTACGTATGATTGCATACATTTCCTGGAGATGACGTGTATAAGTGGACATCTTAAGACAGGCTGGTGGGTGTCTTAATACACACTGCAATCGCACATCAAGACATAGTGGGTGTGTTATAGCCTTGCTGTGCGATCGCCGGATTTGCATACTTTGGCAGCTGACGGCTGCGTGCGAATGCATCTGTCGAGCGGGTCTGAATCGAGCCCCTTCACAATATTCTATTTATTCTGGGGATCTGGGCTTACATACATTGCTGCTTTAAAAGAAAAGTACAAAATTGCCAGAGACACAATATTTTATTTGTCAGTCCGCAGTGTATTCTGCATTTCACAGAATTTGTAATCTACAGTATAAATAGATCTGTGACAATGACGGTGTAAATTCTTGCTGCTCTGTGGTGTGATGTGAGGCCCTGATTCAGCTATGGATGGAAATGCAAAGCTGCACGCAGGCTATAGATATATGATGTATGCACGCAGGCTATAGATATATGATGTATGCACGCAGGCTATAGATATATGATGTATGCACGCAGGCTATAGATATATGATGTATGCACGCAGGCTATAGATATATGATGTATGCATGCAGGCAGCTTTGCAATTGTGATCCTTGCAATTATGGTAATGAAGCAGGAGGTATTACCCCTCCTGCTGCATTACGTATTCGAGCTGCGTTGTCCAACGCAGCAACGGATACTCTGCGGAACATCGGCCGCATAAGGTGACCCATGGGGTCACGCAGCCTGCCGCCGCAGGTGAGAGGAAGAAGCCAGGAAATCTCCGTCAGCTGTCGGAGATCCTGGCATCTTCCCTCCACCCCTAACGGCGGCAACATGCCTCTGTTTCGGGAAACGAAGGACATCGCCACCCCCTCCCCGCCCACAAACGGCAGCAGACTGTCAATCACTGACAGTCTGCTGGCAGTCTACGTGCGGGATCACAGACTAGTTCTGCACATGCGCAGAACGGGTAGGATGACTGCGCAGATTCCCGATCATCTGGAATCTGCATTCTGCAGTGCACTGGCAGGCACTGCCGAATAAGACCCTGAGCCAATAAGTGAGAAATTCTGCTGGAACACAAATTGTAGGGGGGATCCTGCACAGAACACACAGAAGATGTTGCTGCTCTGCAGTGTTTAGCTATGACTTGATAATTAAACCGCTATTACCCTTTACATTTTTACATTACATATTACTGTTTGGGGGCGGGGAGTGGGCGGGCAGACCTCTGTCCTAGAATACAGGGGCAAGTCGCCCCTGTTTTCTGGGTGTGCAGAAGCCAGGGTCTGCCTATTCTGATGCAGGCTTCCTGTCCTCGGCTATGGAGCTGTGGGGGCACCTCAGGGTTACTCAGATTGCCAATGGTCACAGAAGATCCAATGCTGCATGTTAGGACGCAGCACTGGGATCTGCGATGCAGTCAAGAGGTGTCTATTTACACGAGACGCCTCATGCTGCATTTGCATATGGGTTGTACGGTATTGTACAGTTGCTTCCCTGCGGCTGTGCAATACCATACAACTCTGAATCTGGCCCATGGTTCTTAGTACTTACTGGGTTGATGCTTCATACAAGACGATAACACCACAATGGATTTATTTTGAAACCCCAAAGCTTTATTGTCCCATTTTGCAAACTAAGAAAGAATGCTTTCTATAACACCTCACTCCGAGTAAAGCCCCAAAGAGAGGAGTTAATTCCTTTGTATAATTGGTTTTTAAACCGTCAGGGTACATACAAAGGCTGTTATTGCAGGTATTGTGATCCTAAAGTCTCCCTAGAATTCAGTCTTTTCAGAATTTGCAGTCTTTTGTATGTTTTCATTCAAGGTATAACGGGGATTGACTACAAACCCTTTATTATTCAGCATGTGTGTTTAGTATTTAGGCTTCATAGATACTTCAGTAATGTTTGCAAATGAAGGAAAATGCCTGTTACGGAATGTCACTTCAGTAAATGTGAACTATTTTATCCAAACTCAGCATCTTATCACTTTATGATATTATGAATCTGTTAAAAGTAGAACACACTATTTCACCTATTCACTTAATCATTATGAAATATATTTTTACTACTGTATTTATTGATATTTTAAAGAGCATGTATACTTTTGGATAATAATTCAGAAGAAAGGTGTGTGTTAATGAGCCAAATAATATACCTCTACCTTACATTAATTGCTGGCAGTGGTAAGGCTGAACTTGTGTGATTATTTTGCAGGTCTGCAGACTATCAGAGATTCTCCGTACAGATTTTAGATGGGTGGATCTATACATCATGTAACCCTGACTACTATTACATAAGGATGCGTAAAGAGTCAATGTCATGGTGGGGGCTTATTAAAATCTAAATTGACACAGTTAACGACTGGTGTAAGGTAATACAGGTTAGAGTACAGTAAATATGTGATAAAGACCACAACATAGACAGAGGCTAGTATAAAATAGGGCAACTAAAACTTAGAAGCGGAAGGTGAACAGAAGGTGGGCGCAGGATATTATCATGCTGTAAAGGTCTACGTGAAGTTATGTCAGGCTTATTAATTTGTTGACAAAGTGTTTTATTAATTGAATCTTCCATGGTAATGCTGATCATGTTCTCAACAGTGTAGTATTTATAGTCTGTACTTTCCTAAGCACTGTGACTGCATCCATCCTAAATTAGCAATTGTGCTCCACACAGGCGTTTATCCCACTTCCCAGTAGGTGTGGAATAACACAAGAATGTCGACATGGTCTGAAGATTGAGATTTAGGATGTTGACATGTTACATGTTGACATTCAGAATATCAACGCTGACTTGTTGAGTTGTTTAACATGTTAATATTAATGTCGACACTGAGAATGTCCCTAACCACAGACTTTTTTAAAGAAATGCTACTCAAAAATTGTAAATTGTAAAAATTAATTTAAATATTTTTTGAAAAACAAAATTTCTAAGGGGTGTCCTGCACTCCCCATGTCCATAGGACCCATTGTAAAAATTATCACACACACCCCATCGGCAGCATACTACCCCAGTGGTACCATATGTCCCATTAACATTACCCCCACCCGCCTAGTGCTAAAATATACCCTGTTGTATAACCCTCCCCAGCCCCGGTGTTAGATGTCCCTGTTTTTTGCAAATCCTCCCCTGTGACTGGAGTATTTTTTTTTATTATTATTCTAAAGACTCCTGGTACTACTGACCTGTGGGTGCAAGGAAAACAAAGTAAATAGCAGTCTCCATAGTGCTCCCAAATTTATTTTTATTAATAATGTGTCCCATTTTTATGAATAAGAATGCATCCATATGTATTCTAATAAACAATAGTGTCCCATACAGTATGTAATTATTAAAATAGTACCCCCATATTGAGTTTTATAAATTATAGTGCCCCCTACTTTTTGCAAACAATTGCCAACTTTAATTTTTACATAGTAGAGAGGTATCTGTATATTAATAGCAGAAGGATGACTTTTATGAGTGATATATTTTTCTAATGCCATTGTCTGAGCAGGATCATATACCAAATTAAAGGTCTTGATCTGTAGATTGCAGAAAAATATTGTTGTTGTAATTGGTTACTTTGTTCCGGGTTATGTGGCAAAATGTGAGCCCGCCATTTACAATGCATCACCATTGTGCTCTGGAAAATGTGACAGTTGGTGAACTCCCCCTATACACCTGCTGGGTGACCTGGAACATGTGACCTCCTGGATAGTCTGGAAACTGTGACAGTTACTTGCAGCCACATATATCAGTGCGTCTTGCGGGGACGTCAATCACCGACTGCTGTTATTTCTTTAGTCATTTCTCCATGCTTTGTTTACACCAAGCATACCTAGAGGCCGGCTTTGAGGACATCGACGTGTTAGAACCCTTACAGGTCGCCCAGAGCGCACAGTTCAAAAATCTTACAGTCAAAATTATTATAGTCACAACCAACGTATACCAAGATCAACCGATATGCCTCTTGCATTGAACATTACATATTCACCACAATACTACTCTTTGGGACCTATGGACGTGCAATGTGTGAGCTGTGGTGCCCTACACTTCTTGGTAGAGGAAATTAACGGCCATGTTTCAGACTGCTGTCACAATGTGGTTGTTCCACAATATTTGGCAGAAATCTTATTACAAATACCCTCAAATTATGGATTCATTATCTCCATAATAATCTCAGTAATTAATATACATAATATCCTCCATAACTAAGGTGGTTACTGCCGGGATTCCCTAGTTCTTATTTACTTGCCTAAATGTTCTTCATTTAAAGTTAATTGACTGCTCAAGTGGAGCTCTTGAGGCAGGTTTTCCTGCACTGTATTGTGTGCCTTTAATAAATCTGTCCGTTTGGAATTGTGCAAAACCTGCAAATTAGTAAAATTTCCCCTCAAGTAGCAACATCTATTAAAAATAACAATGAAATATCCTCCCCCTCAGTGCACAGATGGTGTCACCGTACTACCTGCCAGAAGTAAACTGCAGCAGAAGAGTGTGGGTGAAGAGAGAGTACCTGGCAGTCATCTGCCGTGTTGTTGGTTTAGATAGCCTGCAATCCCGGTTCCCTTGGTCCACTGTCATTATGACATTCAGATTCTCCACCTCTCTGCAGAGTCAAAGGAGCTCACTGCACAGAATTGCCTCCACTAGCCTATATCATCCCTGTGGGGTGTTGTGCAGTATAATCAATCGACAGTCAATAGGTCGGCACAGGTGGTCGACATGCAATAGGTTGACATGGTCAAAAGGTCGACTGACAAATAGTCAACTGTTAAAAGGTTGACAATGTTAAAAGGTTGGCAGATTCAAATGGTCTACACACAAATTGTCAACACATTTTTTTGTAATTTAATCATAATCCTAACCCTAACCCAAGTGGCTAACCCTCCCCCTGGTGCCTAACCCTAACCCTCTTACTAATGCCTAAATCTAACCATCGCCTAAATGTAACCCCTAACCCTAAAAAAAGTTAAAAACATGTGTGGACCATTTTTGTGTTGACCATTTGTGTGTCGACCATTTGAACATGTTGACCTTTTGTCCCCGTCAACCTTCTGTGCTGTCAACCATTTGTCAGTCAACCTTTTGTTCTGTTGACCTTTTGATCTTGTTGACCTATTGCAATTCTTTTTTTTTTTTTACATTTATTTATTGAACATTTTCAAATAATACAAAGATCAAACCAGCATCAACATAAAAATGATCAAACAATTACCTAATGCCATTCTTATTAGCAGCATGTCCCCAGGGCTTGGGCACCTGTGCATATTTCCATAGCCTCAATGCGCAAACCCCTCCCTAGTTGCCAAACATGGTGATGAGCCATGTTCTATTGCACAATTTACCCTGTATTTCCTGGTCTTTCTGTTAAGCTTCCTCGACCGTGGTGCCCCTGTCTGAGAACAGTGCTGACTTCCATGGGAGGTACCTGCTATTCACCGTGGGCTTGGGGCTGAGTGGGAACATCATGCTGGAGAGGGAGCACTTCACAGTGGAGGAGTGGTGGAGTCCACCTGCAGGCTCAGCGTAGGTATGGACAGCGGAATCTGCTGGTAACTAACCATCAATATTTTTGTTCCGATGGTAGCGTTTTTTACCATTTGATGGTGGCAGTCTGATGTTTGCCACCATCAAAAGGAAATCATTTGATGGTGTTCCGATGATTGTTTGCTTTCTTTTACTTTCTGATAGCTATGCTTCCCCGGCTCCTTCCTGGCTACTGTGTCTGCATCAGGGCATCTTCATGGGTTAATTTGAAGCTGTCTCTCATTCTCTGTCTGCCTCAGATGTGACCCTGCTCAGTCCCTGACTCCCACCCCTCTCTAGGCTGGTGCTAAGCAACAGGGCACATTGCTATCACAGAGAGCAAATCAGAGCACAGTCCTCGACCTTGCAGCAGCAGTCAGTCACTCACACAGCACAACAGTCTGTGACTTGCTTCATTCCAAGTCTCCGTTTCAGATACTATTTGCTGTTTCAACACACTGGACAGTTCTTATATAGCAGCTTGGTGCAATATTTTTTTTTGTGACTTGCTTCACAAACAGCTAAACCTTCCTCGACTAATGCTGTATAGAATAGTGAAAACTCCATCAAAATCCATCCAGTAGTTCAACAGATTAGCCCAAATGAACAGACAGACCCCTAAATCAGGGATTTTATTTTATATACTGTATATTGAGATTTACCACTTACAGTATGTATTAAGTGCCTTAAATATCTAATCATATCTATAATATTCAATCTAAGTTTGACTTGCCCCATATAACAGCATATTAAACTTTCTATCGTCAGATGATAGATGTGACCCATAAACTTAAACTAAACTTAACTAAAATAACACAGGAGACTAAGTTATGCCGTTTAAATTAATTGGTCAGCTTTATTTGGTTACAAGGTAGATATGGTGGCAGGAGAAAGAACGGCAACTAACCAGCGTCCACTTGTCTTAGGCCGGAAGTATATCACAACTTGTGAGGGCCAACTATCCCAGACAAGGGTAGGGTGATCTTAAAAACTTGCAAGGGCCAACTATCCCTTTCAGAGCAAGTGATTCGGCCCCAGCACCCATGCCAATGCACCATTCATCCTGCTCGGTCGAGAGGTGCCGCTGACCCCAATAGGGTGAAATCAGCCTATCAGTGCATTGAAGGGGTGCGCACTGATATTACTACTGCAAGATGGACACTTCAATATTGCCGGTCTTTCCCTGCCAATGAAATAAAGCCGACACAAGACACAAGAGGGTAGGGAGGGTGGGAGATCAATTCAAAGAGGCAGATTTACCACAGCAGATTCTCTACACCCTCTCACTAAACCCGCCCCTTAACCTAACGTCCTATCACATCTGCCTACTACTGTCAACAAACATTTTTAACTTTATTAACCCCTCTATCCCTGACTAGAAGTTTATGTGCTGTCGGCTCTATTCCTAACCTCCGTTATATTAAACTTTCTATCGTCAGATGATAGATGTGACCCATAAACTAAACTTAACTAAAATAAACACAGGAGACTAAGTTATGCCGTTTAAATTAATTGGTCAGCTTTATTTGGTTACAAGGTTGATATGGTGGCAGGAGAAAGAATGGCAACTAACCAGCGTCCACTTGTCTTAGGCCGGAAGTATATCACAACTTGTGAGGGCCAACTATCCCAGACAAGGGTAGGGTGATCTTAAAAACTTGCAAGGGCCAACTATCCCTTTCAGAGCAAGTGATGCGGCCCCAACACCCATGCCAATGCCCCATTCATCCTCCTCGGTCGAGAGGTGCCGCTGACCCCAATAGGGTGAAATCAGCCTATCAGTGCATTGTAGGAGTGCGCACCGCTATTACTGCTGCAAGATGGACACTTCAATATTGCCAGTCTTTCCCGCCACAGCGGCTCTCAGGAGGGAAGCTGCCCGCCACCATGCTAACCAACCAAACCCTTAAAAACTGCAAAAATGTCTACTAGAAACAAAAAATTACCCTCCTCAGTAAGATGAACTCCATCCCTGCGGAAAAGGTGGGCATCCTGAATCCGAATTAAAGGATGGTGCACCACTAGCCCTCCCAATTCCAGCACGTGCCTAGCCACCCATTTGTTAACCTTCCTCCTGGACCTGTCCAAAGCCACACTATTATAGCAATAGCACCAGGAAAGCCTGGCGATGATAGGGGACCACACCAAAAGGCAGTTAGGCAATAGCTGAACCACCTCTCTCAAGTCACGAACAATCACAAATTATCCGAGATGGATAATTAACACTAAAGGGGGACCAAATTCAGCTACTGACATGTGCAAGTTGCGCAACAAAGCTTCCCACAGCATGCCCCTCTGCCCCAACCACCTAGCACTCTCCCAACGTGGGAACACGGAGGCATCTTCAGCAAAGCGCGACTGCCCGGCCCAAAAAATAAAAGAGTGACCAATAAACCAAATATATATGAGTATATATGCAACATGTAAATCACAAAGGAGGAGTGGGAGGGGGGGAGGAAGACTTGACCCGAGGTGAAAACCTACAAAAAATCTGCTGGATCTTTTCTATGCTTCTTTCATTCATATTAATATTATTTTAAGCTAATCGATCAATGTCCAAAGCAGGGCAAAAAACAAGGAAAAATCTCTCGGGACCCCCACCGGAAAGGCAGCGAGTTGGCCAAGGCACTCAAGTCCAAACGAATAAAGTATAACAATTTATGATTCCACACGAACATAACTTCTGTAGGCATTGGACTTCCATCTTCCGAGAGCCTGGATCTCCTGTGAAGAAAGACCCGATGGCGGCACCTATTCTAAAAGAATGGGTGCCGTAAACCGAAGGGGAAAGACCGAGGTGCCGAATGCAGCGATGGAAGACAATCTAAATTGGAATTTAGTCAGAGGAGATCCATCCTCATGCATAAGCCAAGTCCCCGGCAGCATTGGCCTGCAAAGAGTATATTGGGAGGCCAAGTGAACCGGACAAATCCCGTCATCGGGACAGGACTTCAGGGACACCCAGCGACCTCTACCCATCTGATCACCGAATACGGCACAACAGCGTATCGCGCAGCAGAATGTGACAACGAAGCAGTGGGGGTTGAGCATGGCGCGAAGACGCTACCAGCTCGCTGATGCGAAATGCCCCATGAAAGGCCATCGCAAAAGCGAGGCGGAATAACAGAACCTCGAATTGCGAAGAACAAATGCACGTCAAACTTTCACCTAGACGCGCTAACAACTCAGGACCAATAGGACGACGCTGGTCATCCGTGGCAGGCCTGACGCGAGACCAACCCCTAAGGGCCCTTTGTATTAAAAAACCCTTAGTGATGTCTCTCTGCCCCGCTAGGCGCAAAAAAAATTAAATCCCAGCAAGCCTCTGGGCAACATAAGCCCGCGACCTGCCGGAATCGAACAAGAAACAAACAAAAGCAACCATATTAGTATAATGAGAGCTACCTGACGAACTCCGTCCTTGCAAAAAATTCTCCCACTATTGCCAAGATGTCTGGTAGGCCATCAACGTCCGTGGGGCCACGGACCGACGTGCGAGATCTTCCATTCTGGTCTCATGATCTGCCAACAATGAAATGGACAAGGCTCACCTTTTAATGCCGCGTACGGGGCCAATTCGCGGAACTTCCGCCAATCCTGTCTGGAGAGCGCATCTGCAATGGAATTATCAGTACCCGGCACATGACGAGCTGTGAACAATATGTTAAATTGCAAAGCGCGCAGAACCAGCCAAGCAAGAAGCCGCAACACTGGTAGCGACGACGATCTTTGGTTATTGATCGCATGTACTACCCCCAGGTTATTGCACCAAAACACTATGGAACGGTCGCGCAACCGCTGACACCATAGCTCTAATGCCACCACTATGGGAAACAGCTCCATTAGGAGCAAGTTCTTGGTCAATCCTGCCTGCACCCATTCCGCCGGCCAAACTGAGAAACACCAAACTCCCCCCAAAAAAGATCCGAAACCTGATAATCCAGCAGCATCCGTGAAGAGCTGCAGGCAAGCATTAGGCTGAGGATCCGCAGGCCAGATGCGCACTCCATTAAAATCGCCCAAAATGTCTCCCAAACCGCCAGGTCCAGCTTTAGTTCAGCCGACAGCCGCAGAAAATGGTGCAGTTGATGAAGCCCTACCAAGGCCCTCTGTAGCTTCCGACAAAAAATCTTCCCCAACGGGATAACTCGACACGCAAAGTTAAACAGCCCGAGCAGGGATTGACCATGACGAAGTGTTACCTTTCCTCCTGCCAACGCTAGGAGGATAGTATCCTGCAAATGACGAATCTTGTCTGGCGGCAGCCGACAAAGACCCTCCAAGGTATCAATTTCAATACCCAAGAAAACCAGCTTAGTAGCTGGGCCCTCAGTTTTATCGTGCGCAATAGGTACTCCAAATTCCGAGAAGTGTGCTTGCAATGAAAAAAGGAGGCGATTGCAGCGACGCAAACCGGCTGGACCCACGCACAAGAAGTCGTCCAAGTAATGAGCTATGCTCGTCTCCCCAGACCCCACCGCGACACACCAATGGAGAAAGAAACTGAAACGCTCGAAGAATGCGCAGGTATTTGAACAACCCATCGGAAGACATTTGTCCAGGTAATAGCCATCCGGCAACCGAAACCCCATGAAGCGAAATGATTCTGGATGCAGGGGCAACAATCTGAAGGCGGACTCAATGTCCACTTTCGCCATGAAAGAACCCGATCCCGCTGCGCGAACTAACGCTAACGCAGATTCGAATGACTGGTACTGTACACGGCAGACCTCAACATCTATGGCGTCGTTAACTGACGTGCCTGACGGATGTGACAGGTGCTGAATTAAATGGTAACTCCCAGGGGCCTTCTTGGGGAGGACACCCACCGGGGAAAGGACCAGATCGGGTATCGGAGGCTGCGGGAAAGGTCCAATCATGTGACCCAGCCCGACCTCCTTCATAACCTTGTCCTTAAGCACGTGAGGCAAATCGCAGGCCGAGCGTAAATTGCTAGGGGACCCGAAACCGACAGGCCGTATTATTGGAAGCGAAAATCCCTCTGCAAAACCCTTACTCAAAAAGGCGGCGTCGTCCCACACAGGATACCAGTCTAACCATTTTGCCATGACATCCAGACCGATGGGAGTTGTCGCTTTACTTCGAAGTCCCGGCCCCTGACCGTTTGGCAGAGGGTGTCGTGGTGGAGGCCTGAGCTCCTCCGGGACTACGGGAGCAGTCCTTACTGGGGTGTGTCGCGCCGCAGCGGAGGCACTGGTGTCGAAAGCGACACCTGTTAGCCAGGGTACAATTCCCATTATTGTACGCGTAACACTTACGCTTGTTTTGCCCTCCACTGGCTGTCCTTGGTGCCGAGGGGGACGAGGGTTGAACTGGCCGCCCAGGGAACTGATCAGAAAGGACGCGTGTAGGCTGTGTCACCTCCATCCACACCTCAACATCTTTACAACCCAATTCCATGACCTTGACCCGATCTTGCTTTCGACTAAACTCTTCGTCGTATTGACTCCACGCCGTATTGCGTGAGGCCTTGAATAGGCCATGTATCAGGTGTAAGTATCGTATTACATTAAGGTACTCGGAAGGCCTGGTTTTAAGATAGCAAGTTGAGAACACGCAGAACCCAGATAGCCAATTCGTGTAGGACTTAAAGGCCTCCAGACCAATACCCCCTTTTGCCTTTGCGGGCAGCTTTTTTCGCCGTAGCTGTAAGGGTGAACATATCTACGTAGCTCCCTTTTTTGATCCGCTGCTTAACCCTGGTACGCATACCTCGAGTGACAGTGGTATTAGCGCAGTGTACTACATCCTCCGGACCCGCTCCGCGATCTACACTGGTACTACTGCCGGAGGACCGTTCGCTAGAATGCCTTTGACGACGTGAGCGACGTCTACGAGACCTCCTTGCCCTTTTACGCCTAGCCTTATGCGAACTATCGCTTGAAGAGGAGGAAATGGAAGTAGACCCGCAGAAAGATGTACTGTCACACTCACCAGAAGCACCGGCAAAGGCATTGCTGCCTCCAATCCCAGCGCCAGCTGTGACTTCAGCCGCCGCACTTCTGGTCGGAGCTGCGACCACTGGTAACTCCTCCAGACTGTCGTCTGTAAAAGAAGAAACTGAAGCAGCATCGTGCGCATTTTCAGTGCCCGCAGCCTGATTAGGCTGAGGAAGGGAGATGGCAGAGGGAGAGAAAGAAACAGAAGGAGTTGCTGGCATGGGAGCGAGGGAAAGACCGCAAATCCTGCCTAACTGCTGCACCAGAGGGCCAAGCTGCGTCTGGACGGCGGATGCCGCTGACGCAGAAGGACCCCCCGTGTCAGCGTTTCCGGGTTGCTGAGTCAAAAGCGGCGTCAGTGCACCCACCACAGAGACCAGCAGTCCGGCAATGGCACCAGCGTCAAACGAGGGAACACTCCCTGTCGACGCAGGCCCTGCAGGCATAGAGACCGCCTGTGCCGCTGCCACACCTGCAGGCCTGGAAGAACTGGCCGCTACAGACATGGGGGAACCCATGTCTGAGTCACCATTGGTATTATACACAGAGGGGAGCAGAATAGGAGGAGGACCAACCTGCCTGTCACTGTGCAGGCGCTGGCTCCTCCCCCTTCATCTCCGCCCCCTGCCTGTGTTTATAGTATCATGCGTGCAGGCCGGCGCCATGACAGGCACCCGGCCTGCACGCTTATGACCCCTTTTTCGCCGCCCCTCCGCCCGCACCGTGGCCGACTCAATCTGAGTGGCCAACGGGGGAGAAGAGACAGGCGGTGTTACTGGCCGCTGCCGCCCGCAGGAAAGACCAGAGCGCACGCCCGCAACTCCCGTGGGCGCTGTAGCACGCCCGGCCTCTCCCGATCCCCGCCTGCCCTGGTCCCTGGTCGCGCTAATACTGGCGACCAGAGGGGAACCAGAGGCAGGCGAAGGCAGAGCAGACGAGTTCTCGTGGCACCGCCCTGCTCCCTGTCGGTAAGGAGGGCACGCCTGACCCTCCCGAATGCCGGGAGGGCAGGCCATGAGAGGGGGGGGACAAAGCGCGCCGGACCCGACACCGTCTGACAGACGAGCGGGTACCGAGCGTGCACGTTGGGGACGGCTCATGCTGCTCCCCACAGGTTTTATAGCAAGGGAAAGAGAGTTAGAATATTAGAAAAGAGAGTGTAGGAATAGGGAAAATATGGAGAAGAGAGTAGGGAAAGATATACAGTAGAGAAAGAGAAAGTAGGGATGAATAAAGAACTTTTATTCACAAAAGACAGATCTGCTAAGGAAGAACTGTACTTTCCTGGTCGCAGATCAATTCAAAGAGGCAGATTTACCACAACAGATTCTCTACACCCTCTCACTAAACCCGCCCCTTAACCTAACGTCCTATCATATCTGCCTACTACTGTCAACAAACATTTTTAACTTTATTAACCCCTCTATCCCTGACTAGAGGTTTATGTGCCGTTGGCTCTATTCCTAACCTCCGTTATATAAATAGACCTCTGATCATTATCAATTTCTGATTGGGATCTATCAGATGTCAGCCAATACAGATGGTCAATGTGGTCATATGATAAATGAACGTGGCAATGTATATAATCATTGTTGGACCATGCCAATGGTGCCCTGACAATTCTGCCAAATTGGCTGCAAGGCTAAACTGCTGGATTTTTCAGATTTGGTCCAGACATGCCTATGCATGTGATGCCACATCTGGCAGAAGTCCAAGTGGACAGTTTAATCTATGTATGGTCATTTTTTTTCCCCTATACCCAGAAGTCTCATTCATGCTCTTTTAGGTGATAAGTCTAAAAGATGGCAGTGATACAATATTCATAGTGCATTCATTAATATTCCAAGTCTGTAGTACTGGATCAAAATTATCAAACATAATTAGTCAGTGACGTTACTTATTTATAGAGATGAGCCGGTCCGCTTCTCCAGGAATCGGACCCACCCGAACTTCATCTGACTTGGGTTTCCTGAGTCTGACTTGGGTTTTCCCATCTGACACGGATTCGAAAACGAGGAAAAACGCATCATCCTCCTGCTGTCGGATTCTCGTGGGTTTTGGATTGTATAAAGGTCCTGGTGATTGGCGCCATTTTCACTCTGGCTGTGGAGAGTGTACAGAACAGATGTGCTTCTCTGTCTGTGCATGTACTGCTGTGTCACTGTGTTGTCCTGTTGGGGGCTGGGGCTATAGGCTGCTGCGGTGTTGTCCATAAAGGGACAGGGGCTGCAGTACATAAAGGGGGGCTTCAGTAATCAATACATAAAGGGGTGCTGCTGTGTCACTGTTGTCCTGTCAATCAAAGGGCTGGGGCTGCAGTACATAAAGGGCTGCTGCTGTGTTGTCCATAAAGGGGTGCTGCTGTTGTTGTCCTATCCATCAAGGGGCTAGGGCTGCAGTTCATAAAGGGGTGCTGTGTTGTCCAGGGGGGGGGGTGCTATGTCAATCCAGGGGTGATCTTCCCCAGTGTAAAAAAATAAAAGTTAAATAAAATCATTCCACAAAAAATAAAAATTAAACATTTTTTTCAGGGGCTTTTTGTGTGTTAGCTACGCTATTATTGTTTGGTGACACTGCCGGCCTGACCACAGTTTATCATCCACATATTTGTGACTCTGCAGGTGGTCCATCTGCAGTCTGCAGGGGTGCTTTGTTCCCCATAAAGGGGTGCTATGTTGTTTATCAAGGGGCTGCTGCCAGGTTGGGAATTGCCATTCCAGTGAAGTGGAATCTAGATGGGATTTGGTAGCGGGGACACAGGACCTCAATTAACTGTCTAAAACTCACTGCATTATTGGCGGATATTGGATGCACAGCATAGATGTTATGGCGTCAGTGATCCGCTGTGCAACTAGGTGACTGCTGTCATACTTGCTCTCCCTTGCAAAGGATTGTTTAACAGTAAATTGTTTTTTAAAGTACTACTAGTAGTCTTCCTGGTCCCCTTCTGGGATGAAAATCCACTCCCAGCATAGTAGGCATAGTGCTCAAGAATTCTTCTGGGGCAGGCACTGATGTAATTGATTTAAATATTTTTTTTTAAATGCCTCCCCTCCTCTCTCATAACTTTGCTTCAAAATCAAAAAATGTAATGAGATTTACTACTAATCAAATCTTCCTTTCCCTACCTTCAACTACATACATACTCCAACTCCCTCAGGCCTCTTGAATTATAAAAACATTTGTTTCCTGATGTAACCATGTTGGAAGTTGAACTGCCACAGATGCTGCAATCTGAATGCAGTTTCTGAATGCCAAAAATGTCCAGAATGTTTATGGCCACAGAGAGCATCTCCTGCATGCCCCTTTCATTTCAAAAAATATTCTGAAGTTGATTCTGTGGTCAAAACATGGGACATATTGTTCACCCATGCTCTCCCTTTCTCCCTCATAAATTTGCTTCGGAATCAAAAAATTTGAATAAATTTACTACCAATCAACCCTTCCTGTCCCTGCCTTCAACTACAAACATAATCCATCTTCCTCAGGCCTCTTGATGAATGAAAACGTGTTTCCTTATGACATGGATTCATGTTGGAAGTTGAACTGCCACGTGTTTGTGCCACCCACTGCTGCCGCTTAGCTTAGTCATCCAGCTAGCTTGGTGTAAATTTTGGGTCTAAAACGGGTGAAAACAATATTGTGAGCTGTGAGGTGGTCAAACTTGACTGGAAATAAGTGGAAATTAATGTTATTGAGGTTAATAATACTGTAGGAACAAAAAAAACACCAAATTATGTGATTTTAGCAGTTTTTTTATACATTTTTTAAAAAAAATACAGATCCAACACCAAAGCCAAAACACGCAAGGGCGGATTTGGCAAAACCAAATCCAGATCCAAAACACGAAGGAGATAGAGATCTAAAACCAGAACATGGGGGTCAGAGCACATCCCTACTTTTTTATAAAGCTTCAATGTGTACTGTGTAAATATGCATTGCTGTCTAGGATAACTTCCACCATGCATATAGAGCAGACATATTTGTGACCCTGTGAATAGAAGCAGCCTACAGTACTTACCTTTCTATGTTATGCATGTAACAATGCAGTGGCAGAACTCCCGGAGACAATGGAGTCAGTTGCCGCCGGGCTCCAGCCCTGAAGGGGGCACCTCCTTCATTGTCAACCAGGTCCCAGCCATTCCATGTCCTGCCGGCTTCTAAGTTCCAAAACAGAGGAGCCGCTGAGCTGAGCGCTGATCAGCATCAGTGGCACTCTTCCTCCATGTCTGCTGCACTCTGTGGTGTCTGGTCGCGGACGTCACACAACATGTGACCGCCTGCGACCCTGTGCCTGCCTGCCCGGTGGCGTAAAACTGTCCTTGAAGAACCCGCGGTTGCTTGGGGAGCTGGTAGGGGAGGACGCGGGGACGCAAAACTTTGGGAGGAGGTGGCGGATGACAGCGGCTGGAGTGTCCCCCCAGCCCATACTCAGCCCTGACTGTCGACAAAGGGAGAAGGGCTGTGTGCGGGGCCAGGGACAAGAGGAAGATCGGGGCAGATTGGACGTCTCCAGTGACAGATCCCCTCCCCCTGACGTCTCATCTTGTCACTGCTGTACTCTCCCTGGCAGCAGCAGCCTGGTGGTGTCTGTGATCCATGGCCCGGCATGTATTGGAGAAAGATACCTGTAGGTGGGTGTCCGGCCCAGCAGCAGCCAGCCTCTACTGCCCCATTCTGAGACCACCAGGCGGCCGCACCGCATCTCTGCTTGCCCATTTACCTCACCTGCCAGGAATCGAATGAAGAGAGGCGGTGAGTGTGACCCAGCAGCTCTGACTATCACTGTGATGGGCAACATATGGGGATATGTATTATTTATATTGGTCAGTGGACAATGGCAGCCATGCCAGGGATGTTACAGGGCAAAGGGTGTTGGTGGGTGATGTGGGCACGGAGTGCAGCACACAAACAGGGGCCCCAGCCTTCCAGTTGTAGAAGAACCATAAGTCCCAGCATGCTACACAAGCCTTTGGCTGCCACAGCATCTTGCCTCTTGCAGTAATGTTTACACATTTTATTTATGTTATGTAGCTGTAGTATTCCTGTGTTTTTGGGCATTGAACTGTGATTGAAGTGATATCTTCAGTAGGCATGAGTGGGCCGGCAGGCATCGGCAGCACATGAGAAGATGCCTAGGCCCACTCCCAGTCCATGAAGGTCTTTTTAGCCTGAAGCTCTCAACCCACCATATTGTGCAGGGTGTCCTTGCCCAGTGAGCCCAGCTCTGGCTGTCAATTGCACCCATCCTTCTATATTAATTGGCTGCAGTGCTGCTAAGATGAGGCCCTGCAAACAGGAGTGCTTCCCTGGCCAGCCAGATATCAGTCCCAGTGGAAAGAAAAAAAATGAAGACAGAAGAATTCAGCAGAAGAAAAGAAGAAGAGAGAGGCAGGGGCAGAACTATGGGAGACAATGGAAGCGCCTGTCGCCAGGCGCCAGCACTGAAGGGGCACCTCCTCCATTGCCCACAATATATTCACCCCACTTTCAGCTGTAAATATGTACCCGGAGTGTACCATCACCGTCTTCCCGGCACCTGAGAAGCTACCATAACCATATACTAGTGGAGGGCACTGTGTCAGACTATCAGCTGCTGCCTCAACCCATCTATAGCCTGTCCCTACTCCTCAGCAGATTCTTATGCCAGTGAGACAAGTCTGGTGCCCCCCTCACCCACAACTCCCCATGCCACTCATCCCTGGCAGCAGCCACTGTCACATATTCAGGGGGGGTACCAAATGATAACTTGCCTCCGGGCATCTGGGATGAACTAACGCCACTGTAACAATGCACATGATGGTAATTTACTAAGCACAAGTGCATCATTGCAAAATGACTGGTTGCTTGTGAGTGACCTAGCCACACATGCTTTGGAGGCAACTTTGATGACAGTTGATTTGCTTGCAAATATTTTAACCCGATTTCCAGTTTGTTCCCATGGTCAAATGACATACTTGTAAGTTAACTGATATCAGTCTAAATAAATCCTATAGATTACCAGCAGGGCCCTCTCACCTCTTTGCCTGTATGTCTTCTTTTTATTACTGTTTTTTCCTAAATTGTAAAGTGCAACAGAATATGCTGGTGGCGCGTTATAAATCAAGACTTAATAATGTCCATACAACAGAGATGACTCGAGGGCTGTTCCAGCGGAGCAACCACACGGGGGTGTCAGCCCATAGGTGATGAAATGCGGCCACCACTGGGGCATGGGACCAATCAAGACTAGTGGGCCTGGCAGCAACTGCAGTGCCAGCTGCCGGAAGCACTGCCAGTACTAACTTCAGACCGGGGCAACGCTGGGTTTTTCTAGATGGCTCAAGCATGGCCTGGGAGCTGGGAGCTCCTCTCTCCTCTTCTGTGACTGATGGGTCAGGTCAGTCTTCTGTGAGGGACTGGGGCAATTAATGTGTGTTTTACTTTTTTCCTGTGTTAATGTGTTTGCTTTTTTCCTGTGGGAGCCAATGTGTTTTGTTCGTCGGGAGGCTTGCCACCTAGCAACAGCTGGTGGGTAGGTAGACAAGCCTCCTGACTTCCGCAGGAGAAGGAAAAGTGAAAATAATTTTCACTTACCTTCTCCACAGCCGGGGGAGTGGGCTGGCGTGTGTATGCATACGTGTGTATGCACGCACTCGGGTGCGCGTGCGGTCATAAGTGCTGATAGGCACTTCTGAGCCAGCAGGATGTGCGCGCGCGATGACCTGTGCTGAATAGCCCACCCTCTGCAGATTTTACTTCAGGGGCTGAAGATGGAGGACGCAGTCTCCGTGTCTGCCATGGGCGGATTGGGCAGCCGGGAAATCGGCCACGGCACCTGACATTTACCGGTGGCTCTGATGGCCGCTACCGCGATTTTGCAGCGGCAATGCGCTTCGCCGCACATGCGCAGAAACTCACCTAGAAGACTAAAGTAAAATGGCCGCGGGAGAGCTGCTGCCAATGCCCAGCCACAGCAGCTCCTCCCATTGGCCATTGCGGAGCTCGTGAGTGACAGCTCACGGCTCCACCTCCTGCAGTCACACATGTAGGAGCCGGGAAAGGCAGCCACACAGTGACCGGACTGAGAATGGCGGGGTCCGCGGCAGGCAGGCTGGCTGGCTGGCTGGCTGGCAGGTAAGCACTTAGTTCACAAGTGAAGTGCATAACTTGTTCAAGTTTGTATTGTTGACTTATTTATTTGTTGTGTTATCATGTAACTTATGTACTTAAGTGTACTACAGTGTGTGTATTATTATATAATGCAGGGGTCGGGGTGGGGGTCCCCTGGTTCCTATAGTTTGAACAAAAATGTGTAGTGTGCTGTGTGTGCATTACAGCTATGACTTAGATAGAATAAAAATCAACATCACATGTGACATAGGACTCCTTTAAATATATGTAATATGACACTTAAATATTATATATGCACATATATAAATATACCTATATATGTGCATATATTTGCTGAAGAGAGAGCACTCACCAATCTTCATATAGTGGGTAGGCAACTTTAATTATTCATAATAACACCTTCGACATTATGGACAGTCGACGTTTCGGGCCCCTCAGTGCCCTTTGTCAAGACCAAAGTATCACATCCCGCATAATCCAAGCAGCAAGTGCATATAGTTGTGTATGTATATATATATATAATATATATATATATACGCATACATACTGTACATAGTTGCTTTTATATGGCGTGTTCATTTCTACATTTATGTGTACTTCTGCATTTAATATGGATGGTGTGGGTGCATTTCCTATACACAGTCCAGGAAATTGGAAACAGCAAGTTTCATATGCAGACATTGGGGTAGATGTATTATAGCGGCTATTAATGTGCCGCTATATCGCTTCCTGCTTCGCCTCTTTACCAAGGCGAAGCAGGAAGCACTACTGATGAGATGTATAAACATCTTATCGGCCGGAGCGGGGGACCCCATCCGGCGCTCCCCGCTGGAGACCACAGCGTGGCCCTAGTGCTGATGCGCTGTGTCTCAGTCCCAGACGGCTCCACTGAGCATGCGCGGGATCTTGCAATAATTGCGAGATCCCCGCGTGCAGCCTGGAGCCGGGAGCCGCAGCAGCAGGGACAGCGCTGTCCCTGCTGTGGGTATAGGGCAGCGCCAGGCTGTAGCTGTTGATAGTGTCAGCTACAGCGGGCCGAACGGTCACGAGATCCCAGGACCAGTATCCCAACCGTCGGCATCCCGAAGGTAAATATCGGGGTGTTAGGGGGAGGTTAGCGTTATCTAGCGGGGGTTAGGGTTAGGCATTAGGGGGAGGGTTAACGTTAGGCAATGGGGAGGGAATGTTAGGATTAGGGTGCGGGAGGTTAGGTTTAGGCACTATGGGGGGTGGTTAGGTTTAGGCACCGGGGAGGGGGTCTTAGGTTTAGGGGGAGGTTAGGTTTAGGCACTAGGTAGGGGGGTTTAGGTTTAGGCACCGGGGAGGGTTAGAGTAGGGGTAGGTATAATACTTACCTTTTAGTTCCTATGGGTGTTGGGATTCTGAATGTCTGGATGCCGCTGTCAGTATTCTGAACAGCGGCATCCCGACAGCCGAGATTTCATACCATATATATATATATATATATATATATATATATATATATATATATATAAAAATCTGGTGTGATGTTCACCATAAAGTCACACCAACTGCTAACCAATAACTTGTTACTGTCAGGAAGAATGTTTTCTAATTTATTTTTTGGCAAAGTTTATAATTAGTGAGATCAGCAGATAGAAGGGGAGTCACATTATGTACATATGCGTGATCCTTTTGTAATTATTTTATATAGCAATGGCATAGTAGTATGTATACAACATTATAGGCCCGATTCTTAATCATATATAGTGACAATGTTGGACGTCAGTGGAGTAGTGTTTTTTGTCTGCGTTTCATCATGCATACATCCTGATGGTGTTCATACAGAGTCGCAGTTCTTATTCAGATGCAAACACGAAGAAGTGAATTAGAAATGTGTTGGGTGTTCCTGGGAGGTTACAGGATGTTGGCTAGTTAGACACAGATGTAATGTAGTATCGGTGTGTCATTGGAGTCTTGCACAAGGAAATCTGCGACTGTGTGCAACTCAGAATCAGGACCTATGAGGAGGGATCTCGCCCCCTCGACAGACCCCGCCTTCATTAGGGCTGTTTCCAGAAATTTCCCGGGCTGGTTTTCCATCCCAAGCCGCCTCTGGTGTCTGCTACAGATACTTTGCATGTGTCCCCATCTGTCAGCCATATCAAGAAACACAAAAGAAAATTCTCTACTGACTTCCTTGTCTGAGGAATTTATATTTAAAAGGAAAAGATTGCTGGACCCTGTCAGGTCAGAAGACAGAAGGGACAGCTCTGAGGCAGATATTATGCCTCTGGAGGTTCATTCCCCCTCCATTTCACCTTTCTCACACAAGGTTGTGAGGGAAAGTATCTCAAAAAAGAAAAATGTGAGTAATACAAGAGACGCCTATTCGGGACAAAACCTCTATGGTCCATAACAAACCACCATCTTCTGCCCATGGCATTTATCTCCAGCCAGTTCCTGGCACCAAGCGCTAGCGCGCTCCCACAAAGGGTCCAGTAAGCAGCGTTCTCTGGCCCCTATTCAATATGATTATGTCAGTCACCACCACTCAGTAGACTAGGAGTCAGAAGAAGTCACCAGAACTTCAGCATCTTCTAAGAGAGGTGACTATAGTGACCTGGAAATGGCCAGAGTGGCATTAGCAGGCATAACACCTCCTAATAAGGTTTAATAAGGTTTACACCTCGAAGCCTTGAGAGCAAGTGGTCTGCTCAGGAATCAGAGGCCCACATCAACCTTTTAGAACTAAGAGCAGCCAAGTTAGCCCTGGATGTTCTAGTCCCCCCTCAGCTTTGATACATTAAAGTTCAGATTTGCCTAGACAACAAAACTGCCGTGTCTTGTATAAACAATCACTACTACTTTGCCAAGAGGCAATAGACATCTGGCGATTGGTGTTGCAAAGATCTATTCAGCTGTCCGACGTGTATGTGCCGGGCGCACTAAACAAGCTTGCAGACTCCTTTCCAGGACTTGCTTCACTCTAGACAGAGTATCCCTGAGATTTTTCACAACATTTTGACAGCCTTCAGCCAACCGCAGTTGGATCTATTTGAAGCCTCATCCAATGCTCAGGTTCTGATGTTCGTATCCAGAATCTGGGTACAAACCGCCTTCCGCATGGATGAAATGTCATTTCCAAGGACAAATCTCATCCTCCCATATGCCTTTCCTCCCCCCGCCATGTTGTTGACAGTACCTCACAAGATCAGAACAGACAGGTTACCCCGAATCATTCTAGTATACCCAGTCTGGCCATCCAGAATTTGGTTCCCCCTAATCAGTCTCCTACACAAAGGACCCAAACTTCCCCTAGGTATATCTAAAGACTGCCTCCAGGGGACTCAAGACCTGCTTCGTGAGCTACCTCAATGCATGTGGATGGCCATATTGCTCGGTTATTAACAGGCTCACACCTTCTCAGCCACTTCTATAACACTTATTAATGCATCACTCAGGCCAAGAACGAGATCTAGATATAACACAATCATAAAGGAATTTCTTTCCTGGCAAACCACACGTCCTACTTCTCGCCTATCCTCCGCTGTAAACTCTGCCATAGACTTCCCAGCTTGCAGATATGATGCAGGTTTGGCTTCGGTCACCATACACTCATATGGCTCTGCCCTCACACTCCTAATTCCAGGACTCTCTGAGAATAAATTATATCTCCACTTGCTCAAAGGCATTTTCTTATCTAGGCCGTCATGTCCGTGTTATTCTTCCATTTGGGACATCAAACCCTTTCTGAATTTCTTGGCCAGTATGTCTTCAACCTCAGATATTTCCTGTGTGTCAAGGAAACTGGCATCTCTCCTAGCTTTGGCTTTCACAGCAAGAGGAGCTGAACTCTCCTTGATAGACATTTCAGACCCCTGGATGACACCAACCCCAGCAGATTTCCACATAATACTCAGAGGACACACAAAAACTACTTCATTTCAAAATCTCTTAGTGGAGTTTGACCTCATTAGAGATGAGTTGGATACCTCTCTTTGCTTAGTGGAGTGTTTGTCTTCTTATCTCGCTATAACTGCTTCACATAGAGGCAACATTTCTTCTCTTTATTACTTGTCATAAACCCTTTCGTACTGCCAGACCTTCCACAATACGAGGATGGATAGTATTGATTATGCGTGATTCCGGTATAGACATTTCACTGTTAAGGATCATTCACTCCGCATGGCAGTCACTTCGGCAGCTGCGAAAGGGCTACCTTTGCAATCTATAATGCAGGCTGCACGTTGGTCCTCCACACGTACCTTTGTTAGGCACTATTGGAGACCTTCAGATCCCCAGAGGATAGAGTTTCTCAGAGCAACCACCAGGTATGTGGTAGTCTGCCCACCAGCTGTTGCTAGGTGGCAAGTCTCCAAACAAACAGTAGTTTGCAGGAATCTGTGACATGCAAACTTTCTTTGTTCTAAGGAATAGGACTGCCACCTAGCAATAGCACGGACCCTAACCTTCCTATACCTTGCTAGGTCTGTTGGTTTTTCTTTTTATCTCAAATACTGCTAATGGCTCTTCTCCCTTTTGGTTTCTGGTGCTCCAAAGGATCCAAAGAAACAGCAAGCGCAACCACCTAAGCAAAAGAACTGACTTCATTCCATTGTTCTTCGAATGCCGAAAGTCTGCTTGAAATCTACATATACTTCCTGGTTCTAGGATGCTTCCTAGATTTAAACAGTTCCTTCCATTTATCAGTTCTTCTTCTACTCCTGGTTGACTGAGTTTACCAAGACTACTATTAAATACTGTTCACTCTGCATCCCTTAGTCTCCAGTCCTTATTGGTATGCTAGCACAGTTCGAGGTTATACACCTCCCACCTATTATTCTCCTCAGGATTGGCATCCGTAAGCTTCCGTAAAATCTACAGGGGGTGGGTTATTGAGCGCAGGTCATCGCACGCGTATGTGACCTGTGTGCCTGCGCGTCCTGCTTGCTCAGAAGTGCCTATCAGCGCTTATTAATGTGCGCACACCCGTACGCATGGCTGTGCACGTGACGTGCATGCGCTGAGCGCGTGCATACACACATGACAAGAGCCGCGCCAGCACACTCCCACGGCTGTGGAGAAGGTAAGTGAAAATTATTTTCACTTTACCTTCTCCAGTAGCAGTCGGGAGGCTTGCCTACCTAACCACCAGCTGTTGCTAGGTGGCAATCCTATTCCCTAGAACAAAGAAAGTTTGCAGGTCATAGATTCCTGCAAACTACTGTTTTTTTTATCCTGTTGGGGATAATGTGTGTGTGTGTTTTTTCTGTGGGGGCCAATATGTGAATGTGTGTGTGTGTGTTTTTCTGTGGGGGCCAATATGTGAACGTGTGTGTGTGTGTTTTTTCTGTGGGGGCCAATATGTGAATGTGTGTGTGTGTGTTTTTCTGTGGGGGCCAATATGTGAACGTATGTGTGTGTGTTTTTTCTGTCGGGGCCAATATTTGTGTTTTTTTTCCTGTGGGGGAGAATGTGTAATAACAATCAGGGCCGATGGAAGGTTTTAAGGTGCCCTAGGCAAAGTGTCACTATGCCACCCCTGCATACTCTAAACCCTCTCCCCATCCCCTCACATACATATCTACTCCAGCTCCCTAATAGTACACTATTGCAAGTCAGACTGCATCTGCGAAAAAATGTGTATGCAGACTTAAAAATGCAAATTGCAGCCAAACTACAAAGCCAATGCAAAGATAGATAGATGTTAAATAGATAGATAGATAGCCCCCAGCAGCAGCAAGGGGGGGGGGGGGGTTAGTGGTGGTGGCACATATGTGTTTGCAAAACATAGCAAATAAAAGTAAATTGCAGGTGTCAGTTTACATTTCTGATACAGGCACATGGCACTTACCACCAGCGTGTCACTGTTCAGTATGAAGCTGCCTACCCTCCAACATGACCCCTTCCACCTGCTACAAAATGCTCTTCTGCTGGACTTCCCACCTAATTAATGATTACAGACACCTGTATTGAGCCAGTTAATAGATGAGGCAGGTGTTTCCCCGCAGGTGGCTGCAATCATCAATTAAGAGAGAAATCCAGGAACAGAGCTTTTTGTACCGGGTGGATGGGTTCATGTTGGAGGGTCTGAAACAGCAGCTCTCAGGCAGGGGCGTAGAGAGCCTGGCTGGGCCCAGGTGAAGCAGGGGTGTGGCCTAATCACAGGATACATGACCGCGTCCCCTTGAGCTAAAGGGGGAAAAAAAGCACTTCTGCAGCGGCACTTTGCGCTGGGGAGGGGGGCGCTGTGAGCCACTCAGCCCGGCGCAAAGCCAGAGGTGGGCGCGATCAGTGTGATCACTCCCCCCCACAGGCATAAGAGACTGCTGTGGCTGCTGCGAGTAGTCTCCCACTGCAGCCCTGTGTGGGTGGGAGGAGCGAGGGAGGGAGGGGGAGAGAGCGGCACCAGACCCGGGCCCCTGCCGGCCCCTCTAGCAAATAGTACCCGCTCCCCCCCTCTCGGCACCCCTGATCACAGGTCAGCTCCTCATCTCAGTCTGTCTCTTCTATGGGGCAGAGCTACTCTGTGTGCCTGGCTGGGAGTGAGGGGAGGAAACAGCAGGGGACAGGAACTGTGCTGTCCGATGTTGGGCTGTCTGTGTGAAGAGTGACAGCACAGCCTAAGCCTTTGACTAGCTAGACTGGGACAGAGAGCAGTGACTGCTCCTGCTAACATCCATTTCCAGCAGCATGATGTAGATCAGAAGGATGTCTCGATCAGAGACATCCTTCATGTTTATGTTAGGCTGATTCAGTGGCACCCTCTAGTGGTTGGCGCGCCTAGGCAGCTGCCTAATGGAAGCACCGGACCTGTTGATAATAATAATAATAATCTTTATTGATATAGTTGGACTGGGGGGCTCCAAATTGATCACACAGGGTGCTAGTAGTAGACCTCGGGCACTGCCATACAAGGACTATGAGGTCAATGGAAGTGTAGGAGGACTACATTTGGCTGCTCTGGAGTTTTGAAATGTCAGCGTTTTTTTAATAACCAAACACAAAAAATCTGTATATTAAAGATTTAAATGAAATATGTTAAAATATAGATAATATTATTCCACTTGGCTAAACACTATGCTATGATAGATGCAGATAATGACGGCATTTAATAATAAGCACTAAAAAGATCATTGCAATACTTGGTATGCATAAAGGTGCTCTAATACTTTGTTGGAATGTAACATGAAGAGTCTTATACACAATGTGTGAGACAAGACAGATCTTCAGAATGCTATCTTACAACAATAAACAGTCTGGGGTCACGTTACAGACCCCAAACCATTATAAGGAATAATATATACACAACTTATACACAAAGACCCATTAAACATCATAATGAAACAAACTGGACCACGGTGATATAGTTTCAATGTCAGTTGTATACATGTATACATTGTGTCAGTTCTGTCGTACATAAAAGCCACAAGCTGTGAGATCAAATCCGTGCATTGAAAGGGTAAAAGAAATCATCTTACGTTTGTCATGAGAAACTGTTCCTTTATTGTTCCATTTTGACATTTCTACTGCCTTAGGTATGATTGATTCTCTGACTTACAATAAAATACCTCTCCCTGGGCTTTAAGAAGAGTGTAATTCACAATTAGTCTGTAAAACACACCTTAAGAGAAAAATTAATCTAACCAGGCAACCTTTGACAGGGCTGAGATTTAACCCTGAGGCAAAAGTAGTGGTACTGAATTGTTTGCAGTGAGGACACCAGAGGCTAATAGGTAACCGGTCTGGTACAACTTTTTCATGGTTGTGACATAAAAAGCTGGATCAATCATATTAAAAGAAAATAATATACGATATATAATAGGATCACTGAATATATTTGAGGTGAGGGTTTGATGATGGCTTGATACATACTGTATTTCCATCCTTCTTGTCAGAAACACTAATGAAGGAATGGTTAATAGCAGAGGGCTTGTGAGGTACAAAGTAAAGTTCCATACAGAGTTAAATGTTTAGTCACATTACAGTATCACACCCCCAACTGTCCTAATTTATATCAGGACAGTCCCGATTTGAAGGCTATTTCCACCTGTCTGATTGAGGCAACTTTGTCCCACGGAGGGAATAATGAAAGGTATGCCCCATTCAGTACTGCTCTAGTAGCACTGAATGGGTAATGTATGTAACTGCCCATATTGTGTGCTGCAATGGACATATGCAGTACCAGATTAAGGTCTACATGGGCCTGGAGCTGACATTTAAGAAGGGCCTATTGTGTGCTGCCGCAGAAGGTGTTATCAGCTCGGCGGGGGTGAGACTAGTAATGTGGGGGCCAACGCTATGGGGGAGATCAGTATGAAATACCGACAGTCGGGATCCTGTCCGTCAGAATTCTGATGCTGGGATCAAGACAGGGTTAACATACCGACACTTGTTTGTCGGTATACTAACCCTCCCCCTCTCCCTACCCTAACCCTCTCTCTTTGGTGCCTAACCCTAACCTCCCCCCTAGTGCCTGCACCTAACCTCCCCCTACCCGCACACTAAACCTAACCCTCCCCCTAGTGCCTAACCCTAACCCCCCAATAGTGCCTTACCCTAACCCCTAAACCTAATCCTCCCCACTTAGTGCCTAACCCTAACCACCAATAGTGCCTTACCCTAACCCCTAAACCTAACCCTCCCCCCCACCCCGCTACTTACCTTCGGCATCCCAGCAGTCGGGATGCTGGTGCTGGAATGTAAGCGTCGGCATCCCACTATGGAGTTGTGGTCTGCACAGGTAGTGTGGTCTGTGACATGGGGTATGGATAGCACCATGGAGAGGGCGTAGCTACCGCCTACTTTCGACAACATACATCTCCCTCCCCCCTTTGCTTGTATGAAGCATACACCACCTGTTATATTATTGATTACTGAATATAAAAAAAAATAATTTATATATATATATATATATACACACACACACGCGCACAGTATACAGTATATATATATACATACATATATATATATATATATATGCTGCAGCGTACGAGCATGAAAACACTTTAGTGACACTCCCATAATACGTCCATGGGATGGATCATTTTTGCCCGCATTCATAGCCACCTCCCAGGAATGCTCAGAACTTTTCCATGAGATTTCTGATAGCGAGCGTCTCAATCACACAGCGCCTATGTGCGTACACACGATGTATCACATGCACCCTACAAGATTATAGGAATTTTCCTGCACGCCTTATAGCAGAAAATTACTCAACTATGTGAACATCGGCATTGCGTGCGACTCTGAATCAGGCCCATATTATATCCATGTGTATTACACACAATTATACTGAAATTAATATCTCTTGAAATTATTGATTGTATGTTTTACTCTTTATATGTGCAATATGTGTTTTTTATTATTCTGTTCACAATCAGAATAATGTGCATTTATATATATTAATAATGCTATTGGTGATTTATACGAGGATGCTTCGGTCTTGGGGCCCCTCTAATATCATATAAATACATACATTTATTTGCTATGTGAACAAATTTTATTAAGCTAATTAAGTACGGAATTGTATTAGTGGTAATGCACCAGATGGGTTTGTATGTATTGCTTTTCTATAGTACCCATTGGAAACAATTCCTGGTTATCTGGCATTAATGGGTGGCTGGTAATGGCCACTAATAAGTGACCTATATCTTATCCCAAGTACGTTTACAATGGGTATCAATAGCATTATTAATATATATAAATGCACATTATTCTGATTGTGAACAGAATAATAAAAAACACATATTGCACATATAAAGAGTAAAACATACAATCAATAATTTCAAGAGATATTAATTTCAGTATAATTTACAACTTACATCTATAAACCCTATTCTGGAAAGAGAATTAGAAAACATACCACCCGTGAAATAATAATATATATTATATATATATATATATATATATAATATATTATTATTTCACGGGTATATATATACGACCTAATACCTTACCAAGCAACCGGACCGTCCATGGTGCCGCTTCACCGCAGGATTCCACACTGCGTGGTGACATCACAGATCTCACACGATTCGTTGTCACGGAGCATCACAAGTGAGCTGTAAACAAAGATTGTGATTGGGATCTTGCTGCGAAGCGGTACCATGGACAGTCTTGGTGTGGGTATTTAGCTTATTGGGTTTGTGTTCAACCTGAGGAAAATGTTTTATAAACATTGAAGCATTGGTTCAAATAAGCTACAGACCATTTTTATATACAGTGTGTCTGTAATATATATATATATATATATATATATATATATATATACACACACAGATATATGAAAAATCATACATGCTCTGTATATTTTAAATATAAACAGGATTATGCTATATATTATATACACACACACTTGAATATTTAAACACAAATATATATATATATATATATATATATATATGTATATATATATATATATATATATATATATTAGAAAATGTTTTCTCTATATTTTTAATATATACACACACACCTCAGCCTGCAGTGCAAGTATATAGAGAAAGCATTTATATATATATATATATATATATATATATATTATATAATGTTTCAGCAGCAGCAGCCAGGCTGGCAATAAGCAGGACTGACACCTCACCTCAAGAGGCTCAGTCACCATACCGCGCTCAGGGCTACTTCATGGGGCTTCCTAGGACTCCTGTGCTGCTGCTCCTTCCTTCAGGGCGGCGCGCTGATGGCTGGGTGGCACCTTGGTGATGTCACACATCCTGACATCACGTGGTGACACAGAGGAGGCGCCGGGTCACTGCCGCCATGTTTATTGAATTTATGTCCCCAGCAGTTCTTTGATTTGTCGGGTCCGCGGTTGGGAGCGGGGAAAGGGGTCGCGAGTTGCGGCCGGGGGGCGTGGCCTAAAACGTCCACTGACAGTGACAGGCTGCTGCAGCAGGAAAGTTTTTTTTCCTGTGTACAGCAGTAGAAACAACACAGCAGTTGCTGTGGGCCTATTCTGATGGGAGGCCTGGAGCTGCAGCTCCATCCGGCCCATTGTTAATCCGGCCCTGGACATATGTTTGGAAAAGTATAGAGCTGAGGGTGCTGACACAGAGCACCTCTGCCACATTTATATTTATCACTAGCTGGCATGTTGAATAAACGCTGTAGCTGACTAATGGTACAGTATGTATACAGCTTTAGTGATGGCTACAGTTTAGATCAGCTCGGTGCCCAACCTTCAACATAGTCATCTTCACACAAATATAAATTACATTGAGGTCAACTGTCATGATTACTGCAATCTCTGCACTTTCTTTTGTGATGTCTGTGATCTCGTACCTAACAGCAGCTTCTGCAAACATGGGGAATAAGTGCATCATGGTCATCTTAATTTACAACTGTCTCACTTTATATAATAATAATAATAATAATAATAATAATAATAATAACAATAAAAGACCCAATAAAAGGTTCAAACAGAAGACAAAACATATTGGTCATAGCAAAGTTTGGCTTCTACCTAGAAGTCAAACATTTATACGGTGGTTAAATATTGCTCAACAACAAATTTAAATTCACAAATAATTGCATCTGCGGTGACATTTTAAAATGTTGATTTGATTGTATTTAGTAATTATTTAAAGGATGAGTGAGTTTAAGAAGACATATTTTTGTCAATTGCAATCTCTCAAATATGAAATAAATGATTGTAACACTAGCGGTTGGTGGTTGTCCCCGACTTTGCCTGTGTCTTTCTTTCCTCACAATTCCCTTCTATTTTCTCCCCTTCTGATTCTATTTCACTTATATTTAACTTCAGTCTTCTTCATGTGCCACACCAACACCGACCAGTCACCAGCTGGGCATCATCCTCTGGTTGGGTGCTCGGCAGCTGAGCAGTGACAGCAGGCATTATTATAATGTGTAAACTATGCACATATATGGGCCAGTGGATAGAAAACATACAGATGTTAAGATTGATCATATGATTCCATGAATTATCTGGAACCATAGACCTTAGACAGAGGGCCTGATTCATTACAGATTGCTATTGTGATCGCAACTCCGTAATTGCACGCAGGTCTGCTGCGAAGATATGCTAATGAATGCTATTGCAATGCCGTCGCACTGCCAGCATAGAGACGCCCACTACCTCCCTCTAACGCTGTCTCACATCCATAATACCTTGCAGTCCTGCGTATACATCGGTAACATCGGCCCCTCACACAGAATTACAGTAGCCCTGTCCTTACTTAGAAATTGTTAACCTCGTTGCACGCAGTAAGTACTCAAGCTGCATATGCCGTCGCAATGGCTAATTTAGGCCCGACCATGTAACGGCGTTCAAACGGACAAGAATGCCTGCATTTCTCCAACCACTCCCCCGTTACTACCCCCAAATGCTGACCACCTGTCACTCACTCTGCGATGGCTTACCGTGCTCTGGGTGCGATTGCAGTGTAGCCTTCACGCACTGTGATGCATACGCATATGCAGTATGCAACAATCGTCCAACTGCGTGTGCTGTTGCAGTTGCAATCCATAATGAATCAGGCCCAGATACCACACTATCAATAGCAAATAGCTACTATACAACTTAAATGAGGATGGATACCCTGCTACCAACAGGAGACCGCTACCCAACAAAACAGGGACAACTTCACCAACCTCTAATGGGAAATAGCTACTGTACAACATAAATGAGGATGGATACCCTGCTACGAACGGGAGACAGCTACCATACAACATAAATGAGGATGGATACCTGCTACCAATGGGAGACAGCTACTATACAACATAAATGAAGATGGATACCCTGCTACCAACGGGAGACAGTAACTATACAACATAAATGAGGATGGATACCCTGCTACCAACGGGAGAAAGCTACTATATAACATAAATGAGGATGGATACCCTGCTACCAACGGGAGACAGCTACTATACAACATAAATGAGGATAAATACCCTGCTTCCAACGGGAGACAGCTACTATATAACATAAATGAGGATGGATACCCTGCTTCCAACGGGAGACAGCTACTATACAACATAAATGAGGATGGATACCCTGCTTCCAACGGGAGACAGCTACTATACAACATAAATGAGGATGGATACCCTGCTACCAATGGGAAACAGCTACTATACAACATAAATGAGGATGGATACCCTGCTACCAATGGGAGACAGCTACTATACAACAAAAATGAGGATGGATACCCTGCTTCCAACGGGAGACAGCTACTATACAACATAAATGAGGATGGATACCCTCCTTCCAACGGGAGACAGCTACTATACAACATAAATGAGGATGGATACCCTGCTTCCAACGGGAGACAGCTACTATACAACATAAATGAGGATGGATACCCTGCTTCCAACGGGAGACAGCTACTATATAACATAAATGAGGATGGATACCCGGCTACCAACGGGAGACAGCTACTATACAACATAAATGAGGATGGATACCCTGCTACCAACGGGAGACAGCTACTATACAACATAAATGAGGATGGATACCCTGCTTCCAACGGGAGACAGCTACTATACAACATAAATGAGGATGGACACCCTGCTTCCAACGGGAGACAGCTACTATATAACATAAATGAGGATGGATACCCTGCTTCCAACGGGAGACAGCTACTGTACAACATAAATGAGGATGGATACCCTGCTACCAATGGGAAACAGCTACTATACAACATAAATGAGGATGGATACCCTGCTACCAATGGGAGACAGCTACTATACAACAAAAATGAGGATGGATACCCTGCTTCCAACGGGAGACAGCTACTATACAACATAAATGAGGATGGATTCCCTGCTTCCAACGGGAGACAGCTACTATACAACATAAATGAGGATGGATACCCTGCTTCCAACGGGAGACAACTACTATACAACATAAATGAGGATGGATACCCTGCTTCCAATGGGGGACAGCTACTATATAACATAAATGAGGATGGATACCCGGCTACCAACGGGAGACAGCTACTATACAACATAAATGAGGATGGATACCCTGCTACCAACTGGAAACAGCTACTATACAACATAACAATATAAATGAGGATGGATACCCGGCTACCAACGGGAGACAGCTACTATACAACATAAATGAGGATGGATACCCTGCTACCAATGGGAGACAGCTACTATACAACATAAATGAGGATCGATACCCTGCTACCAATGGGAGACAGCTGCTATACAACATAAATGAGGATGGATACCCTGCTACCAACGGGAAACAGCTACTATACAACATAAATGAGGATGGATACACTGCTACCAATGGGAGACAGCTACTATACAACATAAATGAGGATGGATACCCTGCTTCCAGCGGGAGACAGCTACTATACAACATAAATGAGGATGGATACCGTGCTACCAATGGGAGACAGCTACCAAACAAAACAGGGACAACTTCACAAACCTCTAATGGGAACTAAAGGACAAACTTAGTTTAATATTCAAATGCATCAAAGATAAGTGATATTTTATGTGGTGCGCATGAGTAACAAACAATTATTTAATAACATGTTATTTTAAACAACAATTGAATTTACATAGATGATTACACTAACATACAGAGGCACTACAGGGTTATTATGAGTAAGAGCATAGAAATATAAAGATGGATGGACAGGGCTGGCCGTGGGCATAGATGACAGTCTGGGTGGGTATAGAGATGTGTACCACTGGGGACATATCTGTGACCAGGGCTGGTACCAGGCATCAGATCACAGCCCAGACACTGGAGCCACTATGGCTTTTCAAATTTGCCACAAACCAGTCACAGCTAGCAGACTGGCAGCAAATTAGGAGCAGCTGCAGTGAGCCAATCGTAGCAAGTTGTGTCATTGTTTCCTCCACTCACTCAGGCTTTTATTAACCATCGCGATTGGCACAAAACCAGTACGACGGCAGCTTGGAAGAATAGAACAGCTCCAGAAGAGGTGTAAAAGATACTGCACAGAAGAGGGGTAAGAAGATGATCATAGGATCCGGAAGTCAGGAGTCAGCAGAAAGAAGACAGAAGATGCCGGTTCAAGCCGGAAGACTCCAGGACACCTAAGACCTGGCGGCAAGGGGGCTCTTTCATAAGAGCTTATACTGGCCCCCTTGCTGTACAGGTAAAGTCAAGCCAGTGCTGAGAGACAAGCTGAGAACTGACACTGGCAGAGGGTAAAGGGTACCCCTCTGTGCCTGCCAAGGTTGACAGAGTGAGTAAGGTCCCAGTTGGACTCCCTTTCCTCATTACCACACACACCAGGGTTTTGGACGTTAGGCCAGTGGCATGCAGTTGGATGGTAGGCCCCTGGGCATGGTAGAGAGGGGGCACAAGCCATAATCTTACCTAGGGCACCAATTTGGTCTGGGTTGACCTTGTGGATGAATGAAGACGGATAAACACGGATCATATCCTAATGATAATACTAATGGTAACAATGTAAGGCATATCATTCAACTGCCAATCTCTTAATAGTAACAGAAAAAATCTATTTACATCGTATTTTTCACATACATTACTAATTTGTAAGAACTCAAATGGGATTGTATCAGATGTGTAGTGAAATGAGAAGTATCAATGATACAGAGTATAACTGACAGGAACATGAGCTACTGCTGTAACAAGTTCATGAAGGGGTAAAGTATTGGTCCTTAGACCCATACCACATTTATTTCATTATTTTGTGTCTAAATAAAGGACACACACACTTACAGTATCCAGGAGTACGGCATCTCAGATTAGGAAATTGCAATTGGGATATTATACTCACGTGAATATACTCCCTTACTACTGTATAAGTGTCATCATGTCCAATTGTCACAGCCATACTGTACCTGCTAAACCTGTTCACACTGGATTATATGTACTCCAGCAGTTAAATGCACGTGACATGGGATATACTACAGCTGCTAAACTCATGTGACTGACACAGTATATATGAGTGGTTGCCCTTCTCTATGTATGAGGTGATGACATTATCTCTGGTCATAATACGGACATAAGTACAAACACTATAACATGCGCGCCGTTACTAGTGTGTGCACATAGGATTATTCCTGATTTGTGATGGGAACATCAGACAGGGCACAGCTCTCATTTCCCTACTTTGCTATCCTTTTTATTTGCTGGTTTTATATATTTGCTAATACGTGGTGTATGTCTTACTGAAAGGATAAAAATGAAGGGCCTGATTCAGAGATGGACCCAATGGTCTCTGCCACTGCATCTTGGTATGCAGCAGCTGTGCGAAAATATGCTCTTGCCACAGGAGGCGTCTAATGTAAAAAGTCGCCCACTGCCAGCTGACCTGCTGCCTGTGTCCGAAGACACAGCATAAGATCAACATTGCGACCATTGAACGCGGCATCGGACCTCTGAGTAACTTCACAACTACGCTGCCGAGGCCAGTAAAATTGCATAGGAGGATACAGCCACTGGTTTCGGCATGCCCAGAAAGCATGGCCGACACGCTCCCCGTCGCCACTCCGAAATGCCTGCAGCTTGTCACACAAAATATTATTTACAGCATTGATCGTTTACAATTCTGTATCACAGTCATTTTAATGTGTAAACTAGCATCAATATAACTAATATGAAATAATAAATAAATATTTTTTTCACATTATTAACAGGGACGGAGACTTTGATAAATATGCCACTAGATTGTATTTATTTGGCACATTTTTCTGCATTCCCAAGAGAGTGTATGTAACCAATTAGATGGGATAGGAAAGTTATATTAGCATTCTAGCTCCTTTGGCTCAGTATAACTGAAAAACACAAAAAGTAGACTTATCATTTAGAAACATATTTGATCTTATTTTCTATTTATTTTTTATACATTTACAATAAAATGAGCATAATCTCTCTTCTTGTTTTCATTTCTTGATATGAAAGGGTCCAGCAGCGGTAAAACACATTTTTATACTGAAGCCAAGAACAGCGCCACCCAGAGGCTTAAAATTTAATTATCCATATGTTTTCGTCATTTGAACATTCAGAGACTCATTTTGTTTTGGTTATTTAAGCAGAAAGTCGATGGACAATTTTCTTCAGAACAGTTAGGTGGTAGCACAAGGCTCAAATCTCTAGGGAGTCCACAACTACCTTACCTACAGTATCCCTTGTGGTCCAACACACACAGGTAAAAGGGAGGAACAACAGGTTGAATATCTGATTTGGTCAGATGTGTAAACGTGGCCTGTTTGTGTGGACAGAAAGTGACCACACACATGTCCAAAACAGTTGTTTCAGCCAATAAAAACATATTTGATTTCAAGCAGTGAAACACCAGCAGCAACACTAAAACCACTGGGCCTCCAGTGGTTAAGCAATGGTTGTTTCAACCAATGAAACAGTTTATTGATGTCTTAGAAGAGCGGAGCTAAGTGCACTTTGCTACAATAGAGAGTGCTGTTTTGCATCCTGTAAAAGGTGGTGGACATAACACACCAGTAACTGAACAGATCTGGTCTAAGACATATCTATTTGTTAAGTTAAGATAAACTGGTGTGTTTCTTTGTGCAAATAATGAAATCAAATGGGAGGGGCATTGACAACCTTGTCTGAAACAGTTTCACCCGTCACAGCAGAGAGTTAAGCAACACTGGAACACTAGAAAACCTGATGGACCTTGGTTATGTCACATACTGTAAGTAATACTCTGCAGTTTAGTAGTAGTTTAACATGAATAAAAAGTGTGTTGTAGCGCTCAACCTTCTCGTTCCGTCCAGTAATATATGAATGGCTATGTCAAATGAATGACTAATTATCATTAAATTGAAACAAATAGATTCTGATGGTGTAAATTGAGTACCATGTACCAAGTTATAGTCAATGAAAAAGATAAGATAATGATATCTCATTAGTATGAAAATCCCATTAGGTAGGAATGTACAATGTAACAGAATGGTAACCAGTACGCGTGTGTATCAAAGTATCACAAAAATATTTATTCACTAAACCAAGGATAGTTAAAACTGGTGCACAAATATAAGATGGTCTCTGTATCTTTCAATCATTAGGATGAGTGGTAAATCGGAAATCTAATGGTTAAATAGTTCCTGTCCAATGTCACTGCATAATCAAAACAGAACAATCTGCGGCGTCCCGCTAATAAAGAAAAAATGGTGATGGTTGATGAACTACTGTGCCCGGGATGATGTTCCTGGGGTCAGGGAGTACGGTGTGGCCTTGATGGGGAGAGGCTAGTTCTCTACAGCGCGTGTAGCTACTTGGCATCATATCGGAGGGAGCCCGATATGTCACGCCACCTCCGACATACAACGCCACAGCGTGCGCTGAGGTCGGGGGCCGGGACACCACGGTCACACCGCTCGTGAGAGTAATGTGCCGTGTGTCTCCCTTTGCCGACCTGGGACTCACCTCTCTACCCTGAAGGGCACCGCTCCTAGCCCTGCCGGCTCTGGCTTCCACACTTCTGCGGCGCTGTCTTCCTGGGTTGGTCATGTGACTACGACGGTGTTGTACGTTGATGTCTCTTGGAAACAATAGCTGTTGAAGAAAGGTTCCGGATCATCTATGAAGTGCACCTTGGTCTTACGTCCTTGGTGTAGGCAAAAAAGCAGATAACTTTGGAATCTTTAGCGTCTAGTGTACTCCAACGCGTTTCAGCCTCTAGGGCCTTTTTCAAGGAGATGCTGCATCTCCTTTTGCCTACACCAAGGACGTAAGACCAAGGTGCACTTCATAGATGATCCGGAACCTTTCTTCAACAGCTATTGTTTCCAAGAGACATCAACGTACAACACCGTCGTAGTCACGTGACCAACCCAGGAAGACAGCGCCGCAGAAGTGTGGAAGCCAGAGCCGGCAGGGCTAGGAGCGGTGCCCTTCAGGGTAGAGAGGTGAGTCTCAGGTCGGCAAAGGGAGACACATGGCACATTACTCTCAAGAGCGGTGTGACCGTGGTGTCCCGGCCCCCGACCACAGCGCACGCTGTGGCGTTGTATGTCGGAGGTGGCGTGACATATCAGGCACCCTCCGATATGATGCCAAGTAGCTACACGCACTGTAGAGAACTAGCCTCTCCCCATCAAGGCCACACCGTACTCCCTGACCCCAGGAACATCATCCCGGGCACCGTAGTTCATCAACCATCACCATTTTTTCTTTATTAGCGGGACGCCGCAGATTGTTCTGTTTTGATTATGCAGTGACATTGGACAGGAACTATTTAACCATTAGATTTCCGATTTACCACTCATCCTACATGATTGAAAGATACAGAGACCATCTTATATTTGTGCACCAGTTTTAACTAGGGGTGTGCACCGGCCACTTTTCGTGTTTTGTGTTTTGGTTTTGGATCTGGATCTTTCTTCGTGTTTTGGATCTGGATTGGTTTTGCCAAAACCACCCTTCCGTGTTTTGGGTTCTGAGTTTTGTGTTTTGGATCTGTATTTTTTTGAAAAAAAGCATAAAAACAGCTAAAATCACAGAATTTGTAGGTTTTTCTGTTCCTATGCTATTATTAACCTCAATAACCTTAATTTCCACTCATTTCCAGTCTATTCTGAATACCTCACACCTCACAATAGTGTTTTTATGTCCAAAAGGTTGCACCGAGGTAGCTGGATGACTATGCTAAGCGACACGAGTGGGCGGCACAAACACGTGACCCATCTAGGCGTGAAACTGCAGTGGCAGACAGGATGGCATTGAAAAACTAGGCCCCAAACTGTACATAATGCAAAGAAAAAAAAGAGGTGCAAGATGGAATTGTCCTTGGGCCCTCCCACCCACCCTTATGTTGTATAAACAGGACATGCACACTTTAACAAACCAATCATTTCAGCGCCAGGGTCTGCCACACAACTGTGGCTGAAATGATTGGTTCGTTTGGGCCCCCACAAAACAAGCTGGCAATTTATCTGTCCCTGCACAAACTGGCTCTACGGAGGCAAGATGTCATCCTCATCCTCCTCATCCACCGATTCCTCACCCTCTTCAGTGTGTACATCCTCATCCTCACAGAGTATTAATTCGTCCCTGCTGGAACCACAGGTCCCTCTGTACGTTCTGGAGGCTGGTCTCCCTGGAAGAGTTGATAATTCATTTTATGAACATCATCTTCTCCACATTTTGTGGAAGCAACCTCCTACGCCTTTCGCTGACAAGGTTCCCGGCTGCACTAAACACTCTTTCGGAGTACACACTGGAGGGGGGGCAACTCAGGTAAAATAGAGCCAGTTTGTACAGGGACCTCCAAATTGCTTCTTTTTCCTGCCAGTACAGGTACGGACTGTCTGACATGCCTACTTGGATGCTGTCACCGATGTAATCCTTTAACAGACAGACGCACGCTTGTCGCTGCTGCTTTGAGGATTCAAGTGCGGCTACAGCCCACACAATTCACAAAGACAGAAAAAAAAAAAGAATATTTTTATTGTTTGTGGAGCACACTTTGAGGGTTACACCACCCTTTAACAGACAGACGCACGCTTGTCGCTGCTGCTTTGAGGATGCAAGTGCGGCTACAGCCCACACAATTCACAAAGACAGAAAAAAGAAGAAGAATATTTTTATTGTTTGTGTAGCACACTTTGAGGGTGTCACCACCCTTTAACAGACAGACGCACGCTTGTCGCTGCTGCTTTAAGGATGCAGGTGCGGCTACAGCCCACACATTTCACAAAGACCGAAAAAAAAAGAACAATATTTTAATTGTTTGTGTAGCACACTTTGAGGGTGTCACCACCCTTTAACAGACAGACGCACGCTTGTCGCTGCTGCTTTAAGGATGCAGGTGCGGCTACAGCCCACACAATTCACAAAGACAGAAAAAAGAAGAATATTTTTATTGTTTGTGTAGCACACTTTGAGGGTGTCACCACCCTTTAACAGACAGACGCACGCTTGTCGCTGCTGCTTTAAGGATGCAGGTGCGGCTACAGCCCACACATTTCACAAAGACCGAAAAAAAAAGAACAATATTTTAATTGTTTGTGTAGCACACTGTGAGGGTGTCACCACCCTTTAACAGACAGACGCACGCTTGTCGCTGCTGCTTTGAGGATGCAAGTGCGGCTACAGCCCACACAATTAACAAAGACAGAAAAAAGAAGAATATTTTTATTGTTTGTGTAGCACACTTTGAGGGTGTCACCACCCTTTAACAGACAGACGCACGCTTGTCGCTGCTGCTTTGAGGATGCAAGTGCGGCTACAGCCCACACAATTCACAAAGACAGAAAAAAGAACAATATTTTTATTGTTTGTGTAGCACACTTTGAGGGTGTCACCACCCTTTAACAGACAGACGCACGCTTGTCGCTGCTGCTTTAAGGATGCAGGTGCGGCTACAGCCCACACATTTCACAAAGACAGAAATAAAAAGAAGAATATTTTTATTGTTTGTGTAGCACACTTTGAGGGTGTCACCACCCTTTAACAGACAGACGCACGCTTGTCGCTGCTGCTTTAAGGATGCAGGTGCGGCTACAGCCCACACATTTCACAAAGACCGAAAAAAAAAGAACAATATTTCAATTGTTTGTGTAGCACACTTTGAGGGTGTCACCACCCTTTAACAGACAGACGCACGCTTGTCGCTGCTGCTTTAAGGATGCAGGTGCGGCTACAGCCCACACATTTCACAAAGACAGAAAAAAAAAGAACAAAATTTTAATTGTTTGTGTAGCACACTTTGATGGTGTCACCACCCTTTAACAGACAGACGCACGCTTGTCGCTGCTGCTTTGAGGATGCAGGTGGAATCTAGACGGGATTTGGAACCGAGGACACACTACCTCCATCAATTGTCTAAATCCCACTGCACTAATGTCGGATACCGGACGCACGTCTAACACCAACATAGCAGTCAAGGCCTCAGTTATACGTTTTGCTTCAGGATGACTGCTGTTGTACTTCATCCTCATCGCTAGGGACTGTTGGAGGGTCAATTGTTTAGAAAAAGTAGTGATGTTCCTACTTCCTCTCTGGGATGATGAACAACTCCCAGCAGCAGCAACAGCACTAGGAGGAAGTGGTTCTTGATCTTTCCCTATTTTATTTTTATCGGAGAAAGTTTGGTCCTCCATTTATGTTATATTGATATATATACGTGCGGCTAAAGCGCACACAAACACAGAAAATATTTTTTTATTTTTGCTGGAGAGTAGTGCACTTTGTGGGTTACACCACCCTTTAAGAAATGAGCCAGCCGGGTCTTTACTTATGGGACACAGGCGCACGCTTGGCGCTGCTCCTTTGTTGATGCACGTGCAGCCACAGTGCACACAAGTCACAAACACAGAAAATATTTTTTTTTTTGGTTTGGAGTGTACTTTGGGGGTTACAGAACCCTTTAACGGTCAAGCCAGCCGGCCCTTTACTTATGACACAGGCGCATGCTTGGCACTACTTTGTTGATGCACGTGCGGCTACTGCGCACACAATTCACAAACACAGAAAATTATTTTTTTTTTGGTTTGGACTGGACTGTACTTTCGGGGGATACAGCACCCTTTAACGGTCAAGCCAGCCGGCCCTTTACTTATGACACAGGCGCACACTTGGCACTACTTTGTTGATGCACGTGCGGCTACTGCGCACACAATTCACAAACACAGAAAATAATTTTTTTTTTGGTTTGGACTGGAGTGTACTTTGGGGGTTACAGCACCCTTTAACGGTCAAGCCAGCCGGCCCTTTACTTATGACACAGGCGCACGCTTGGCACTACTTTGTTGATGCACGTGCGGCTACTGCGCACACAATTCGCAAACACAGAAAATAATTTTTTTTTTGGTTTGGACTGGAGTGTACTTTCGGGGGTTACAGCACCCTTTAACGGTCAAGCCAGCCGGCCTTTTACTTATGACACAGGCGCACGCTTGGCACTACTTTGTTGATGCACGTGCGGCTACTGTGCACACAATTCACAAACACAGAAAATAATTTTTTTTTTGGTTTGGACTGGAGTGTACTTTGGGGGTTACAGCACCCTTTAACGGTCAAGCCAGCCGGCCCTTTACTTATGACACAGGTGCACGCTTGGCACTACTTTGTTGATGCACATGCGGCTACTGCGCACACAATTCACAAACACAGAAAATAATTTTTTTTTTGGTTTGGACTGGAGTGTACTTTCGGGGGTTACAGTACCCTTAACGGTCAAGCCAGCTGGCCCTTTACTTATGACACAGGCGCACGCTTGGCACTGCTTTGTTGATGTACGTGCGGCTACTGCGCACACAATTCACAAACACAGAAAATAATTTTTTTTTTGGTTTGGACTGGAGTGTACTTTGGGGGTTACAGCACCCTTTAACGGTCAAGCCAGCCGGCCCTTTACTTATGACACAGGCGCACGCTTGGCACTACTTTGTTGATGCACATGCGGCTACTGCGCACACAATTCACAAACACAGAAAATAATTTTTTTTTGGGTTTGGACTGGAGTGTACTTTCGGGGGTTACAGCACCCTTAACGGTCAAGCCAGCCGGCCCTTTAGTTATGACACAGGCGCACGCTTGGCACTACTTTGTTGATGCACGTGCGGCTACTGCGCACACAATTCACAAACAAAGAAAATAATTTTTTTTTTGGTTTGGACTGGAGTGTACTTTCGGGGGTTACAGCACCCTTAACGGTCAAGCCAGCCGGCCCTTTACTTATGACACAGGCGCACGCTTGGCACTACTTTGTTGATGCACGTGCGGCTACTGCGCACACAATTCACAAACACAGAAAATAATTTTTTTTTGGTTTGGACTGGAGTGTACTTTCGGGGGTTACAGCACCCTTAACGGTCAAGCCAGCCGGCCCTTTACTTATGACACAGGCGCACGCTTGGCACTACTTTGTTGATGCACGTGCGGCTACTGCGCACACAATTCACAAACACAGAAAATATATTATTTTTTTGGCACTTGGGGGGAGCACCCCTGATGGACAGAGCACCCCCTGGACAACACTACAGCACCCCTTTAGGACTGGGACACTGCACAGGACTTTGGAGTGGACACAGCCCCTATGGAGAACTGACTGCACAACACAGTCCAGCCAGCCCCTATGGACTTTGAAGTAGTGGACACAGCCCCTATTAACAACAGCAGCACAGCACAACACAGCCAGCCCCTATGGACTTTGAAGTAGTGGACAACAGCAGCACTACACTACACTACACTACACAGCCCTAACTCCCACCCTCCCTCTTCACTGTCCACAGCCGAGTGAGAAAATGGCGCCGACGCGGGTACCTTATATAGGATCCAAAACCCGCGAGACTCGGAAGGCGGGATGATGACGTTTTGCCTCGATTTCAGATCCGAGTCAGGCGGGAAAAGTCGAGCCTGATTCGGATCGGACTCGGATCGGGGGGGCTCGGGGGGGTTCGGATTTCAGAAATCCGAACCCGCTCACCCCTAGTTTTAACTATCCTTGGTTTAGTGAATAAATATTTTTGTGATACTTTGATACACACGCGTACTGGTTACCATTCTGTTACATTGTACATTCCTACCTAATGGGATTTTCATACTAATGAGATATCATTATCTTATCTTTTTCATTGACTATAACTTGGTACATGGTACTCAATTTACACCATCAGAATCTATTTGTTTCAATTTAATGATAATTAGTCATTCATTTGACAATTAGCCATTCATATATTACAGGACGGAACGAGAAGGTTGAGCGCTACAACACACTTTTTATTCATGTTTAATATACATAGGTGGGGATACCTATAAGTTGTTCGCAGCTTACCTCCTTTAAAGAGCTCAGTGCGCAGGATCATTTTGTTTCTTTAGTAGTAGTTTAGCCTAGAGTAGTTAAGTGTAATCAAAATCTATAAATTATACATATTTCTTATTAATAGTATACAAATTAATGACAATAAATAAACAGCAGCTACCCTAATGTATAAATATGTACAGTATATGTATTTTTTGTTTTCTATCTCTGGTCATTTTTAGGAAGCCCTATCTCTCTACCATTGTATGTCTATTTATATAACCCACCAGGATAAAATGAAAAATAAATAAGTGAAATATTTTCTTGCTGAAAATGACAATTGCATATTTGTCTTTGCCATCTGATCAATCTGTCAATAATCTGCAGACAGCTCTGGCAGTGAATTGGTGAGTACAAAAAACGTGCCAATGTTTAATAAGAAATGCATTTGGCAATTTAATAACCTTCCAAAGTGTACATTAAAAATAAATATATTTCCCCAAATAAATGTTGATCTTTCTTGGTGCTGACCTTATAGTATTGATTTGGTTGCACTGGGAGAAAATTAGAACCAGTGCGCACATCTGTACTTACTTATAGCATACAGCACTTCTCAGCCATATTTGACACTTGTATACCTGAGCGCTGATCTGCTCTGCTGACTGTAAACACCATTTTATGTCCTAAATGGGCTAGAACACACATTAAAATGAACCCAATCCATCTCCATAAATCAGGCTGGCCTTAGGCAGCAATGGCACACTACCTCATGATGGAAAGGCTGTGTGAGACAGCATATTTGTATTATTATTGGGTTTAGGAGGGAATTGTTAGGTAACAAAACATGGACCTGGGACTATTTTGCAGTTTGAAATAATTTCTATATTCCTGGTTTTTGTTTTTTAAAAACACATTTAATAAATTTTTCAATTGAAAACCGCAAGTGTTCAGCAAAAAAATTGTTGTTTCATAAACAAAACAATCAAATGACAACACTCTTTGACTGTATGATTGTAACAATTTTTAATGTAAGAGAAATCGGGTTATTTCAAAATGTACTCAGCACAGCAAAATTAAAATCGGGCTCTGTAGGTCATTTTGGGGTATATTTACTAATGTGAGAGTTTTTAGAAGCGGAGAAGTTGCCCATAGCAACCAATTAGATTCTAGCAATTATCGTCTAGAAGATGCTAGTTAATTGTTAAGTAGAATCTGGTTGCTATGGGCAATATCTCCCTAGGTCTGGTTTTGTAGCCCAGTTACAAGAACATTTTCATTTTATTATCACGTACATTATTTAGCTTCTTATGCCTCCTAGCTTGACCACAAAATCAGAGAATATATTCCATTCATACACTTGGGGCATACTTGCCTACTCTCCCAGAAAGGCTCCCAAATCTCAGGTGGTGCTCCCATCTACCCAGAAGAGTGTTCAAGTCTCCCGATCCGGAGTTGCTGCTGTCCACGTCCATCCAGCACGCCCTACTTCCCGAGTGAAGTGGCCTGTCCGTGCGGGTGAAGAAATGTGCAGGGGATCTCATGTATTTTACAGCACTTGCACTGATTGGATGGTAGGATACTGTATGTTCCTTTCTTGTTCTTGACATCAAAGTGTATCCATAGCTGAGAATCTGTGGGAAAGTTAAGATGCATTAGGAGATCTGAACACACTAATCAGTGTGACACATACTGTAGCTAGTGACAGAATAGGACAGGCAACTTTGACTGACCACTAATAGCTGGATTTCATACTGATCTTTATATTTAGAAATGCATTTGTTGTTTCTATAAATTAATGCATTTGCTTACAAAATCTCTATTTACCCACATGATGGAAAATGGAATATATGTTCCTTAATATTTCAGGAAATTAGTGACAGTAAACCAAAGCTATTCAATATGTAGGCTGTAATTTTAACATTTTAAGTTAAAGAAAATAGATTTTTGATACATTTACACGATGACCACTAACATACAGGGGTACCTGCATCTGTTAGTACATCTTTATCCAAAGGGGAAAAGGTGAGCATAAACTCCAGGACTCAGGGACATATCTATAGGTCCAGGCTTCCCTGGCAAAGTGAATGACTTGATGTCTCCCCATTTTGCAATTAGTTCACATTATATGCTACACTACAGAGCAACCAATTCATATTTTATATCACACTGTAGTGCCTACAGTTCACATTATATGCAACACTGTACAGTAGCTCCCCCAATTCACATTATATTCAACATCATAGTGCCACCAGTCTACATGAAATGCCTCAATCTAGAGTCACCAGTTCACATTAAATACCACACTGTTGTGCCACAAGTTGATGTTATATGTAACACTGTAGTGCTCCCAGTCAACATTGAGGAGGTTGCTAGCCTGGCACAATAAAGAACTTACTTGTAGACATACACTTAATGGATCCTCCAGGCTTGTTCAGCTCCTTTTGGCAGAAGCTACTCCTGAGTTTTCTTTAAGTGAAACTGATGTCATTATTGCCAATCAGCTGAGGTGTTTAATGGTACAAAGCATCTTGCATCTCTGCACTGTATATAACTTGTGGGATCCATGGCCATAACTAAGTGTTGGCCACCAGGACCATCAACCATTGAGGGCTACTGTGATTAAACATTTTAGGGACCATGGTGGGTTGGTCAGCTCACCAAATCAACCATTGTCCCTAGCAAGTGCCATCCTGGCCAACACCTGGTTACGGCCCTGCCTGAGTGTTTATCATATTGACATTATTTTTGTGACTGTGCATGAAGACAAAATGTGATCAGTTCCAGAATCTGCTTCTGAGAGAGATTGTTTATTTTGCCATTTCTGCCTGGAAAGTCATTCTCTCCTCCCCCTTTTGCTTGCTCCTGAAAACTGTAATACTATTTCTCCAATTCCTGCTTGTTGCACCAAAATCCCTGCTCAGCCTAGTGGGTATTTTTCACAGGTTAGCAACTTAGCTAAGCCTGTTGCATTTAGACTATGGAGAACGCTCATGCTGTAAGCTGCTAAGTGGAAAGGCCTGCAATTGTTTAAAAGTATATCTATTTATATCTACAGGGGTTGCAGTACATCTAAGTGAACCCCTAACTAACTAAGGGGTAACCCCACAATTATTGGGTGTCACAACCTATCTCTAGAGGTTTCCAGTCCGAAGACTGGGAGCCGGAGGGACTAGGCGGGGGGGGGGGGGCAACAGTTGGCGAGGAGGAAGTATACTAGATCTCCTCCTCTGCTAATTCCAGGTGTTGGCGGGACCTGACTAGGGACGAGGAATCTAACTGGCTGGTGGTTTTCACCAGTGACCCCTTCAAGCAGGATATGGTCATAGCTGTGCACAACCAGCAAGTCACAGCCCCCTAGTCAGGGACCCAGGAATTAGCAACTGGCAGAGAAACAGAGTGGCTCAGGTAACACTAGAAAATAATACTGATTATATCGCAGGAGAACAGTACTGACGGAAATAACTGGTGGATGTCTCTGAGGAAATCGCTGAAGAGTATCAAAGGAGAATACACTACAAATGGCATGTAGAGAATACACTGGAGAATAACACGAAGTAAATGTACTGGCGAATAACACGTAAAGGATACACTGGAAGGGTCACATGTAGCGAATGCACTGGGAGTAACACGCTGAGAATTCATCTAGAAGACATAGTAGTGCTGCGCTCATGTATTATGGAGCAGCTCAATTCAATATAATACTGAATAGGTAGAATGTTTTTGAGCGCTGTGGGAAGGTTAGGGGTAAGGGATAAGATGTTGAATAAATTAAAATACAAATAAAGATACAAAGAATAAAATGGAAAGGAAAATAAATAAAAATACAAATAAAATTAAAATAAGAATGAAAATAAATATAAAATGAAAATAAATTAAAAATAAATATAAATAGAATGTGCGAAATGAACCAAGAATAAAAACAGTTGAAGCATATGTAATAAACACTGTATTGGTGCGTTCTAATGTTTGTAGCCTTTTAGGAAAAAGTGGGGAGCAGAGCTCGGAGCTCGGGAAAGGTGTGGACAGTCCGCTTGGTAGGGGTCCGCAGTGTGCAGCAACAGCTATCCCTAATCTTACCCTACTTGGGGCTGTGTTCTCCTATTGCGGTAGTTGCTAGCAGCCTGTTGAGGCTTGTTGTGCGTCGCCTCTCAATTACGTCAGATGGTGCTTGTATCCTGCTAGTTCCAGCTAGTGTTCTCGCATCTGGTTCAGCTCTAACCCAACGCATTTCACACCACATAGGGTGCTTTGTCAAGGATATCTGTTGGGTTTACTATTGCTCTTTAAATAGGATAAAACTTTATTGAAAAAACGGAAGTTCATTTCCGGAAGTTGTCAGGAAGAGTCGTAAAGCACATGTTCCTGAATAAAAATATATATATGCTTCAAAAGTCCAAGTAATTAAAAATAAAGAGGGAGATTGTAAAAAAATATATGGTAAGAAAGAATAATAATAAGAAATGGATAGAATAACTTGAATAAAATAAATAAAAATAAATATAAATAAAAAAATAAATATAATAAATAAATAAATATAAATATAAAAAATAAGCAATTAAAAGTGAAATTAAAAGGAGAGACATAGGACTGGGGAGGGTGTTTGCATAGGTGTTTATGTGAGTCCTAGAAGTTCTAGGGTTTGTAGTTCATAGATCCATTTGGTCTCTTTTATTTTTAGTGTGGATACTAGATCTTCTCCTCTCCAGTGAGGGGTTGATTTCTGGATGCCCATTAAGCTTAGGGCCTGATTCAGACCCGCTCGCGAGGGCACAGCGCTCGCAAGCTAGTCGATGGTCCATGACTACACATGTACCGCCTCCAGGGTGTGTGCATTCACGAGAACCGTACTGCGACAGCAGCTCCATCGCAGTGGGTCTCGCTACAAGACAGGGCGGCTGTCGATGTTGATTGACAGCTCACCCCGTTTTGTAGGTGGGGAGGGGGGGGTGGCTGTACAAACGCAGGCGTTCCCTTAGGTTCATGATGTCAGTAGTGGACTTCCTGCTCTATTAGAGCAGGAAGTCCACTCGGGCCTGCGAGAGCTGAGACCCTACCACAAGCCCGATGGTCGCGATAATCGTGACCATCGCCTTGCCACTCACAAAATCTGTGGGTGGTCACCCACAGCTTAGCGAGCGACCTGGAGGCTGAAAAAAATCTAATTAATTCCCGTCCAGATTCAGAGCGAGCGCTCGCAAACAGCGGGCGGCTCTGAATCAGGCCCTTAGTCCTTTGGAATTTTTGTTATGTTTCTCTGAAAAGTGGGCTGACAGACTGTGTGTCCTTATCCCTTTTTTGATGTTGTATACATGTTCGGCCACTCGTGTTCTTATCTTTCTTTTTGTCTGTCCCACGTATTTTGTCTCAAAAACATTCTAGGCAGAGAATTCACTAGAGAATGTTATTAGAGACCAGCATTTGGACTAAGAACAGCAGTATAAATGATGGATCCAATCATAGGAATTCGTACCGGAGTAGAATACTTAAAGGCAGTACTCAGATGACGTACATAGTACACACACTGAGGATCCAGACGCAGGTGAAGCACTGTAGTAGAATACTTGAAATCTGTACACAGATGATGTACTGAGTATACACTCTGATGATCCAGATGCAGGTAAAGCACTGTAGAAGAATACTTGAAATCAGTACACAGAGGATGTACTGAATACACACACTAGTGATCCAGATGCAGGTAAAGCACTTTAGAAGAATACTTGAACATCAGTACACAGATTTTGTACTGAATACACACTCTGGTGATCCAGACGCAGGTGAATAGCACTGAAGAAAAAACACTAGAAGTCAGCACATGGATAGCGATGAGTGAAAACAGGAGTTCAGCATGCAGACAAGTGCTGAAGTTAATCACTGGAGATCAGCACACTGATTAGTGCTGATGTATATCACTGGAGGATAACACTGAAGAAATTCACTGGAGGTTATCACTGGAAATAGTACAGTATGGGGCAGAAATAGCACACTAGAGATTCATACACTGGAGAAGCACCAAAGAGTATCTCAGAATGGAGCCTGGAGCAATGGAATAGCCACGATCACTAGGAGTAGTGAAGTGAAGTTGGACAGGCAACTTCCTGTTACCTGGATTCCTGCTTTATACCCTTAGGTAGCTGTCCATTGGAGGAGAGAGTCAGGTTAGAGCTGGCAAGGTTACCATTGGATGAGGGACTAGTCAGGTGATACAGACCAACATGGCTTTGCCCATGACTGCAGTCAGGGAACACTCCACAATGGAGCATCACATGAAAGTCATAGCAGACCCCAGGAAGAATACTCAGCGTGCCACCTGCTGAACCTGGCGTCTGACAATCTAGAAGATCAGGGGAAGCCGGTGCAATGGTGAGGAGCGGCCGATCTCAGGCCGCATCTTGACATGAGGGTACCACACAAGAGCTAGTAGTCAGAGAGTTTAAAAGAGCCTGTGCTCAGACCGTGAGCTTCAAAGGACCTCATTCAGAGTCGGTTGAAGCGGCCGCATGGTCGTACGAGAAAAGGGGCCGGATATGCAAATGATTCCCTCGCAAGTTGCGTCCCTAAGTTCAGATCGTTAGCTGGCCGACCAAGGGGAGGAAGCGGCCTGAATTCAAAAAAATACGCCCCCTTCTCGTACGCATTGCACGTCATCTCCGGGCATATAAGGATTAATCGAGACCATCAGGAACCATCGTAACTGGTTGTAGAGCTTAAGGTTGACCATACCCTCTCTTAAGCTCTACGATCATGTCAGTGTAAAAACCTCCCATGTCACATGTGCCTTGACGCTACTTTGCTAATTATGCACTCCCATAAACCGTATGCACTCCCATAAAACGCCGTTCGCATAATTAGGCATGCCTGCGTTCGGATATCCACTCCCCCGTTTTCAAGCACCTTCCCCTGTTACCACCCACAAACGCCTCAATCTGTCACTCAAACTACCGACCTGGCTGTGTTCAAGGAGAGAGAAATTTCTGATCGTAGCGGCTAGTTTGCGCACGCGCATTGCGAACTTTACGCATGCGCAGTATAGCGAACATCGGTGGTGTACGACCGTGCGGCCGCTTCGACCGACTCTGAATGAGGTCCAATATGTGGTAAGCAGAACCCAGTGCATAGAAGCAGACACAGCACAGAGTCAGTAACAGAGCTAAAGATTTGGTACTCAGTAAACCGAGACAATTACTGTATATGTTAGCAGAGGGGTGTAACATAGCTTGCAAGCTAGTGAGCTAGGTAGGATATATCACACAATAACCTATTGAAGTGTATTATTGATAGTGGCCTTTTATAGAATGACTAGGTACAAAGCACTCAGCACATCATCAGGATCTGTGGGTCATCAGGAACAGTTTTATCATCCGAACAGACCCCGATATTTAACATTCTAACTCGCCGCAGGATGCCAGAGCAATTCACTATTGCTCTGGCGTGGAGACAGCTGACCCGTAAATCCTTTCAGGGCAGTGACACTAGTGCGCATGCATAACCTACAGGGGCGGAGGGATCCGGAAGGATTCCCTCTTCGCAACCCGGGACTCCTTCCAAAGGGAAGGAGCGGATAGCGGGTGCACTCGCCATCTGAAGATGGCGAATGCTCCCGCACTAAAAAAAATATATTGTATTTTCGGAGCTTGATGAATTATGTCCCCATACTAGTGTATGGGGAAAGCGGGCCATTCCGCGAGGGGAAGGTAAGCAGGAGATATCTGTGATATCTTCTGCTTTACCATCTAAATGAATGGCCCTATAACTTAATTTCTACAATTGCAGGTGAAAATGTTCATTTTCACATGCTTTTGTAGAAATTAAGTGATGATGATGAATTGGCCCTAAAGTTTTGATGAAATTATTAACATGGCTATCCCACTTGCTGATTGTGCCAAGAAGCTCAACTCTTCTATAAAATATGGCATGGACATAATGTTTGTCAGTCACTTCCTACAAGCTTATATTTCCCAGGACAAGGTCTTACTACAGAAATTGAAATAGATGAAAGTTTTTGTGACTTAAAAAAAGATAATTTAAAAAGGTCACAGAATACATAACTAAATTAATCAATACATTTATTATGGTCATTATAGCATATTTGTAAGAGTTAAGTAGTATTTGTGTAATTGCTAGATATGATTTTATCTTGCCTAATTATATTCCTAATAAAATGAACTGCACTGTACTGTAGGTCTGAACCTGAGTCAAAAAACAATAGTGCAAGCAGCAGTATCTATTGGTGGTCACCCGTATGCGAGTTTATGCAAATGCTGCTACAAACTCCTTCACTTGTGAACATCCATTCACCTAAATGTACAAGGTCTGAGAGCCCCACTTTTGCCTCCATGCAAACTGAAATACCGACTGATGAGCAACCATTGGTCGCACCATCAAAGCTTGCACCAGCCCTTTGACAGGTGCAGTTTCTCCATCTAACCATGGCCTCCAATGTCTGTGTACGCAGTCGCTTTTACTGACACAGTCTCTACATACACCCTGAACAGACCATTCTGTACATGTCTTGCCGACTCCCAGTCACTACCCATCACTTTTTGACAACATTTCTGATTCCTTCTGTCCCAATCACAACAGTGGCTTTGTGTCTATACACTGTGTACCGCATGCGCTGAACGAGTCTTCAGAAATCTCTGCACATGCACAGTTGCAAAAAAATGGTCAACTACATGAATAATGCCATTGCGTGTGGATTACTTGTGGCTCTGAATCAGGTCCTGTGTCTTTTAACAGTCTACCTCTTTATTTCAGTCAAAGTATGCGTATTAGTTTTAAAATGTTTTCTTGGTTAAATCATGGTTTAATAAGGGATTGACATTTTATTCTAGTTTTTGATATTGTTCATTGGAGTCATTTGAGTTTGACACCAAGTGGCTGAAATCTTGTTCCATCAGCCAGGTGCTTTTGTTGCAGAGTACTACTGACATCCAGTGGAGCACAATGTGTTCTTGGAGGAAATTCCAGGGATGCAAGGTAAATACACACCTGATATTGTACATCTACAAACTTTCAAAATAATTAGTATAACAGTGGGTAATGTTTGCAGTTGATTGTGTGCAATAAACATACATGCAGACAAGTGCAATAAACATACATGTATGTTTATTGTGTGCAATAAACATACATGTATATATGTATTTTATATATATATATATATTATATATATATAATATACATATATATATATTATATATATATGTGCTTCTCCTTCCCTTACTCATACTATCATATATTCATTACTCCCCACAAGAGCTCCTAGCACTTGGTTGCTTACATCCTGCTGTTATTGTGGGCCTGAATTAGAGATGTACGCTAATCCGATGGTTAGTGGACATCTCTTATGGTGGGAAGACTGCGCATGTGCTTCTCTCCATCTGGGAGTTCACTCGCAGAGCCTCACAGCAGCAGCCTGATTGACAGGCTGCGGCTTTTAGGAGCAGGAGCGGGGGAGTTCCTGGGCTGCTTTCCCAGAAATGGGGGGTGTTGCTCCCTTTTTCCTAGAGGGATGAGGCCAGGGTCTATGTGGGTGCACGCAGACTTCCTGCCCTCGCAAGCTGCCAGGACCCAGTCAGGCTGCGGTAAGCTTCAGCTACCGCAGCCTGGCCGAAGGGACAACAATCGGGACTGATGGTCGCGATTGTTCCGATGGTGATTCCAGGCTGCGATCATGCAGATGCAGCAAGGAGGTGTCAGACATGTCCTGCATTTGCTTTTTAAATGGACGGGACTGCACAGCCACTTGTGTGCGGCTGTGCAATTCTGTCCATCTCTAAATCAGGCCCTATGTGTTATGATTGTTAACACAGCAATGGTTATAAACCATGTCCTTGACCTGCATTGTTTTGTACTGTAAGTCATTGTCTTCTTGTTCGCTCACTTGTTCATGTACTTTGTAAGGCACTGCGGAACCCTTGTAGCACCATATAAATAAAGGATAATATATATATATATATATATTCCTGTATAGCATCACTGTTGTAGTAATACAAGGGGCACTCACCAGTCTTCTTTTATTAATGCACAATTCAATTTAATAGATACAATCAGGATCAAACATTCATTCTTTGGTTGCGTAATCAGGTCGACGTTTCAGGCTATGCCAAGACCACCATCAAGACATGTAATCCAATGTTACATCAAACAAAGAAACAGCATGACACATTGTGTCTATACGGGACAGCAACACAGGAAATGCCTCCTCGGGGCACCTTGTCACAGGCTGAAAAATGTACTGTTATACTTACAGATGAAGATACTGATAACATCTTGTTTGATGAGTTGGAGTACCAAGCATTACCTGCAGAAACAGCTGTGGATTTATCACCTGTTAAGATATAAGAAAAGGGAAATTGACCTTAATTTACATGGCCAGTTCCTGCCCGAGTACATTTGGAGAAAGGAGATACCTTGAGGATTCAGAATATGCAACATCCCCACCATTGGATGCAATAACCCAATGTTTTGTTGCCAATGGTGTGGGGTGCTTAACAAGTGCTCCCTAGACCTCCTATTATTAGTTATTGAAGAGGTTGGTAATAAGTTGAGGAAAATTAAAATGATATTTTTCAGTTTAATGTCTTTCTACTCTGATACAAGATAGGGGTACTAACTGGCTTGAGAAGCTTGACTCGTTCAGTCCTGGCACGTCCCTCATCCCTGCACATTCAGAACCTGACGAGATTGTCAAGTTGACCTGCATGTATGGGCGATGTCGGATGTCGGAAGCGACTCGCAGGCAAGCGCATCGCGGGTCGCTTCCGTCCAAAACATCCCCGATGCATGCACGATGCATTCGCGATTTGCAAGCGATTGCACGATAACGGCATCGTTATTGTGCAATCGCTTGTTTAAATCACTCAGTGGATACCCCCCTTTACACAGGTCATGTTTTGAGGATTTCAGATTCTGTAGGAGGAAATAAGGGAACAGGGAGCGCTACTTTGTATAGCAATAATGAACCTGAATAGGTTGAAAAATTGGATGATTTAATATCTTGATAGATTAATATAAACACATAAATTATTAAAAATTATCTAAAAATATATAGACATAATATAGTACATTGGCACTGGTAATGGACCAATTAATCAACAGTTGATAGAATAATATTCATGCATGAATTGTAGTAAATAATAATGATAAATGAATCTGATTATTGGTATTCAATCTGATAAGACATGTGCTTAATAGTCACAGTTCATCCCGGCCGGGAAACAAAAAATAATGTGAATAAAAAGGTATACCTCTTGCGTAACTTTGGCGATGATGAGTACTCAGAGATGTGGTGAAAATTCAGAACAAATGTTAGGGATGACCGTGAAAATGGTGAACAGCTTAGCCCATAAGTATCAGATGTATGCTGTCTCCCAAGGTGAAAAAAGTCACGGCAAAGGTGCTGTGTGGAACAGCAAGCCGCCTGGTATATAGGGTCTCCTGCGACGTGTGTGCCGTGTGTGCTGATGCCCAGCACTGTGGAGCGGTCTCCCACAGCACGTGCACCAGCCGTGCAGGTGCTCTGTGTGTAGCGGCAGTCAGGCAGCTGTTCTGAGTGGCAGGAACAAGTGTGATGTCTGGAATGTCCTGCCGTGTCTGCCGGTCTCCTACACCTGTGCAAAATCATGGTTCCAGGTGGCAAAGGAGACCGTGATGTGCGGGTTGCAAGGGAAGTGGATCTGCAATCAGACCGGTCCGATGATGAGAATCTTGGGCTAACGCGTTTCTTGGCTCCAGATGCTGGCCGTTTCCTCAGAGGCAATGTGTCTCACCATGCCAGACTTGTCAGATATAGTGTTACTAATTAATTAATTAATGAGTCCAATAGTAACAGGTGTTTAACTTAAATGTTGTGTTTATCAATTAGTCAGCATTTATTGTTATTTAAACCCTTAAATCATTGCATAATGTTATATTTAGTACATATTGCCTTTACTTACAATAATTAAAAATACATAGACAAATGAATAAGAAAAATAAATAAATAATTCTATACAATATATAATCTGTCTTAAATGTATCATATTAATCAATCTAATGTTAGAATAATATTCTCATTTAAATACAAATGGTGTCCAATTCGTATGAACATTAAAATATATATACACACAAATAATGAATTAATGAATACACATATAAATTAATTAAATGATATTAACCCATATAGAATCAATTCATATAAATATATATATATATATAAATATATATATATATACCAGTCAATCAGAAAGATACTAAAAAATGAAAAATTAATAAAAATTAATAAAAAGAAATTACATTTAAAATTTTAAATTTTTATTATTTTTTCTTTTTTTTAGTATCTTTCTGATTGACTGGTATATATATATTTATATGAATTGATTCTATATGGGTTAGTATCATTTAATTAATTTATATGTGAATTCATCAATTCATTAATTCTTTTTATGTGTTCAAAAAACATATCTATGTGTATTTTTATGTTTAAAGACATATAGTTTATATATATATATATATTAATGTTCATACGAATTGGACACCTTTTGAATTTAGAAATATAGGGAGGTATTGCGCACTGGATTCTAGAAGGAATTGTTACAGGTGAGCTGCACTATTGGGACGGGTGTCTGCCCTCCTAATTAGAATGCAAATATTTGATCTATGGTCATAGATCACTATAATGCGCTCAAAACCTGTAACTGAATAGTCTGTGTCATTTATAGATATGTGAATTAATGATAATCGATATTCGATAAGTTGTTAAAGAATTTTATTTGGGTAAAGGTGAATAACTATAAATCTATGGGATGGTAGTTCCTTGGCTGAATCTGACAGTCAATTACTTGGACATATGCCGTCTATTGGCAATGTTCAGTCTCTATAAGCAAAGATAGAAGGTTTGATAAAACAAGAAAAGAATTACAAAATCAATCACTCTGGATCTGTGGAAGCAATATTGCTTCAATGGTGGAGCAGGAACTGGAGACCTTACAGTGTACAGTCAGTATTGTAGTGTAATAGGATGTTGGTGCGGCGTCCCGCACTTGTGATTAAATAATATTCGGGGCTGTTGATGGATAATACACAGCTGGCGGTTCTTAATGTGATCTTCCCGGGGTAAGTAGTACGGACCCTATACCAAGTGTGTGGAGGTGTGTTGCCAAACCTCACCGTAGTCGTAGATTGCTTCCGCAGCTCACCCGGCGATACCAGGTGGTCTGTGGTGCGTCCCGCCGGTCCACGGTTAGGTATGCAGCAAGAGGGGGAGAGACGGCTGTGGTACTGGAACCAGGCACCGTCTCCCCTACTACGCTGTGGACTCACCTCCCAGGGACTCAGCAGAGTCCGCTCTTCCCCTTGCCGGCGTGTTGCAGTCGCGTCCTCCTCTTCTCCGGTATCTCTCGGCGGAGTCAGCTGCTAAAAATGATGTCTGTTCAGCGCTGTCTGCTCACGTGTGATGACCTTCTGGTGTCCAGTTCCTTGCTTCCTTATTTCTTTCACGATAATGTGGCCAACGCGTTTCGACCCACGTGGGGTCTTCCTCTGGGCGGGATTGGTGGTGTGTCTGAGTCCTCGATTTGTTTAAGTACACAACTTCCGGATACGCCTCGCTTTCTAGTTGGTTAGCAGGAGATCAGTCTTAGGTGTTCCTGGATTAGTTCTACTGCCAATTTGCCAGGTCCTTAGCTTAATATGATAGCATCGTCTCTCATTCAGCCTTGATCTCTTTAATTATAGTAATTTAATAAATCATTGAATAAAGTGCTAAATCCTGCACATGTGAGTTCTACTTTGTAGGCCAGTATCTGGTTAGCTTTGTATTGTTTATACTGGTGATGTAGCGTGTTTCCTTGTTATTATGGCACTTATAATATGGTTATAATCCACTGAGGGATACTCTCTATAATGGACCTGGAGGGCTGTGTTTATTATAAGGAGCAAAAATAAAAACCCAAACATAATAAAAGGATTTAAATAAAAACAGAAATAAAACTGGAAACATCAGGGCTATTAGTGGGCAACATTACTAATAGAGATATATAGTCAGAATTTGAATGAACCTCAATTAAGTGGACAACAATGTTAGTATTGATACATAGTCAGAATTTCAGATGGTATCACTTAGACATTACTTGTTCTGAGGCAATGTGTACCTAATGAACAAAATTAGACCCACTTTACAGTTCCTGATTATAAGGTTCTTTATCATGATAACATCAGATTAGAGATTAATCGGTTATTGTCCCTGTGTATTTGGATACAAATAATGACTATAATTGGTCACATAAAAGATGTTTACATTTTTGTACTGACTTATTTAGTCACATACGATGGACTTGATTTCATTATCTAGATTGAGTCCCTTTGGGTATAGGGTACCCATCTGAATCATGGTTTTGAGTTCCTCTTTGTTGATATGTTTGATAAAATCCCCTCCCCGCCAGTTCTGCCTAACTAGCCTTAATGCACAGAATTCCAGATTTGCTGGATCTGACTGATGAAATATTTTGAAATGTGCTGAGAGGGGGTGGTTGTCGTTACCCTTTGTTATATTGTAAAGGTGTTCTTGTAGTCTTGTTTTTAGTGGACGGATAGTTCTTCCAATATACTGTTTCTTGCATGAACATTGTAATAAATATATAACCCCTTTACTGTTGCATGTTATACTGTCCCTAATTTTCCACATTGTATTATTGCTTGTTGATCTCACAATTAATTTTGGTTTGGTACTTCTTTGTTTGGTTACGGTACATGCCTTGCATTTTCCACAATAGAAAAAACCTCTCGATCCCCCTGGTTGTTTTAGATGCCAAGTCTTTGTCAGTGTGTTTCCTGTGGATTCTGTGTTCTTTGGTGGTATATGGTTATTGGTAATCTGCATCTTAATGTCAGAGGATTTCCGGAATATTACTTTGGGTTTCAGTGGCAGGGCTTTGCTTAAAATCTCATCGCCTAATAGGATAGGCCAATGTTTGAGTACTAGCTTTTTAATGTGCTTAGCTTGGTTGCTATACTCAGTGATAAAATAAATATCTTTGTCTCCATTTGTATCAGGTTTTGATTTATATGTTAGGAGAGGATCTCTGTCACTCTCCAGTACTGTCTGGAAGGCTGATTCTACTTTATTTATGTCATATCTCTTCTCTATGAGTTGTGATTTAAGTTGTTCACTTTGTACTGCACATGGATTAGGCTATCCTTAGGTGAGCTGCTATTTGTATATACACATTTAGTATTTGGTGCGCCCCTCATTGTGTTGTCTCTGTAGGAGGAAAGGTGGGATTATTCCTGACCCAGCAAAATAGATTAACTCACCTGTGCAAGATTAATGAAATCCACAAAACATGACCTGTTGGTGGTACTTGAGGACTGGAGTTAAGAACCCCTGATATATATCAATGGAAGCTATTGTCCCATCAGATGAAAGTAAAAAGTTTTCTAGGTAACAATGACAATACTATCATCAATATTGTCTGAGAAAATAAAACACAAACAAACAAAAAATAGACAAAGGGAAATGATAAGCTGTTATGACAATGTTTAAATAGATTTTTTTTTGTTTTTGTTTTACTAATGCTGAATATTTTATTAAAACAAGGAAAAACAAAAACATCAGGGAAGTTAATTATGTTTATCTTTAGTATGTCAATACAGTCCAGCAACTACTGTAATTACTGTTGCTGTGCGGATTACTGTCTTCAGCATAATTCTTTTTCTACATTACTATATCTATCTATAATAGTGTTGGTGACGTGTTGTTGCCTCAAACAAGAACTGCCTTATTCATGGTGGTAAGTTTACAATGCACAGGCCAATAATAATATTATTAACTGTATTCCACAATTATTTTCTACAAGTGCTGTTATTTATGACATTTTCTTTACCTTTTGTTACATTGATTTCACAGACTTGTAATTACTTACACATGTTTGCCTTTCTCTTTGTATTGATTGGAGAAGAATGGCATTTTATATGAATTAGTAGCAAATCATTAACCGCTTACCAACCTGGTTAATTTGTAGATTCATGTTCAGAGACATTTTAACTATGTGCTGAATAATGGACAATAGTTATATTTATTATAGTTTAATAATTTTTTTAATTACAGATATGACTTTCTCTTGGTAGAATTTTTTTAAAAATAAAAAGTATTTTAGGGCATAAAAGCTGTATGCCTAATATGTGGTCTAGAAAGCGTGTGCAAGTTGTTATTTAAAAAAAATATACTCTATATATATATTTTTATTGCTATGCCTGTTTTTTTTATTAGAGAGTCCATCAATAAGTCAGCAGAGACTATAAATATAATTAAACTTTTGCGGCTGAAAACGTTATACAGAAATCATCGATGTTCGCTCACTATAAAAAAAGACTGTGGAGGGTCAATAAAGAAACAAGTATTTCAAATAGGTTTTCCCTCCAGAGGTACTGAAGAAGATACTGTACAAGTGTTAGATGTGGAACTTGATCAAACCTTTAGGCCCCTTTCAGCCTGACGAACCAGGAAATACACTGATCTCCCATGAATTTCATGGGTCTCAGTCCCTGACTTTGGTCGCGGACTTCGGACTCCAACCTGGGTCGGCCCCTTTCACACATATTTTAGACCCAGGTGGGGGCAGCAAAAATCTGGGTATTCAGGCTATGCGTGGAAGGGGTATTAGTCTGAAATAACATCATCAGCTTATTCCTGCAAATGCATTGAGTCATGAATCATTTACCATCCTATGTGTCCATTCTCATGACAATATGGCTGCTGCTATGGAAAGGGTAAATCTTGTTTCTCTAAATGAGCTTATTAGTACTGATATTTTGATATGGGAAACTTTCACAAAATGTACTATACCCCTTTCAGGCATAAGGCACAATACATGGGGTACTTCCCGGGACTATCAACCCTGGAAATTCCCAGGTCTTAGTCTGAGACCACCATTCACACTACACCAAAACCCAGGAAATTCCAAGGTCGGATACGTTCACACTAAACCCGGGTCTGCCCTGGAATTTGGTGTGGTTTTAAAGGGGACAATAATGACATAATATAAAAATTTGCATTTTTAGAGTAAAGGCCACAAAGTTTGTATTAATTTGCAATGTTTTTTTAATGAAAACCAATAAATTTTTACTTTACAATATAAGAAGATTATGAATATAGCCTCTAGAAATTTTCGGTCTATACAAAGACAAAATTTTCACATAAAAAAGTTATACATAAAATAATACACACTTAAATTTGTATGCTCCCCAGTCATGTGGTCCAGATGACTGCAGTTGGATGTCTTCTGCAGGTGCACAGAACAGCCAATGAGAAAGTTTTCTTAAAATCCGGGTGTAAAAAAACCTGGGTTGGATGCATTCACACTAGAGGCTACCTGTGTTGTACCCGGGACCCTGGTATAGAGCAGGGGCATGAACCCAGGACTTACGACGTGGCTCATTTCTGTTCACACACAGCAAAAACCCAGGTTGATGCACGTTCACTGCCAAAAACCTGATTTTTTTTGGCTGTATGTAAGGGGTATAATATCCCTTTCACACTGAAAATTAAATTACTGGGTGAATCACTTTTAAATGGTAATTTGCTGGACTACACAGGTTTTTTGCCTGTGTGAAAGGGTCATCCTGGGACATAATTCCTGGGTCTCCAACCCTAGTTTTTTGCAGGGTCGGAGACCTGGGAATTATGTCCCGGGATGACCCTCTCACACAGGTAAAAAAACCTATGTAGTTCAGCAAATTACTGGGTAAAAGTGATTTACCCGGTAATTTCATTTTCAGTGTGAAAGGGATATAAAGGCTCGATTCGGCAAATCCACTCGACGCTCAAAAGCCTGGTAAAAGCCAGTATTTCAGTGTGAAAGCAGCATTAGTGACATAGGGCCTGGTTCATAGTTGTACACTATGCCGAATTTCAGGCAGTTGAGTGATTTTTTGCTACTGCGCATGCGTGAAACGCTGTGGAAAGTCCCACAGCGCACTTATGCAAACTATAGTTTGAGATGGCATTCGCAATGTGTCCATGATCGTAAGGTCCTGAGCAGAATACTGCGCTTCATTGGCGGTCCTGGGTGGAGTCGGGGAGGTGGCTGAAAGTGTTTGAAAAAAGTGGCTGGTCTGTGGGCATGTTATGGGTGTTCCAGGGGTGTGGCTGCGCTCGTGGCTGAGTTCCCAGTCACAGAACCAGTCTCAGAGGCCACTTTCAGAGAAACAGTTCACCTGGAAACTGCGCAGCCCAGTACTTAGGGAATCGATGTGCGTCGGAAGTTGTGTTGGTGCTGGTGTGTTCTCACAGCTTCTCAGCCCCTGGAGGATCTGGGAAAGGGAAAGTGGGTACAGCCACATTGGCACTGTCTGTTGCTCACCATATCAGCCGGTGAGTCTGTTACCAGGCATTAGCATATTTTCGCAAATACATTGCAAGCGCCGGTGAGAATGCAATAGCGTACAACTCTGAATCAGGCCAACGCAGTGTATGGAAAGAAGAAGAGGTCAGTGTTGTAAATTGATGTAATCTGCCACCTACACAAACACTAATCTGACAACACTGTGTTTGAAAAATGATAGGAGCTGATTGGATGGTACTTTATCTCTATCCACTTTATCTCTCTCCAAGCTTTGATAAATCTCTCCCCTTATTCCTACTGTATAGTGACTCATCTAAATTATGGTATTAACAAGATACTTGAATTAAAGATTTGCAACTGGTAGCATTATTTACTAAAGTTTAACAAAGTTTCTGGGGAGGGACACGAAGATACCGCCGAATTAATGTGTAGGATAAAGGGGCCGAGCTGAGTGTTTACCACAGGTGAATTTACTGTAAGTCTACTGTCACCCCTGCATGAAGGCATTATTGATGTCTCCTTAGCATAGTGAGTTATATTATACAAATATAGAAATATGAGAGCAGAATGAGCAATAGATTATAATATAATAGATTATAGGCTGATAAGTAAATCTGAATGGATGGGCCTAAGAGGACAGTCAGTATATATTCATAACATTGTAGATGCCTTATTTATTTTAGTTCAGCAGTGTAGTGCAAAATGTTGTTGCAGACAACTAGAGTAAGTGAAGTGCAGTGCACCTAATAGAAATGATATACGGTAGTTATTTTCTAAGTATCTCTGTCCTGACTCTCCCTAGTACTTTTCACAAGCACATATTAGCACGTTTCCTGTTGACACTGATGAAAAACGTATTATCTTTAAAATCAGTAATAATTCCATTGCTTGAAGAATCAGTTGTCATTGTAGACATTATAACTTAGATATGTCGAACACACTCCCTACAATCATTTTACTTTTTCCTTCTTTAGTAATACTGTTTCCATTCCCCACCTACAGGCCGGTATTGTTTGCTTAGAGATATCAAACCATGTTTTCCAGACATTTACTTGTAGGGTGTGTGGAAAGTGTAACATGAAAGGATAACTAATTCCCAAGACTGTTTTTTTTTAATTCCTGCATTTTATTTTTGAACATCAAGCACCCGCTAACAAGTGAACATAACCTGCTCTTATTATTTTTAAGATGAAATTTAGTATGTGAAAAAATTGAAGTGAAGTTTTACATTTTTATAATATATATATATATACAGTCAGGTGCATAAATATTGGGACATTGACAGAATTTTCATATTTTGGCCTCTATTCACCACCACAATGGCTTTGAAACGAAACAAACAAGATGTGCTTTAACTGCAGACTTTCAGATTTAATTTAAGGGTAATTATATCCAAATCAGGTGAACGGTGTAGGAATTACAACGGTTTCTATATGTGCCTCCCACTTTTTAAGGGGCCAAAAGTAATGGGACTATCAACTCAAAAGCTATTTCATGGACAGGTGTGGGCTATTCCCTCGTTATTTCATTATCAATTAAGCAGGTAAAAGGTCTGGAGTTGATTCTAGGTGTGACATTTGCATTTGGAATCTGTTGCTGTCGACTCTCAATATGAGATCCAAAGAGCTGTCACTATCAGTGAAGCAAGCCATCATTAGGCTGAAAAAATCAAAACAAACCCATCAGAGAGATAGCAAAAACATTAGGTGTGGCCAAATCAACTGTTTGGAATATTCTTAAAAAGAAAGAATGCATCGGAGAGCTCAGCAACACCAAAAGACTCGGAAGACCACGGAAAACAACTGTGGTGGATGACACTAGAATTATTTCCCTGGTGAAGAAAAACCCCTTCACAACAGTTGACCAAATCAAGAACACTCTCCAGGAGGTAGGTGTATATGTGTCAAAGTCAACAATCAAGAGAAGACTTCACAAGAGTGAATATAGAGGGTTCACCACAAGATGTAAACCAATGGTGAGCCACAAAAACAGGAAGACCAGATTAGAGTTTGCCAAACAACATCTAAAAAAGCCATTGCAGTTCTGGAACAACATCCTATGGACAGATGAGACAAAGATCAACTTGTACCAGAGTGATGGGAAGAGAAGAGTATGGAGAAGGAGAGGAACTGCTCATGATCCAAAACATACCACCTCATCAGTGAAGCATGGTGGTGGTAGTGTCATGGCGTGGGCATGTATGGCTGCCAATGGAACTGGTTCCCTTGTATTTATTGATGATGTGACTGCTGACAAAAGCAGCAGAATGAATTCTGAAGTGTTTCGGGTAATATTATATGCTCATATTCAGTCAAATGCTTCAGAACTCATTGGACGGCGCTTCACAGTGCAGATGGACAATGACCCGAAGCATACTGCAAAAGCAACCAAAGAGTTTTTTAAGGCTAAAAAGTGGAATGTTATGCAATGGCTAAGTCAATTCCCTGACCTGAATCCGAATGAGCATGCATTTCACTTGATGAAGGCAAAACTGTTGGGAAAATGCCCCAAGAACATGCAGGAACTGAAGACATTTGCAGTAGAGGCCTGGCAGAGCATCACCAGGGATGAAACCCAGCGTCTGGTGATGTCTATGCGTTCCGGACTTCAGGCTGTAATTGCCTGCAAAGGATTTGCAACAAAGTATTAAAAAGTGAAAGTTAGATTTAGGATTGTTTAGTTTGTCCCATTACTTTTGGCCCCTTAAAAAGTGGGAGGCACATATAGAAACCGTTGTAATTCCTACACCGTTCACCTGATTTGGATATAATTACCCTTAAATTAAATCTGAAAGTCTGCAGTTAAAGCACATCTTGTTTGTTTCATTTCAAAGCCATTGTGGTGGTGAACAGAGGCCAAAATATGAAAATTCTTTCAATGTCCCAATATTTATGCACCTGACTGTATATATATTTACAATTATTATGATCTGTGGTCTCTGACTGGGAAGGAATGCTGGCATTTGTAACTCCACAGCATCTGGACATCCATTGGGTGCATAATTATGACATAAGACCTAATAGCTATATCAGGCATTCTGGCATGATTATTAACGTTTGGCGAAATTGATAGAATGTCATCTATCACCATAACTTATCAGTAAAAATATGTTGTGGCAGCTGACCTGGCTAGCTGGTTATTATCTATCTATCTATCTATCTATCTATCTATCTATCTATCTATCTATCTATCTGTCTGTCTGTCTGTCTATCTTCCTATTCAGATGTACTGTATATATAAACATACAAGCTAGCTTGCCCATGGCAAGGCATAACCCCCTGGGTGTATCTAGGGTTCAAGTGCCCCTGGCAATGTAAGGGACTGGCGTCCCTCCCTACAACAACCCTTGTGCCCACAGCACCAAGTGATTTGGGCCTCATGCCCAGGGTCACTTATAGGTGGCACACCAGCCCAGAGTGCAGCTGCTGAGGGGTAAATGTAACACCTGTCCTACCAGTGCTCCCTTGAGCCTGGACTAGCTGCCCATAGAGGGGACCTCTCACCACATTCGCTCTCACCTCGGGCAGTTTGTCCTCATCGCTGATCACTGGGTTGTCCATACCAGAGCCCGGTCTTGATAGTGGCATGCACTGTCCTTCCAGCAGTCAAAGTCTGGCATTGCGTGCGGCAACGTCTTCATGGGCTTTACCACAATCATGAAGGCAAAGCCATGGTGTCAGAGGCGGCTCCGTTCTATCACCAGCATTTCTAGCTGCAGGATCTCCTCCAGCCAGGACTCAGTGGCCGGCGGATGCATTGCTGCCTGCCCCGGACACTTCCATCAGCATGGACAGGTAGTTTCTGTTAGGAGAAGGATGCCCCCCCTTCGTCCGGCGACCCTGGCGAGTGCTGCCTTGGCCAATAGGTAGATACACCTATGCTTATTAAAGATGCATCTCTTTATATTATGACATATACAATACATGTCTGTAACTTATGACATATGGAAGTGCATCTCTGTGAATTATAATATATAGAATACATGTCTGTATAGTATGATATATAGAATACATGTCTGTTTATTATGACATATGGAAGGTGCATCTCTGTATAGTATGACATATGGTAGGTGCATCTCTGTATAGTATGACATATGGTAGGTGCATCTCTGTATAGTATGACATATGGATGGTGTATGTCTGTTTATTATTACATATGGAAGGTGCATCTCTGTATAGTATGACATATGGAAGGTGCATCTCTGTATAGTATGACATATGGTAGGTGTATCTCTGTATAGTATGACATATGGAAAGTGCATCTCTGTATAGTATGACATATGGAAGGTGCATCTCTATATAGTATGACATATGGAAGGTGCATCTCTGTATAGTATGACATATGGTAGATGCATCTCTGTATAGTATGACATATGGAAGGTGCATCTCTGTATAGTATGACATATGGAAGGTGCATCTCTGTATAGAATGACATGTGGAAGGTGCATCTCTGTATAGTATGACATCTGGAAGGTGCATCTCTGTATTGTATGACATATGGAAGGTGCATCTCTGTATAGTATGACATGTGGAAGGTTCATCTCTGTATAGTATGACATATGGAAGGTGCATCTCTGTATAGTTTGACATATGGAAGGTGCATCTCTGTATAGTATGATGTATGGAATGTGCATCTCTGTATAGTATGACGAATAGATGGTGCATGTCTGTTTATTATGAAATATGGAAGGTGCATCTGTGTATAGTATGACATATGGAAGGTGCATCTCTGTATAGTATGACATGTGGAAGGTTCATCTCTGTATAGTATGACATGTGGAAGGTGCATCTCTGTATAGTATGACATATGAAAGGTTCATCTCTGTATAGTATGACATGTGGAAGGTGCATCTCTGTATAGTATGATATATGGAATGTGCATCTCTGTATAGTATGACATATAGATGGTGCATGTCTGTTTATTATGACATATGGAAGGTGTATCTCTGTATTGTATGACATATGGAAGCTGCATCTCTGTATAGTATGACATATAGATGGTGCATGTCTATTTATTATGACATATGGAAGGTGCATTTCTGTATAGTATGACATATGGAAGGTGCCTCTCTGTATAGTATGACGTATGGAATGTGCATCTCTGTATAGTATGACATATAGATGGTGCATGTCTGTTTATTATGAAATATGGAAGGTGCATCTGTGTATAGTATGACATATGGAAGGTGCATCTCTGTATAGTATGACATATGGAAGATTCATCTCTGTATAGCATGACATGTGGAAGGTGCATCTCTGTATAGTATGACAATATTAAAATGAACCTCTATATACCCCTGCCTGTACCTTCTAAAATCCTTCCTATAAACCTCTAAGGATGACGCTAATTTGCGTACGCAGTCATACAATAAATAGAGACTCCAGACTCAGAACATGTGGTTCCGAAGCACAAAGTATTATTCAAGGTAAAAGTACAGTCAGTTACATGCTATGATCTGTGTACAATTTAGCGCAAAGGAATTATACAGACCCAAGTACAGTATACATACGCAGCGCCTCTGGACCAGATCCCGGCCTTCAGAAAGAAAACCTCCGTCAATCACCATTCAGCAAGAAGACTAAATACCCAGTGTTTGAGCACACATGTTTATACCCCCCCCAGAATAGACAGGACAATAGAGAAGTTTCTTGCTTATGCCATTGGTTCCCAGGGGAGAAGCATATGTTACAGTGCATTTAACAGGCTGGTTCAAATAGACTCGCCCAGCCTCTAACAACTGAGGGTCTTTTCCCTCCCGCCTCCCCATGCTGCATCCTAACAGTTGTTCCCTAAAATATACATTTTGTTGCTTGTAGTCTCTGCGGTCCATAAGTTGGGAATGCATGATGCGATCTCCACACCGATAGTACCGGAATTCTGTTGAAAGAGTACGCATCAGTTCGAAACCAAACACGGCTGTCTTAACAAGTATAGAACCTTAGTTATCAAATATCTTTATTTCTCAGCATTTAAACTAACTGAACCAACTTAAATCATATACTTTAAAGCTTATTAAACCTTATGTGTGAATATGTAATGTGTGAGTATTCGGGGTTTGATATGAAGACGTATTAATGTGTGTATGAGGAAGGGTGCACTTAACTCTCACTAAGTGAACATCTTAGCAGTGTGACATGCTGAGCAAGATAGTTCCACATGCCCACTCTGTCAGCAGTCCCCCCCCCCACCTGTCTCAGGCTTCAAAAGAAAAACTCTTTATTCTCCCAGTCTCTTGTGTGAAATGCAAATAGCCCAGCTACAAGAGACAGACCTAAGATGACACTCTAGTCTTTGAAATCATGTCCTTGCAGGAAGCCTGCTAATGTAGGTGTGTATTCGAGCCAGACCTCCTGTAGTGAGGGCAGACACTGTCCAGGAAGCTTATCTACACAAGCTAGTTGTCACGTAGCCATTTCTTTATTCAGCTAATGCAATCAATTTTTTTAAATACTGTAAAGCCATTTCTGAAATATATCCTTTATAATACATAAAGTCATGAAATAGGCTTCTGGTGAATCGCCGTAACTTATGGCGATGGTCACAGATGCATTCACATGATGCTAATAGTATTATCGCCACATGTACTAAAGTGTGAGTTTATCTAAAATGGCGTTTAGGTGGCCATTTCGCAAAATGGCGTCTTGCGGCCAGTCGCAAGATGGTGTCGCTGCGATTCAATTTTAAACTGATCTTGTCTCAGCCAATAATGCAGTTTTGACAGTCCACCCTTTGATAGCGAACAACATGCTATAACAATCTGATCTTAAAATTTAATTTAGGCTTACATTTATATATTATTTAGTGTTATTATGGGATGGCACAAGGTGGTTCTTAATCCATCAATAATGTGTCTCTGATTGGGGACATAAAACGACTATTATACGCACACGGCGGATCTAGGAAGATCATGTGAAAGGTGTGGGGATGCTCCAGTCTTATAAAAGCAGTCTTGAAGGGGAATTGAGACTTTACATTATCTGAGGTGTTTTAAAAATAACATTTCAATAATACATTTTTATGCATGGCTAAATATAATACATTAAATGATGGTATTTCCTAGCTCAGGGTTGTAATGCAGTTCTGTATTTACCTCGGTATTCATACTGGCCACTATCATAATTTCATTCTTTCGTTTTACTCTATTATTACATTTTCCACACTTCAACACAATAGGAACACACCGGACGCATATGCCAATTATTATGATGACAATCGGTATAAGGAATAAGAATTTGCCTATGCTGGCGATCACTTCCTGGACCCATTCCCCTAGACCTGAGAACCATTTCACTGGGTTCAGCCATGAAATCCATCCTTCTATCTTCTCCCCTACTTCAGCCACTGAAGCGTTATGGTTCTTACGAAATTCCCACTTTAGCTGCAGAATTTCATCCATCTCCTTAGGGTCGCTGGTATCATTGGTGACATAGGTGCAACATTTTACTCCAAATTGGGTGGCTAATGTTACGCAATACCCTCCAGTAACAGCAGTTAAATAATTCAACACTAGCCTGTGTTGCACCAGTTCTTTCTTGTACGCTTGCAATTCTCTCCCTGTATACCTGAATGTGTCATCGTACATCTCGGTGATATTATCTATCAATTTAGCAAGTTCCTGAATATATCTAAAATTTAATGTACCCCGAGCAATTCTGGTGGGATCCAGTGCGACTAAAACTTGAAAGCCAGTTGTCTCACTAATTAACTGAGCGGCTTTATACACATCACCAGGTATCATATTTCTCTTGCCTCTGTGTACATATTGCGTGTGAAGATATGGTGATGGTGTGCTTTTATGTATACCAAGCATTTCAACATGTGTGAGGGTCATAACTTCTTGAAGTATTCTTCCCAAATAACATAACAATTACAATACTAAAATTGGTCAGACACTCCCCTGATTGGCATTGCACTCCTTCTGACTCCACTCCATCAGCACTGCCATCAGCTGCCATTTCCTCAATCGGTCCTCCATCACAGACACTGAGTATGCCCAAACAGATCATCACGACAAAAACTCTGGAAAAAAAAAAAGAACTAGGATGACCACAGCAGACCACTCCATTGCTGGAAGCACTGATCTACACATTTCTTTAGCTCAGATATCTCACCGTCACCTTTTTGGTCCTTCTGGCACAAGCTCGCAATCGACAGGTCCATGTTATCGGCCTTGTCTCCGCCTTGTTTCTCCACCGGTTGGTTAACCTCCCTATAGTGAGTGGAATGGACCCACGTATCTTCCTCGGCCACCCTTTGAGGATGTTGTATCGTCAGATACGGACCTTTCCACCGATCAGTCAAACAATCTGAGCTAAAAAAAAAATTTGGATCATAAGAAATTCTACAGGTTTGACATCATGACAGCTTGCATTAAATATGTTGGTTAATAACACTTTCAATTTCTGTTATTCGCATTCATCTTCGTGAGACCCTGCACAGTAACTTCATTATCATATTTTCACATGAGGCTGCCTGTTTGAACAGTATCTCAAAGGGGGGCAAATAAAGGAAAAGACAGTCTGGGATAATCTTAGTGTTGTTACCCATCACCTTACACATGTTCTTGGAAACGTAAAATAAGTCTCCCTATCATTTTTAATAATTCCAGGGATATAGTATCTTCATACAGGTTCCTGCAATTAAATCTTGTTATTAATAGCTACTGCTCTAAATAATGTCTGGGCCACTGGGTTGGATAGTATTCCGAGTAGTCGACCTCAGCCTGGCATGGCTGCCGTTTATCCTTAGCAACCTTGTGTGCTATGAGTGGGAGATAAAGCACAACAGTTTAATATAATTTAAACATGACCTAAAATACAACAATAAATTGTCCACATTTTACATTAGAACAGATACATTGGCAGGTTGAAAAGATTGTAAACAGTCATATAAGGCCTGGGAGAAGATACTGGAGTTACCTATGAACCCATGGGAAACCCGTGTTCATGTGTGGTGTTTTTTACTTTACAGTTCTTACTTACGTGTCCCACGTGGTGACAGTTAAAACATAATTTTGAACAGGGTGGATGAAAAGATTGTTGTGGGATTTGAGTAAGAGGGAAAGGTGGTGGGTATGGGTAAGGATAGGGAGGGTAAGGATATTGTGGGGGATATGAGTATGGGACCTGTGGTTGTGTATGATATGTGGGGTAAGGATGTGATTGCTGTGGTGTGGGATTGGTGAGGACGTGTAATTGTTCAGGTGCAGGTGTGGGTGCAGGTGTGTCAGTTGGCTGTGATGTTACCGTCATTCCTTCCAGAGCTTGGATACTGACAGCCATTAGTTTTTCACTCTGGGTCTCTCTCTTCTTTGTGATATTTTTATCATGTTCTATTGTAAGTCCCCTCCAGCCAGGCTGTGAGGTCTGAGCCCGAGTCTTTAAGTCGTCTCTCAGACCGTCCATGAGTACCGTGACTATCATTCCCCTGTGGTGAGTGCTATTTTTAATATCTTCTATCCCAGTGTACTGGGTGATAGCCTGCAGAGCCCGATCACAATAATCATCTGCAGATTCACTCTCCTTTTGCTTAATTGTGAAAATTTTGTTCCAGTTAACTACTACTGGAAAATATATACCCAATTGAGTTACAATGCGGGAAATGTTACCTTGGTTTACTTGGTCTGTTAAGGGAACGTCACCATCCAATACACAATCCGTGATAAATTTTTTCACGTCGGTATTGCATGGCAGACAGGCCCTTAACACCACATGCCAATCTTTATTAGTTGGCTCATGTGAGCTACCCAAATTTCTCAAAAATCTTTGACATTTGGCTAGTTCCTTTTTGGGATCAGGTAAATCATTTATGATGGAATTTAGTTCTGCTCTTGTCCAGGGACAATGCATTACTACTTCCCTCGTGGGCACTACACCGTTCGCATCTGCATTTCCATTCGGAACAGTTATCGTCCGTATGGGATGCAGACCGGTAGCGTTGCTACCTCTGACCTGGTTACCTGGCTGGGGGTTTAATCTGCTGCTGTTACGTATGGTATTAACTTCCTCTACGGGTGCAGAGTGTGTTAACACTTCCCTTGCTGTTACCGATGGAGATGGCGGCACCACCCGTGATTGTGGTGATGCAGCATCTATCATTTGCACAGCATGGGAAATGGCAGACATTACAATAGGCTCATTATCCACATCATAAACATTTTCTTTATGGTTGCTTAAGAGAGGGTACAAATTGCTTGTAAAATTTTTATGGGTATTTTTGGTAACTGTACTTGCACCTCCATCCACATAAGGTAGGGGAAGTGAGCGTGAACTGCTGGCAATACTCCCCACAATGCTACCTTGCCGTACGTGCGCGCCATTTTGCGGCTCGCCCGTATTGCAATATAGCATCGCGGATGTATTTTCTGGCAATGCGCTCGCGACGCTAGTTTGCGTCACTTGCACATTTTTAAGCCACGCATCCCCCTCATGCTGCCACAATTTTAAACATTCACAATATTTAACATTTTTCTCTATGGAGCGCATCAGACTGATGTGATCCCGGACATTATTTAATACATCCTTATCAAAACTACCAATTCTGGGAAACGGTCTAACACTCTTCATCGTCATTTTAAACCATACATCACAATACCTTATTGCATAAGTACCGTACTTAGTATGCATAATACAACGGGCCGATCCGATCGGCGCTTCCATTAGCAGCACATCAACATCTAACATCTCTATTGTTTGCATGGCTCCCATTCTGAGACAAAATCTTACGCTTTTCAATAAAGATTTAAACTGGTGAAAGACAATCAAGATACTTTCACTTACCTGTGGACGATTTAAGTCGGCGGCGCCCACACACCTGGATAAGATTTGAAAAAGGCAACTTCCACACCCGGATAAGATTTAGTAAGGCAACTTCCACAGCTATAAGAGTTTATATGTCGGCTACTCCCACGCACATCTCTACAACAAAGACAACATGTACACCTGCTACTGTGTATAGAACAGTAAAGCTACTTACCGAGCAGCTAGACTAACCCTTGCACCTAGCCCTTAAGGATCATACGATACCCTTAACTTTGTTCAACAAATATTCACTGTTACACACTTTTTTCCTGCGCAGATAAATAAACGTTAGCCCAGATATTGGTAACAGTTGAAAAAGGTAAACCTCAACGGCTTTGTTAAAACACGTGGCAGCACAACCGGAAGTACGTATACGCTATTGTGCGACCAGCCACATACAAATTAATGCTACTACCACACAACCGTATAATGACTTTTTAACTGCGTACGCAAAAGTGCGTCTTTTACTGTGTGCAAAACTGCGACTCAGCCGCGTACTCAATACTGCGGCACCCCTTTTAAATGTTAGGTTCTATCAACAAAGGAAAACAAACTTTTTCCTCTCTTGTCCCTGGATTCTAGTCAGCTTCCTTAGCTCACACGAAAACAGATAGCGATTTTTCAGCACAAAGCGGTTGCAGGAAAACCCTGCAAGTGGCCACTCCACCCTTTGCTGAGATATCGATAGCCGTATGTACCGTGTGAGTAGGTAAGTGACTTCACTCGATGAGCCCCCATCTGACGATATTAAAATTAACCTCTATATACCCCTGCCTGTACCTTCTAAAATCCTTCCTATAAACCTCTAAGGATGATGCTAATTTGCATACGCAGTCATACAATAAATAGAGACTCCAGACTCAGAATATGTGGTTCCGAAGCACAAAGTATTATTCAAGTAAAAGTACAGTCAGTTACACGCTATGATCTGTGTACAATTTAGCGCAAAGGAATTATACAGACCCAAGTACAGTATACATACGCAGCGCCTCTGGACCAGATCCCGGCATTCAGAAAGAAAACCTCCGTCAATCACCATTCAGCAAGAAGACTAAAGACCCTGTGTTTGAGCACACATGTTTATACCCCCCCAGAATAGACAGGACAATAGAGAAGTTTCTTGCTTATGCCATTGGTTCCCAGGGGAGAAGCATATGTTACAGTGCATTTAACAGGCTGGTTCAAATAGGCTCACCCAGCCTCTAACAACTGAGGGTCTTTTCCCTCCCGCCTCCCCATGCTGCATCCTAACAGTTGTTCCTAAAATATACATTTTGTTGCTTGTAGTCTCTGCGGTCCATAAGTTGGGAATGCATGATGCGATCTCCACACCGATAGTACCGGAATTCTGTTGAATGAGTATGCATCAGTTCGAAACCAAACACGGCTGTCTTAACATGTATAGAACCTTAGTTATCAAATATCTTTATTTCTTAGCATTTAAACTAACTGAACCAACTTAAATCATATACTTTAAAGCTTATTAAACCTTATGTGTGAATATGTAATGTGTGAGTATTCGGGGTTTGATATAATGACGTATTAATGTGTGTATGAGTAAGGGTGCACTTAACTCTTACTAAGTGAACATCTTAGCAGTGTGACATGCTGAGCCAGATAGTTCCACATGCCCACTCTGTCAGCAGTCCCCCCCCACCTGTCCCAGGCTTCAAAAGAAAAACTCTTTATTCTCCCAGTCTCTTGTGTGAAATGCAAATAGCCCAGCTACAAGAGACAGACCTAAGATGACACTCTAGTCTTTGAAATCATGTCCTTGCAGGAAGCCTGCTAATGTAGGTGTGTATTCGAGCCAGACCTCCTGTAGTGAGGGCAGACACTGTCCAGGAAGCTTATCTACACAAGCTAGTTGTCACGTAGCCATTTCATTATTCAGCTAATGCAATCAATTTTTTTACATACTGTAAAGCCATTTCTGAAATATATCCTTTATAATACGTAAAGTCATGAAATAGGCTTCTGGTGAATCGCCGTAACTTATGGCGATGGTCACAGATGCATTCGCATGATGCTAATAGTATTATCGCCACATGTACTAAAGTGTGAGTTTATCTAAAATGGCGCTTAGGTGGCCATTTTGCAAAATGGCGTCTTGCGGCCAGTCGCAAGATGGTGTCGCTGCGATTCAATTTTAAACTGATCTAGTCTCAGCCAATAATCCAGTTTTGACAAGTATGACATATGGAAGGTTCATCTCTGTATAGTATGACATATGGAAGGTGCATCTCTGTATAGTATGACATATGGAATGTGCATCTCTGTATAGTATGACATATAGATGGTGCATGTCTGTTTATTATGACATATGGAAGGTGCATCTCTGTATAGTATGACATATGGAAGGTGCATCTCTGTATAGTATGACATATGGAAGGTGCATCTCTGTATAATTTGACATATGGAAGGTGCATCTCTGTATAGTATGACATATGGAATGTGCATCTCTGTATATTTGGACGAGGGCCGGATTAACGGGGGGCGACAGGGGCGATCGTCCCTAGGCCCCCACACCTGAAGGGCCCCCACACTCATCAGGGTTAAAGTGAACCGGAGGAGGCATAACCAGTTCTGCCTCCTCCGGCCAACATAACCCCGGCGCCGCAGGGAGGCACCATTTGCCAGACGGCTGCTGAAATTGTAACCAGCGGGTGCCCGGCTCCATCTCCGCAGCAGCAGCCGGAGACTGGAGCTCATTCGTGAGCTCCGGGCTCCTGCTCACAAAGTGCACTATGGGAGAGAGGTTATGACATCTCTCACATGGTGCCCATGGAGCAGCCGAGCGGACTGGACATGGACGGCAGCAGGAGCGGTGCTAAAGGTAAGTATTAGCTTTTTTTTTTTAGTGCATGCTGCTTATGTACTGGGGGCATTACTCGGGGGGGGGGCATTACTCCTGGGAGCATTACTGGGGGGGCATTACTTCTGGGGACATTACTCGGGGGGGGCATTACTGCTAGGGGCATTACTCGGGGGCATTACTATTTTGGGCACCACTTCTGTTAGCATTACTATTGGGGGCTCTACTTACTTGAAGGTGGAGCATTACTACTGGTGCACTACTACAGAGGGAGCATTACTATTAGGGGCACTAATACAGGAGCATTATTACTGGGGGCATTTATACAGAGTGTACTACTACAGGGAGCATTACTACTTGGGCCACTACTACAGGGGGCATGACTACTGGGGGCATTACTACTGGGGGCACCACTACAGGGGTATTAATACTGAGGAAATTTATACAGTGGGCATTACACTACTGAGGTCCCCATTGCACATACCCCCAGTTCGTCACATTTAATAGGGGCCCTCACATGTTTGTTGCCCAAGGGCCCCCACAGACCTTAATCCGGCCCTGAGTATGACATATGGAAGGTGCATCTCTGTATAGTATGACATATGGAAGGTGCATCTCTGTATAGTATGACATATGGAAGGAGCATCTCTGTATAGTATGACATATGGAAGGTGCATCTCTGTATAGTATGACATATGGAAGGAGCATCTCTGTATAGTATGACATATGGAAGGTGCATCTCTGTGTCTTTTGTTATTAACTGTGGACATTAGGCCCAGGGCACTAAACCCTTATAAGTGTTCTGAGCATTAGGCCCAGGTCACTTGGTGCTGTGGGCACAACGGGGGGTGGGGCGCCAGTACCTTACAATGCCAGGAGCGCTTGCACCCTAGATATACCCCTGGTTGGGAAGAAAAGGTGAGATAGGGAAAAATAACACAGGCAACGCCATGGACAACAGGTAGTAAAGCATTCATAAACCTGAGCACTCTAGTCTACAATCTATTAAGTGCTACTTTTTTGGCCTACTTGCCACCACGGAGGAGGAACAGTATTGAAAACATTCCTACACAACAGAGAGAATGTGCAGCAACAATATGTAAATGTTCATTTAATGTTATGATTCCCTTGTGTTACTATTCAATGACACATACTTATTTAAAATACTATATATTAGGGATGTGCAGGCTCGGATAGGTTCGAGTTTGCACGTGGAGTTCGGATTTTTCCCTCCAAAAAAACGGAACTCAGAACGAGGCAAAACGTCATCTTACATGGACGAACATCATCATTCCTGGTCTTTTGTCCAGGAATGATGATGTTCGTCCATGTAAGATGACGTTTTGCCTCGTTCTGAGTTCCGTTTTTTTGGAGGGAAAAATCCGAACTCCACGTGCAAACTCGAACCTATCCGAGCCTGCACATCCCTACTATATATATATATATATATATATATATATATATATAATATTCTGATAAATCATCTACTTGCCTATCACAGTAATGAGATGAATAATATTACTACCCTGCATGTATTAAATGTTACCTTACCTGCTGAGGCAGCCCTCATATTCCTACGACTCCTTGCTGCATATATAAATACATGGAAACTCCCTGCCAAGTAAAGCCAGCATTCCATTGCCAGAATTTCATCGGCTCTATAACACTCTTTTTAAAAGCCACTAGGGGATATGCATAAGTTTAAAAAGTGGTTTTATTGCAAAAAATGAGGCTTTTACATTGGAAAATTAATTTGCAAGTAAAAAGCACACATCATATGGACTTTAATTTTCACTGAACATCGAGATTTACTGAACTGTGAGGTAAATATTGACTGAGACCTTGGCTAATGACTTCTTCTCAGGTCAATAAATCTCTCAGCAGTGATCACTATTTATTTAATGTTCCTTCCTACTGACTCTTTCCTTTCACAAACCCAATACACATCACAGAAAGGACTCAAACTTGTGTTCAGTACAGTTATATACTGTGCTAATAATTGGGCTGAATTTGTCTGATGACCATAATAATATTACATTTTAAATTGAATTGCTATAGTTAGTAGTGAATAGTGCAACAAGTATCTCACATACTGTACAGTACCAAGGGCTCTGTTTACGACAATCCGCATTTTGAATGCAGATTGTAGTGTGATATTACCGACTGAATTCACATTGTGAATTCATACAATATCACAGGGATTTACTAAAAATCCCTTGCAGGGACAGAGCTTGCGAATCCCCTCCGCAGCCCTATCACGGTATTTCTCAAAAAAATACAGTGACAAGTGCCGATGCATGCACTGACCGCCACTAAGACCCACCCCTGCCACTAAGCCCAGGCCACCCCTGCTTATATAGCTGATCACCATGTTTCCAATTGTATAGTTTTTTTTTCTTGTAGTGACTTGGGGACCTATTCATCATCACTTCATTTTTACAAAAGCAGGTGAAAATGAACATTTATCACCTGCAATTGTAAAAATTAAGTTTTCGGGCCATTCATTACGAAGGTAAAGCAGGAGATATCACAGATATCTCCTGCTTACCTTCCTCTGGCGGAATGGCCCGCTGTCCCCATACACTAGTATTACAGATATCTCCTGCTTACCTTCCTCTTGCGGAATGGCCCACTGTCCCCATACACTAGTATCACAGATATCTCCTGCTTACCTTCCTCTGGCGGAATGGCCCACTGTCCCCATACACTAGTATCACAGATTTCTCCTGCTTACCTTCCTCTGGCAGAATGGCCCACTGTCCCCATACACTAGTATCACAGATATCTCCTGCTTATCTTCCTCTTGTGGAATGGCCCACTGTCCCCATACACTAGTATCACAGATATCTCCTGCTTACCTTCCTCTTGCGGAATGGCCCGCTGTCCCCATACACTAGTATCACAGATATCTCCTGCTTACCTTCCTCTGGCGGAATGGCCCACTGTCCCCATACACTAGTATCACAGATATCTCCTGCTTACCTTTCTCTTGCGGAATGGCCATCTGTCCCCATACACTAGTATCACAGATATCTCCTGCTTACCTTCGCTGGCGGAATGGCCCACTGTCCCCATACACTAGTATCACAGATATCACCTGCTTACCTTCCTCTTGCGGAATGGCCAGCAGTCCCCATACACTAGTATCACAGATATCTCCTGCTTACCTTACTCTTGGGGAATGGCCCACTGTCCCCATACACTAGTATCACAGATAACTCCTGCTTGCCTACTTCTTGCGGAATGGCCCGCTGTCCCCATACACTAATATCACAGATATCTCCTGCTTACCTTCCTCTTGTGGAATGGCCCACTGTCCCCATACACTAGTATAACAGATAACTCCTGCTTACCTTCCTCTTGCGGAATGGCCCACTGTCCCCATACACTAGTATAACAGATAACTCCTGCTTACGTTCCTCTTGCGGAATGGCCCACTGTCCCCATACACTAGTATCACAGATATCTCCTGCTTACCTTCCTCTTGCGGAATGGCCAGCTGTCCCCATACACTAGTATCACAGATATCTCCTGCTTACCTTCCTTTTGTGGAATGGCCCACTGTTCCCATACACTAGTATCACAGATAACTCCTGCTTACCTTCCTCTTGTGGAATGGCCCACTGTCCCCATACACTAGTATCACAGATATCTCCTGCTTACCTTCCTCTGGCGAAATGGCCCGCTGTTCCCATACACTAGTATCACAGATATCTCCTGCTTACTTTCCTCTTGCGGAATGGCCCGCTGTCCCCATACACTAGTATCACAGATAACTCCTGCTTACCTTCCTCTTGCGGAATGGCCCGCTGTCCCCATACACTAGTATCACTGATTTCTCCTGCTTATCTTCCTCTTGTGGAATGGCCCACTGTTCCCATACACTAGTGTGGGGACAAAATTCATCAAGCTCCGAAAATATAATATTTTCGGAGCTTGAGTGCGGGAGCATTCGCCAATATCATATGGCAAATGCTCCCGATACCAGCTTCTTCCCTATGGGAAGGAGTCCCAGGTGGCAAAGAGGGATCCTTTCAGATCCTTCCGCCCCTGTCTGTCTCCTTCCGCAGGAGGTTGGGGCTCTTGTGCGCATGTGTGACCTGTAGGTCGCGCATGTGCACTCCCATTACTACTCTGAAAGGAGCAGTGAAAATTATCCGAAAAGGAGCAGTGAAGCTGCTTGCGGGACAGCTGATTTTCAGATCAGCTGTCACCGCGCCGGAGCAATGATGAATTGCTCCGGAATCCGTGAAGAGTTAGAATGTTAATTATCGTGGTCCATTCATGAATAGGCCCCTTTGTATTGTGACTTTTTATTATTCATAAAGGCGATGCAAACTATCATTCTGTTTATTTAAACATTTGCACAGTGAAATCACTTTTGTAATTGAATATAATTATTATTACTTTGTTACTTGTAGACTTTGGGCCTGATTCAGCAAGGATCGCTATAGCAATTACGCACGCAGTCTGACTGTGAAGATATGCTAATGATCACAATAGCAATGCTTTACAATGCCTAACATAAGGACGCCCACCTTACCTTACACATATCCGTAATACTTAACAAAACTGCGAAACCATCGGTAACCCTGAGTACAATCGCAGCCTCACGCACACTTGCACAAGTTCTGACCTTACCCAGAAATTGCTAACCTCATGGCATGCAGTATAAGCTCAAGCTGCGTATGGCATCGCAATGGCTAATTTGTGCATGCCCCTTTAAAAGTGTTGAAACGCACTGGCACATCTGCTTTTTGCTGACCACCCCCTCACCTCTCCCAAACGGTACTTCCTGTCAATCATTCTGTGATGAGTCTGCATAGTCACTGTGATCGCAGTCCCTATCTCAGTGGAGTGTTCACGCACGGGCATTGCAATGCATGCGCAGAACACAACAATCACCAGATTGCGTGCGTAATCGCAATAGCGATCCTTGCTGAATCAGCCCATTTGTCAGCAAGCTATTAGGGAGCGTTTACAAATTGCTGGTTACCAGGGTTAGTGATATGTAGGGGTAATAGAACATGTTGCCACATATATTTTCTTAACAGGCACCAGTGACTTTATCACTACCAGTATTTAGTTATTGTTATAGACTTTCATTTGTGAAGTGTATGCAATATTTGGAACTAATTAGGAACGAGAACCTTGGCTTTATTTTATGGTTCTCAACCTCGGTCCTCAGGACCTTAAACAGTTCATGTTTTCCAGGTCATCTATAGATTTTTTAAATGTGGCAATTATGCTGCATACACACAGTCAGATTTTCTTAAAGATATGAACGATAACGATTGTAAAAATTGTTCAATTGTTCATATTGTTGACATGTAGGGCATGCCTCGACCAACGATGCGCTTGCCCGCATGTCAGATAACGAGATCTGACATCGACTGTGTTTGCAGACAGATTTGGATGATTTCATTTATTTTAATATTGTCAGAAATCGTTCAATCGTTCATCGTTGATGAAATCATTCAAATCATTCGTTCAACGAAATCGATGAACTGACAATCTGACCATGTGTATGCACCATTAGTTATACTGTACATCTCTGCCCAGCTCGGTGAGAGAAATACAGGTAGGTATTTATCCATCATGCAATATCATCAGGGAGGCGTTGGATTGGCTCCAAATCTATTCTGCAGCAGGACAAGGACCCCATACATACAGCCAAAGTCATTAAGAACTATCTTCAGCGTAAAGAAGAACAAGGAGTCCTAGAAGTGATGATATGACCCCCACAGAGCCCTGATCTCAACATCATCGAGTCTGCCTGGGATTACATGAAGAGAGAGAAAGATTTGAGGAAGCCCACATCCACAGAAGATCTGTGGTTAGTTCTCCAAGATGTTTGGAACAACCTTCCCGCCGAGTTCCAAAACTGTGTGCAAGTGTACCTAGAAGAACTGATGCCGTTTTGAAGGCAAAGGGTGGTCACATCACATATTGATTTGATTTAAAATTCTCTTCTGTTCATTCACTTTGCATTTTGTTAATTGATAAAAATAAACTATTAACACTTCTATTTTTTAAAGCATTCTTACTTTGCAGCATTTTTTTCACAGTATTGTGTGTGTGTGTATATATATATATAGGGGCATGTCTATAATGGGTTCTGCACCCATAATATTACTTACCTCTCCGGAGTCCCATGTCAGCGCGGGGGTCCGGCTCTGTAAACGACTGGAAAATGGCCGCCGCTGCCATTTTCCCATCATTTACGCATGCGCAGTACAGGGAAAATTGCCGCCACGGCCATTTTCCCGGTGCCCTGTGCATACACTATAGACTCTGGGCACACTCTAGTGCCGAGAGTCTATAACTCAGGTGCTGGCCGCACAGCTCAGTGCGCTACCGGCTGCCAGGTGGAGAGGAGGGGGCCCGTGTCGGAGACTGCACACAGGCCCCCTCCTCTCTTGAAATGCCCCTGATATATATATATATATATATATATATATGGTTCTATTTTACACTCTATAGTGTAATCTCTTCTTGTCTATTGCAGCTATCAGTTGAAGAGAAAGTAATATTTTCACTTAGTTTTAGCCCCACCAGGTTTTTGTTTTGCATAATTATTTGTATCCTTTATTTACAAAATGTTAACATATTTCACAGCTCTGTGATCATATATACACATCACTCACTTTATCTAATGGAGCTTGCATATGTCCACAACACTCCATTAATTGGAATGCATCTACTCTAGTAGTATGCCTTTGGCCATACTGGTTCAGTTGTGAGAAACACAGGGAGAGCATTAAAACTCCATTCAAATAAATCCAAATAGCAAGCTGGGTTGGGCTCCAGGCCAAAGGGCAGAACAACTAAAAAAGCCAATTCTGACATAAAAATAACAATATACCACATCCATGAATGTGCCCCACATCAAAAATATTTGTCTTGATCTAATGTCTCATCAACCAATTGCCTGAGCATCTCAAACTTTTTTTTACCCCACCACTGACCTTGTACAGGAGGTTACGTTCAGAGAATTCAGTCGCTGTTGCCTATAAAACAAGGATGAGAGATTTGTTGAGTATCTCAGTTTTACAAACAATTTGGAAGAACACTAGCCTAGTAAAACTCTTATACACACTAACTCACAGATGGCCAATCCTTGACTGCCAAGGCCACAGAGTCACCACACAGGCAATGCTAACCAACGTGCTGTGGACTGTTTCAGTAAACACTGGGTAAAAATGACATTTGGCATTTTAACATATCCTGACCAAAAGCTTTTTAACTCGGAATTAATGTTGTATTATTCTCAAAACCTCACTCTGTACATGGGTACTCACTAGATTTCCTTCAGAAGCTAATGCATTAAGTAATTGGCAAGTGTTTAATTTTTTAAACCTGTGCTTTTAACACTAGATTTGGTTTAGAGCAAGTAGGAGCTACGAATGTACTTTCTTACGAGGCAGCTCTTGGCTGAGAAACATGTCATTGGCAAATGGCGGATTTACATCTTAACCTGGCAAATCATGATTAATAAAAAAAATAAAAAAAGCTTTCACCTATCAATCAAAGCAGGCCAAGAAAATATCTGCATTGCCAAAATGTTGTGTACCTACATACTGTCGTTAGTCAGAGTTTTGCTATTTCAGGAGTGTCAAAAGTACACTGCTGTGATTATATATGTCTTGCCTTGGCTGATGATCTAGCAAATTGTTTTTCACTTGCGGCCTCTTTGAAAGGTGTTTTCTTGGCCTTGACAGAATAGAAGAAGAAGCCACAGAAAATCTGTGCGGTGGAGATCCGATGAGTGAAACAGTTGACAGGGAAAACTAGGAAAGCAGAGCAACAGCTTTGCTTTTTTATGTTATTGTACATATGAAATAGGTATATTAAGTTCATTACCTTAATGCAAATGAAATTAACTTTGTATCCATTTACATCCTGTCTTCTACTAGAAAATATTAAGTGGGTAATGTGTGATCTCATTGTGTGGCTTTGCACATCACAGAGAATTACGGTACCCCAATAACACACATCTTTCTTCACTGAGTGATGTTGGTGTCCACAAGGTGCTGGCATCAGTGCCGGATTGACAACAGGGCAGGAGGGCGGTCATCCAGGAGCCCTCACACACTGGGGTGCCCCCACACATAGCTATATCACCAGCATGGGGGCACTATGGCATAATGTGAGCAGGATTTTCTATGTCATAACGTAAACTGGGGGCACTACAGTGTGTTTAACACATTTGTGGTACTGGGAATATTTTTAATACTTTTTAATAACATCATCAGCACACCATTTTGGCAATTTTATTGGTAGGAGGCCTCACAAGGTAGATGCTGCCCAGCATTCTTACTGTCTCTATGCACCTAATTAAATTGCCTAATAAATGCTTCTCATATCTTCATCTCCTACAATTTGAATTGTGTTAGTTCATCTGTATGAATAAGTATGGTGGCCTAGCCAAAAGCAAGCTGTAGGTGAACTCAGAATGTGGTGAATATTTTGAGTGAGAAACTGCATCCATTTCAAAATTATTTACTGGAGGTAGCCAGAGAGAAACTCACCAACTCTTGTGGAACCACAAGTCTCAGCATGTTCTAAGCCAAAAGACAAAAAAGATTATTTTGGGTTTTGCCAAAGACAGTGAAAATTTAAGAGCACCAGAAAACTGTAAACTACAACATTTTCAAGACACAGAATGAAAATTGGTTGCATATTCAACCTTTATAACGTCTTCTATCAAATTTTAACAATACGGTATATCCCTTTAGGTCAAATTTATTTTTGTTGTAATTTAGTTAGAAAGCCTTAGATCCCCAGGACTTCTCTGTTTAAGATTTGGTATAGTAACTTTAGTTTTAATTATAGATGAGCGTGGACTCCCCATGTTTTGGTTTTGGTTCTAAATCTTCATTGTGTTCTCCCTCAAATGTTTTGGTTTTGGATTCTTTAAAAGTGATAAAAACAGATAATATTATGTATTTTGGACTTCTTTTTGTTCCTACAGTATTATTAACATTAATAACATTCTTTTCAAGTCATCTCAAGTTGGTTTTGACCATCTCACAGCTCACAATATTCTTTTCACCAATATTGGCCAAAGGCTGCAGCGAGCTGACTGGCTAAACTAAGCAAAAGATCAGTGGTACAAATACATGGCAGTTTAAAAAAGAATATACAGTTGAACATCTAGGAAACAGAATGGCATTGCAGTGGCAGACAGGATGACAGTTTAATATAAACTATACAATGTTATAGAATGTTTTCAATCAAGAACTAGATCAGAGGTCCAAGGCCAGTACAAGTAAATGGATGTGGAGTTTTAGTGGAAGCCAGGTAAAAAATTGATTGGTTGGTTGATTGATAGTACTGTAATGACTACCAAGAAAAACTAACTGGATACGTAAAAAAAAAAACTTTCGAAAATCCCAATGAGGTTTTTAAAATGGAAACTGAATCCAAACAGCAAATCATAAGCCTCAGGACAATACAAGAGATTCAAGGCAGAGTAACAGTCAAGTCATCATTTTTTTGTTTAAATCTGTTTTATTCAGTTTTTTGCAAAAAACATTTGCATAAATTATAAATGTTTTAAATGTGTTTCACATTGTTACACTGCTTCTAAGAGAAAAACTTGTGACATGGATGTGTTCCCATCACATAATTAAAAGAATACCATAACATATACAAAAAGTATTAACAATCGACATTTCTTGTATTACATTTGTGAGTAATAAAGTACTCAACTGTTACAAGGTAATATATACTTCTGAAAATTGTAATCTATACCAGTAAATAACAGAACAAAATATATTTTAGAAGACAGGGAAGGAAAACACACAAGGATAGAGAGGGAGGGGGGGTGATTAAGTATTTGAGATGTGATCTCATTAGTCTAAACATAAATTACAAGTTATATAGGAAAACATGTTAGAACATAGGACATTAAGGAGACATGGAGGACTCTGTGAGGAATTGTCTATGAAGAAACCACTCAGTGTGTTCAAACACTTTAAAAATTTGAGATTGAGTATGACAATCTAAGGAGTCTATGTAAAGACCCCACTTCCTATAAAAGCTGATAACTCCCGACTCTATATTTGATTGAGCAGATTTTCTATCAAAATATAATATTTGCAATAATTTACCATGTACTTCTGCAAGAGATGGCGATGATTTAGAGATCCAGTGAGTCAGGATTATTTTTCTAGAGATGGTAACTAAAACCGTTAAAAAAGGAATAGTTGATTTACGAGTAGGTCCTAAATCCCATTCTGAAAAGCTAGCATATAGACACGCTAGAGGATCGGGATATAATATTAGGGTTAATAAAGTATTAACAAATACCAAGACCTTATTCCAAAATTTTCTGATGTGTCTGCACTCCCAGATGCAGTGTATAAATGAGGCTGAAGAGATCCAACATTTGGGACATTCCCCTGATAGTGAGGTATTAAATCGGGCCTACTGAGCTGGAGAGAAATATACTCTTTGTATTTTACGTATGTGGACTTCTTGTAAATGGGTAGAGCTGAGGAGTCATAGTGCTGATTAAATTGCACTGCATCTGTGAGTGATGGGACATCTTTTTGCCATTGGAGAAGTAATCTATCCCATTTTCTATCCACAGAAATAGCGGTTAAAATAGTATAAAATAAATGTATCTAATGCGATAACATCTATGCTCACAGAGGTTTAACACCGATTGTAGAGGATTAAGGTCGGCGTTCGACTCCTGGGGAGATACTTGTGAAACTGATACCAAGGAAAGATAATGCCTCATTTGCAAATACATGAAAAAATGTGATTGGGGGAGATTATATTTTTCCTTCAGATCTGAAAATTGGGGAATAACACCCCTGGGTCAAATACTTTTGAAGAATATGACAGTCTTTCCAGATGAGAAACTTAGTGGAGGTAAGTGATGGAGGAAAAGCTAGATTTCCCCATAGCGCAATGTGTGGAGATGATTGTGGATTTCTCTTCAATTTTTTATTAAGAGTGATCCATGCATAATAAATATCATGGAATAATGGATTGAGGAGAATGTGAGAGGAAATATCAGTAACTTTAGTATGAAGAAGTGCACTCGGGAAGTATGGATAAAGTAAAGCTGCATCCAATTTGGGATTCTGTGAAAGCATTTCTGTCATACAGCCAGTCAGCAGCACATCTAAACAAAGTGGCAAAAGAGTATGAAGCAAAATCAGGGACTCCCACTCCACCCGCTTTCCTCGGGGCCATGAGCTTGTCCAAAGCTATTTCCCTTTCCAGAGAAATTTAGTCAGAATTTTACGCAAATATATAATATCATGTCTGAGGAGACCCAAGGGTAGCATCTGCATGATGTAAAACAACTTCGGGAAGATTATACTTTGAAGAACCGCCACTCTACCCAGAATGGACAGTGGTAGTAATCTCCAATTATCAAGCAAAGAAGTTATCTTTGCTATCACAGGAGTAAAGTTTTCTTCATATAGTCTGGAGAGATCTGCAGTGATCTGACTCCCCAAATATTTAATCTTATTATCTGATACCTTAAAAGAGATGAGGATTGCAAGGTTAAATTTTGGGAGTTCCCTAGGGTGAGGATTTCGGATTTGGCGACATTGATACGATATCCCGCTCTCTCCTCAAATGATTGAATTGTTTGAAGAATATCAGGTAAGGATAAAGCGGGATCTGAGACAAAAAAAGCATATCATCTGCAAACATTGCAAGCTTCAATTCAATGCCGCCAATCCGGATTCCCTTAAAAGTAGTGGATGCTCGGAGGGCTATAGCCAAGGGTTCGAGTGCTACAGCGAATAGGGGGGGGGGAGAGGGGTCAACCCTGTCTTGTTCCTTTACATATTTGGAATGGTGTAGAAAGGATTCCATTGCAGGATATCTGTGACTGTAAGTTAGAGTATAATAGTTTGATCAAAGTAACAAATGTTTCGGGAAAGCCAAATCATATAAGAGTGGAGAATAAATGATCCCAATTAACCAAATTGAACGCCTTTTTGGCATCTTATGAGAGAATCAAATTCTGATGTGGCATGGAAGAGGTTAGTGGAGGAATAAACCGCAGATAAGACTCACCTGACATTATGTTTAGAATGTCTACCAGATATGAATCCCGTTTGGTTTGGGTGGATAATGTGTGGAAGAAGTGATTTTATATGGTTTGCCAGAATTTTAGTAAGAATTTTGTAATCAAGGTTCAATAATGAAATGGGACGATAGGAAGCTGGTAGGGAGAGGTCTCTGCCGGGTTTTGGAAGCACCTTAATTGTGGCTGTATTGACATGTGGAAGAATGGAGTGAGTGGTAATCATAGATTTAAGTACCTGAGCTAACGTGTCATCCATTTTAGGGAGCAGGATTTTGTAGAAGTCTGAGCTAAAGCTATCAGGGCCTGGGGCTTTGTGTCCCCAAAATTGTCGCACAACGCATTGTTAAAATAGATTGAACTAAATCTGGTGAGAGTACTGGGACAGTCAAGGTGTCCCAGAAGTCCTCATCTGAAGTAATTTCCTGATTATTAGGTGATGAAGATTGAGAAGGCCCAGAATATAAATCTTCATAGAATGATTTCATTTCTTGGGTTATGTCTGCTTTATTAGTAGTTATGTCACCTTGTGGGTTTTTCAATGGTTGCGTAATCTTTGGAGTACAAGTACCATTTAATAGATTTGTTAGAAGTTTGTCTGTTCTATTGCCAAATTTATAGTATCTGTATTTGACCGAAAAGAGGTATTGGTCACCCATACTCTGCATGAACTCGTTGAAATGAGTTTTAGCCAAAAAATATTGTTGTTTAGTCTGGGGGTTTTGTTGCATTTTGTATTGCTGAAAGGCTGGAATTCAATCTAATTTGTGAAAAAAAAATTATTATTAGCATATACATACAGCTTTAGCTGTATCCAGAATAATATTGAATAATTTTCCAGATGGGAAAGGTTGTCTGTTTTATAAATCTCCCAAGCAGAATCTAACTTCCGCCGGAATTTAAAAGATTTGGCAAGGTAGGTTGGGAATCTCCATAATTTGGGGGAACCATGGGCATTATCTGTGGTGTGCAATGAGGCTGATATCAGGGAATGATCTGAGAGGGAGATTGGTTCTATCTGTGCATCAGTACTGTTCGGGAATAGGGAATGTGATATCATTATATAAACTATCCTTGCTAGTGTATGATGGGCAGCTGATAGACAGGTGTATTCCCTATCTGTGGGATGGAGGGCTCTCCAAACATCTATTAATTGTAAAGTATCAGCAAACGCAGGTACACCCAGTTTTGGTAAGGTGAGAGTACGTGAAGGTTGTTGGGATTTGTCCAGGAAGGTTGAAGATATTAAGTTAAGATCTCCACATAAAATTAGCGGGTCAGATAATAAAGGAGAGAGAAGAGCTATTAATTTTTTTAAAAACAATGTGGAGTATACGTTTGGAGCATATATGTTGCAAAGCAAGTATCTTCTATTATTAATTTTAAGAGAAACTATTAAATATCGACCCTCTGAATTCTCATGAATATGAATTGCCTCAAATGGTAAGTGTCGTTTAATTAGTATAGTTATACCTCTAGCTTTAGAGGTAAATTAACTGGATCCCAGTACAGTCCAGCCCAACATGATTAACTGAACTCTTTCTTTTGGTAAGAGGTGGGTCTCCTGAACGAAGGCTAGTTCCATGAACCTATGTTGAACTTAGGCACCTTTTAATATAGACAATCATAAATGTAGAAACGTGATCACATGACTTACATACAGTATATGTGAGGGAGAGGGAAGGAAGGGAGGGGGAAAACATAAGGGGAGAGAAGACAATAGAGCACAACAAAGTAACTGTGGTCACATAAAACCATTGTAAAGACAAGAAAATATGACTACAAATAGATGACCACCAACTTCCGGAAATTATTAGAATATAAGACCTAACAGTAGATGGAGTAGAGCTCCGGCCACTCCACCCAGCCATAATTGTATACATAGATATGTGAGACCTCATACATCTCCATTAACAGCCATATAAGAAGGAGAAAAAGGAATCCTCTAGTTAGTTTATGGTAAATAACAATACTTTGAAGAACTCTCATTCAAGGTAGATGAATTAGATTATGTCAGCAAATTAGGCATTAACTTTTGGAAGGAAAAAGCCAGCATAAATTATTCCACACTACACAGCAAGTAACATACTGTAGTGTTAACAAATAAAAGAATATATGCATACGAAATCCGGACAGAATATCATCCATTTGCAGGAGGGGAGGGGTCACTTATGTCGGTTGAACTGGATTGAGAGAGTTCCTTTAAATATGCTTCGGCATCTGCAGTTGAAAGGAAGTCTTTATGGGAAGACCCTTCATATAATCTGAGATGTGCAGGATATAACAACACAAATTTCCAGCCCTCTGCAATTAACTGTGAGCAAATGGGTGAGAAAGCCTTGTGGGCCCTAGTCAGCTCCACAGAGTAGTCTTGGAAAATTAAGAGCTTATGGCCTTCCCATTGTAGATTTTTGGTTTTGCGTGATGCGGACCAGATAGTGGATTTGTGGAGATAATTTAAGCAACGGAACAGAGTCACCCTCAGGCGAGGTTTATTAGGATTGGGGGTTGGGCCGACATGTTGAACCCTTTCTATAACCATGTCTCTTCTTCCTGCTCGATCCCCAGAAGAGAAGGGAGTGTGTTCCTTAAAAAATGCGCTAAAGCTGGACCTTTAAGTGATTGAGGTAATCCTACCAGCTTTATATTGTTCCTACGTGAACGGCTTTCTATATCATCTAATTTATTCCAGATGTGATAATTATCAGTAGTAAGGACCTCATTCATAGTCGGTCGAAGTGGCCGCACGGTCGTATGGGAAAAGGGGCCGGATATTCAAATGATTCCCTCGCAAGTTGCGTCCCTAAGTTCGGATCGGTAGCTGGCCGACCAAGGGGAGGAAGCGGCTGGAAGTAAAAAAAATACGCCCCCTTCTCGTATGCATTGCACGTCATCTCCAGGCATATAAGGATTAATCGAGACCATCGAGAACCATCGTAACTGGTCGTAGAGCTTAAGGTTGACCATACCCTCTCTTAAGCTCTACAATCATGTCAGTGCAAAAACCTCCCATGTCACATGTGCCATGACACTACTTTGTTAATTATGCACTCCCATAAACCGTATGCACTCCCATAAAATGCCGTTCGCATAATTAGGCATGCCAGCGTTCGGATCTCCACTCCCCCGTTTTCAAGCACCTTCCCCTGTTACCACCCACAAACGCTTTAAGCTGTCACTCAAACTACCGACCTGGCTGTGTTCAAGGAGAGAGAAATTTCTGATCATAGCGGCTAGTTTGCGCACGTGCATTGCGAACTTTACACATGCACAGTATAGCGAACATCGGTGGCGTATGACTGTGCGGCTGCTTCGACCGACTCTGAATGAGGTCCTAAGATCTTTCACAGACTGCTTCAATCCTTTTATATCATGGACGGCAGCACCAATTTGATTTTCAGTATGTGTGATCCTTTTTGTGAGGTGCTGTATTTGGCCAGTGATATCACACACAGCCTGAGACAGCAGGGGTGTCATGGTGGCTTTAATCACATCCACTATGTCCACATATGTAATTGGGGAGTCAGGAGGGTGACATACCTGAGGGGATGGATCGTTAGACTGATCTGCCGCTGATTTGTTAGGAGCAGGGGAAATAGGATCCAGCCCCGATTCAGGAGCCATATTGCCTGCTGAGCAGCGTTTCTCCTGTCTCTGTGCTGCATTAGCCACCGTCTGCTGACTCTGTGCAGTGGCTGTCAGGACATAGCGATTCATCTGGACCGCACACAGTGCGGGTAGAGGGAGAAGTAGGAGGCTTAATAGCCTTTAAAAGCTGTTTGTCTGGGTGGTAAGGACAGAGCTCAGGAAACTCCTGTCCTACTCCATCAAACCCTGAACCGGAAGTCCAGTCAAGTCATAGTTAATATTCATTATATGATTTAATGAAACTACTCTGTATCTATGGAGAAGTTGGAAAAAATGGGACATATATATCTGGAAGAGAAGCTGGTGATGGATGGCCTTGCAAGATATAAAAAAACATGAACACCCCAGTAAATTACAGTAATATATGCTGCCTATCATACACACACAATCTTGGCAAAGCCCATAATGAAAAGTGGTGCACGATGGAATTGGGCCCTCCCAAACACCCTTATGTTGTATATTAAAAAGGTCATGCACAGATTAACAAACCAACACTACAGCAACAGGGACTTTTATGGCTGAAGTGCTTAGTTTGTTTGGGCCCCCACAAACCAAGCTACCAATGGGCAGCTAACAGGGTTGTTAATCATTGTCACAGCTGGAAGATGTCATATCATCCTCATCATCACCCTCATCACTGTTGTTAATATCATCATCACACAATATTAGCTCATTCCCACTGGAATCCACTGTTACAGAAATCACTTTGTTATAATTGTCAGCAAAAGTCTTCCTCACAGATCTTGTAGTTTGTTCCTTTTCATAAACATCAGTTTTTCCATATTTTTTATAAGTAGCCTCCTATGCCGGTCTTTCACAAGGTTCCTGGCTGTGCTAAATACTCTTTCAGAGTATACACTTCAGGCTGGGCATGGACAGCTTATGTAAACCAAAGCTACAGTAGTTTATACAAGGGCCTCCAAATAGCCTTTTTTTCTCCCTGTATTCAAAGGGACTGTGTGACATGCTAAGTGTACATTGTCATTAAAATAATCATCCACCATTCTATAAAACTCTTTTAAGTATGGTCAGATGTCATAATGTTTCACTCTGTGGCGCTGAGTTGACTCATCATCATCATCACCATTGAGTCTCTTAGAACATTTCCATTTTTTTCCCCTGGCAGCAGCATTTGCAGGAGAAACTGAAGCAGGAGATGTTTTGTCATGTGCAATTTGAGCTGACAATTTGCTCATCAGGAGCTCTTTGCATCTCTTAAGATCTGTGTCAGCTGGAAAGAAAGACATCACATATGACTTAAACCTAGGCTCAATCATAGTTGCCAAAATGTACATATCAAATTAAAAGATGTTGCAAACCCTTTGGTCCTGGCAAAGTGAAAATAGTTGATCTATAAGTCAAACATATTTAGCAACATTGCATCATTCCATCTCCACCATCACATTCTCTACCTGCTTTTCCTGTCTGTAGTTTAATTGAGGGTATTACCTGACTCAGACTGGCAGTTTATACTCACTTCATTAGCTACAATTTCAATGGTTTCTAAAGCTTGTATAAAATGGAGAGTACAAGTCACTGTGCTTGACTAAGGTAACATGACTCCCCTATTCCATGGTGTGTTATGTAAATTTACAGAGAAAAGCCTGCCTCTGAATGAGCTAGCATTGTGTGTTGGATACTGCTGCTGTTGAAATCTATACACCCAGTGGGCTGTCACAGTCATATAAATTTTAGTTTGACCAGGACTGCTAGCACATATCTGTAGTTAAGAGGATAGTCTGTACAGTGGCATTTTCTAGGCCAAAAATAACTTTTTTAATGTCCCAGTACAGGTGAGGAATTGCTGTTCTGTTAAAATGGAATTTAGGTGGAATTTGGTTCCAGGGACACCTGCCTCAACTAATTGTCTAAAACCAGATGCATTGATGGCAGACATTGGATGCAGATCTAATGCTAACATGGGGGTCATGGCGTCAGTGATCAGCTGTGCAACAGGATGAAGGCTGTTGTACTTGGTTCCTCTTGCAAATGCTTGCTTTACAGTCAATTGTTGTTTGAAACTATTATTCTTTCTGGTCTAATTTTTTTATGAAGATTCACCCCTATCAGCAGCAAGGATTCTTCTTGGGAATCCTGGATAGAGGAGGAGTCAGTTATCCTTTGCAAATTGGATGCAGGAGAACTACCTCTGATCATTAATGAGGAGGTTTATGATGAAGGAGTTGGTAGTGGAGCTTGCATTACTGGGATCTACCCATGCTGCTGATGCTGGTTATTATTTTACAGGATTTTTTAAATTATGATAAATAATTTGCATGAACTTGTGGCAAATGATATATCTGGCCTCACAAATGGTACAGATGCCTTGAGAGGATTTGGGAAAAAATGATTGTACAAGGAAGAAGTGGCTTTTACAGTCTATTGCCCAGGCATGACAATGTCCTTCTTCTCACTGGCAAGAACTGCTGCCACTGGTGGCTGACATACTCTGACACAAACAACATTCTGAATTTTATCAACTTCTTCTTCTTGTCCAACACATCAACATCCTCATTATCGTCAGATGCACAAATCATCCTCATTATCGTTAGATACACAAATCATCCTCATTATCGTCAGATACACAAATCCTGTTGCACATCCACAGTAGATCCTCAATATCTATTTCATAATATCTATGTCCATCATAACTTTAACTGTCACTCATCCTCACATTTGCAGAGGGTGCAGGAATGGTGGAAGGAGGCTTCTCTATGATTACAGTGTCAGAAATTTCAGACTCACACGTAGCACTCATGGACTCTCCACAGGGATCTGTGAACACAGAGTTTGCTCTTCAACCTTGGTGTTCTATTTGTGCACTGATTTGCCAGTTTTAAAGGTGACATATCTAGACACAGAGCAATGGTGGTGCATGAGTGGTTACAGAAGATGCCTGACTGTGTTTGACCTTAGCTTTTGCAATAGGCTTTCTTGAGCATGAAATTGCAGTAGCAGGACCACCACTCACAAAGAAAACCCATGGTCTGGGCCTTTCCTTGCCACTGTGGTGTATAGCATGTTGGTAATCAGTAAATATTCCCTTCATAGTTAGAGGTACGATTGTGAAATATTGTTTAGATTTGAAGTGCCCTTTTCAAATTTTTTTCTCCCTTGACCTCCTTTAGTAGATTTTGAAGAAGTACTATGACTGACAGCACTAGTAGTAGGTTGCTCCTGCTCTTCTATCGACTGACCCATGATTGGTTTTCATTTTTACACCAGGACATTAGTAAAGCTACTGTAGTTGAACTTAACTGCTCCACACCAAGTGAATGAACAATGAGATAGGAAAAGGAGGGACTTAATAAAACTTCCCACACAGTTTTATTAAGATTTGAGATTTTCTTTCCACTACCAAAAAAAAATATTTTTTACCACTTATGGATTTTGGTGTGCATCTGATGGGGACAAATAGCACTGCACTGCATCTCAAAAACACACTTTATACATTTTAAAACTGGAAAAGACTGCCAAAATTTTTTACACACCAGGTTAAGAAAACTACTTCTTTGCAATAATTAATTTGAGGTAAATATGATGGGGATACCACCACACACAGCAGGAACAGTAATATACATTGCGTCTCAAAAAACACACTATACAAAGTTTTAATTACGTTTATAAAAGACTGTCAATTTTTTAACACCCCAGAATAAGAAGCATACTTCTTTGCAATCATTATTTTGGGGTAAAGATGATGTGGATACCACCACAACATACGGTAGGAAAAGTAATATACACTGCATCTCAAAAACACACTACAGTATATGCAGATTTCAATTTTTTTTTAAAAGACTGGAATTTTTTTACACACTATGATATGATAATTATTTTATTGAAATAATTATTTTGGGGTAAAGATGACAGAGAAACTACCGCACACAATAAGAAAAATACAATTTAAACTGAAGTATACTAGACTGCTGGGATTTGTTTTTTAAGACAACAGAAAAGAGGTCTCGTTTGGGGTGCAGCTCACTAATGCAATTTTTTTTTTACAAATAATCTTGAAATCACATTGTCTCTACCATTATACACAGTGACAATATATATACTGCAGTGCAGATGGATACTAGATAGATATATTTGTGGAAAAAAAGGGCAAATTCACTTTTTAACAAACAATCATACATAATTGCCTTTTTGCAGCACCACAGTGGTGTCACTGGGATTGGTGACACCGAGTGTGGCAAGTAAACCCGGTGAGTCTATATGGATCAGTTGATAGAACAGCAGGAGCTGCAACCCAGTATCAGTGCTGCGGCTGCTGGTGGTAGTCATGATAGTACTTCAATATCTACGAATATCTACTAAAGCTGGTCCAGGAGAAATTAAGTTTAAGAAAGGGCACGTAAAATGTTAAATTGCCAACATTAACACCTCTACTGTGACTCAATCTGATGCACTAAGCATTAATAGAATGGTGGAGGATTATTTAATGACAATGTACAAATTAGCATGTCACACAGTCCTTTTGATTACTGGGAGGAAAAAAAGGCAGTTTGGAGCCCCTTGTACAAACTAGCTTTAGTGTACTTATGCTGTCCATCCCTCAGTGTGTACTCAGAAAGAGTGTTTAGCACAGCCGGGAACCTTGTGGTTGATCCCAGTGGGTATGAGCTAACGTGTGATGATGATGTTAACACTGATGAAGGGGAGGAGGATGAAGATGATAATGACAACTTCCCAGTGTAGAGATGATTAACAACTCTGTTAGCTGCCTTAAGCCCATTGGTAGCTTTTCTTGTGGGGGCCCAAACAAACCAAGCACTTCAGCCACAAAAGTGACAGTACCTGAACTGGTTGTTTGTTAAACTGTGCATGTACTTTTTATTCTAAAACATAAGGGTGGGTGTATGGGAGGGCCCAGAGACAATTCCATTGTGCACCACTTTTCATTATAGGCTATTCCAAGATTGTGTTTGTTTGACAGGCAGCGTATTATACAGTACTTTACTGGAGCATTGGTTTTCTGTAACTTGCAAGACCATCTAATTTTTATTTCAGTCTCTAAAGAGTTATACTGTAGTTTTTTTTGTGTACAAATTGATCTAAATAATTAAAGGTCTAATAAATAATGTGTTCACAAGTGGCAGGTTACATCATAGGAAATTACATTCGCTATCATTTTCAGGTCACTCATTTTAGATGGAAAAGTGAATAATCCTGAATTAGTATTCACAAACACTAGATGTGCCATATTTAAAGTTGAACTGCCACATATTTGTGCCACTGCTGTCGCTTAGTTTAGTCAGGTTCAGTATAATTTACCGCCGGGTTCTAATCCCAACAACGGCATCCCGGCAGAAGAGGAAATACTGTTCATCCTCAGGTACATATAAACGAACCCAATTCCCCCCCCCTAACCCTAACCCTCCCTTAGGGGTGCCTAACCCTAATCCCCCCTCTAAGTGCCTAAACCTAACCCCTCCTTCCCCGCCGCCTAAACCTAAGTCCCCGGGGGAGGGGTGCCTAACCCTAACCTCCCCCCGGGGGTGTCTAACCCTAACCCCTATTCCCCTAGCCTAAATCAAACTTCCCAGTGTGTGCCTAACCCTAAGTCCCCCCCAGGAACCCTAAACCTAGCCCTCCTCCCCGCGGCTGTCCACGCCCGTCTTACCTTCAAACGGTAAGCCGGGTGTCGGGCTCCCGACATAGGGAAAATGACAGGCATCGGGAATTCGACGCCTGTCATTTAACCCTTGCTGGGATTACACAGTCGGGAAGCCGACGGTCGAGATTTTGTCCATAGGCTTCCCTACTGTTTCCCACTTAGCCTGCAGCCTTTGGCCAATAGTGGTGAAAACAATATTGTGAGCTGTGAGGTGGTCAAAGTTGACTGGAAATAACTTTGAATTAAGGTTATTAAGGTTAATAATACTGTAAGACACAAATAGGCCCAAATTATGTGATTTTAGTTTTTATTTATCAATTTAAAAAAAAAAAACAAATCCAGATGCAAAACCAAAACACTTGAGGGTGGTTTGGGAAAAACATGATGATGAATTAGAGCCAAAGCCAAAATACAGGTGGGCCACTTACATCTCTAGTGGTAACTAATTATGACTGAAACAATTCTGCAAGTTTAATCATTTTGCAGATTTTAGCTTATCAATTTGTGACTTCAAGTTTCTTTCTAGAGGTCATCGAAACACATATGACAGCCTTCAGACACTAATATTCTGATGGATATACACCTGATCATCCGTGATCTTGCAGCTTCTCCAGTATGAAACAAGGCAGAAAGAGCGTAATGTATGCCTTGTGTTTTGTACATAATTGTTGCAGGTCAAGGAACTTATCACTGATTGGGCGAGTCACAAAAAAGATTTTAACAAATGACTTGACAGAAAAGTATGACTAGATAGTAGCTTAAATTATTTTTAGGGGAAATTTGCCGATCACGCAAAAGCACATAATATTATGGGATCAAACAGACATAAACATCAAACAGAGAAATGAATAAATACATTGATAATGAACTTAATGGCTTATATGTGAACAACAATGCTTGTAAAAGATAGACAAAACCTTTTATTTTGTATTGGCTTTCAATAGTTTGTTCTCAAAGTCTCCCTACAGCATAGTAGACAATCAGGTCTATGTACTAAATCAAAGGTGGAGGAAAGAGCGTGTTCATCTCCCTGGATGTGTGCCTGTGACACAAACCTCAGCCATTCAGGGGGCGGATGTCAATTCTGCTTCCCTTTGTATATAATAGCAAAGTACTACTTATGGCGCCGCTCTGCTCCAAGACAAAGCACTGTGACTCCATATACTGTGAGTATATAATACCCTATGGGGCCTATTCATCATTGGCGACTGGGTGGCCCCCAAAAATTAAGTATCCAACTCGCTGCAAGTTGCAGCAGTGGATACTTAACTACCAGAGCTAAGAAAAAAATGCAGCTGTCCCCACGATCTCTAACTAAAGTCGCAGTGATACTTACCATTGCTGAACCAACTGACCTGAGTTCATGCATGTGCATGGCCACAGGGCACGCTGCGCTGAGGTGGCAGAGTAATTGGATTCCTATTTGCAAACCTGGACCTCCTTCTAGTAGGAAGGAGTGGGACTCCGAGAACCAATGCCATCTGAAGGGGACCTTGGTCACTGCAGGTAAAATCTGAAAACGTTCAGTTTTCAGAGTTTGCTGAATAATATGTGGCCCCATCAGGTCTCTAATAATCAATGGGCCCATTACTAAAATCATGTGTAACGGGTCCATAATGGATGATGATTGAGCCCCTAAATCCTTAATCAGTGCTCACAAAAATACTCCATTATATTGTACTAAGCCGGCAGCCAATGTTGAAACTGAAAGCAAACTGAGCTCTTCAAGGAAAGAATGTGTGTACATTTCAGTCACTGTTAGAGCAGTGAATAGGGGAATGACATTGCCAGTGTGGAGAAACACGCTTATTTTTAAATGTACATTAATATGCATAGTCTTCCAAATCAAGTAAAACCCCCTAAAAAACACCTTATCCAGAAAACTTTAATTCATTTACCACTACTGCATTTAGTTGCATTGAACTACAGTAACCAATCAGCTATTACATACAGTAAATGCCAACATTACTGGTCGGAAAATCTGAACAATTTAGGCCATGCCCCAATCCACCAAAACCACACTCTGATCTGCCTAAACAATGTCCTATTTGTGGTAGCCAACATCTGCTTTGGTTGCCAGAAATAAAGACTATTAGCAAGTATTTTATCTACTTTTATACAGTATGTCTTGTGCAAGTCAGACAGTGTATTACACTGTAATAAACTGGTCATATGCTATGGTATAGTGCATATTTTGTACTAAATACATTATTATTTACTAGTTAATGATCAATTCAGTCCAAATCATTCTGCATAATAACTACAATATCTGTATGCACATGCAGAGCCAGATCGCCTACAAGACAACTTAGGGCCCACTGAGGAGCGCAGATTACCCTTTCCTGACAGTCACTGTTTGCCACATAATCCTTAAGCGCTGCATGATTGATTCTATTAATCATACCCTATAGGTTTTACCCAAGTTCAGTAACTGTGGTCATATACATGAGGTGACAGACACCCATTTGGTTTGACTCCTTGCACATTCTGACACCTCTCTCCATCCCCTAAACCCCTGCGTAAATGTTTCTGAATTGTTATAGTGTTGTGGCTTGAGAGCAGTGAGCCACCACTTGTAAGTGCTGAGTTCTGTTCAGTTGTGTAGGGACCAGGGTGTTCTTCATTATTCTGCTGCTGTACAGTTGTATCACCAATTCCAATAACACACTCCTGTGCGATCAGTCACGCTGGGTTAAACGTGCACTAAGGACTTGGCCTCATTGCTGGTGATGGGTTCACCTTCAGTTGTGATTCCCTACTCCAGGACACAATTATATTTTTTCTGTTCTTGTGTTTCTAACCTCTGTTCATTTTTTTCAAAGTTTCTTTGCCGCCTGACATGACCTCAGATTTGTTTGACTTTGTTACTGCCAGGGCCGTAACTAGGGTAGTGTGCCTTGGCACAGGGCACAGCAGGACAGGGGGAACTGTTTGGGCCCGTCATTTTCCTGTTTATTATCATTCTCACTTTTAGCTTCCTCTTCTTTTATCCCCAGCATCTTCTAGCCTCCCCTATCTCTTCCGTGGCCCCTCCCCATGAAGCCATGGCCGTTTTTCAGATGCGCTCTCTTATGTCCCTATTTAAAAAATGGGGGGTAGGGGCACCAATGCTCTCTCTGGCACAGGGCACCAAAAAGTCTATTTACAGCTCTGGTATTTGCCTATTCGTTTTGTGTCTTGCTATCTGTAATTCTTATACAAGTTCACCATTTACGTGTTACTGCATACATTACTTGTTGATATAATAGAAACAGACTTCTGCCTTCAATGTGTTACCTCTCAATAATAAAGTGTGTGGTTGTCACTTTCATTGACTAAGTTTTCATTGGATTGTTATCTTCCATTGGGATTGTTAGCACATTATTGTCCACTATTCCAAATATGACCTTGGATTGTTCTAGCAGTGTGTATAAGGTGCAGTACCACAAAACATTATCCCACCTCAATTATGCATGATCCATTTATCCCACCTCAATTATGCATGATCCATTTATACCACCTCAAATATGTATGATCCATTCATCCCATCTCGAAAATACATAACCTTTCGATAAATTCTTACTACCCATGTCCTGGCTGCATCTACGTGCTGGTAAGCATGTTATGAGAAAGGTAACGTGAAAGGTTCTTGTACTAAGACTTTATCAAGCATTATTGTCTGATTCATAACATGTAAATAACTCCTGTTGCCTGCATGACTCCACCTGGACACATTGGTACAAATCAATATCTTGTCCAGAGCCCCATGGAGTATGAATCTGGCCCTACATACATGTCTTCCATATTATCCCTTCCTCCAATATAGACAAATATTATTTTATATGCATCACCGCATTACCCAGTATATAGTTTATGTGAAATACGCCAGCTTGTGAAATTTATGACTTTCCACCACCATAAACTTCATGTCATTCATTTCATGTCTGTAGTATATTCTGCAATGGAAGTACATTTGTTGAACACTGTAAGCTGAACGGTAATATTAATTGCTCTCTTATGCACCAGCAAGATTTTCATTCCGAGCCAAATAATAAAAGAAGATGAATGTGTTATTTTTAGCTTTAGTTTCAAGCTTTGCTGTTTAAATATTTCAAACTATATATTTTATTAGAAGAAAGGTAATTGCAAAGTTATGTGCTACTAATCTGAGCTGCATCTGTTTTACTGTACTTGTAACAATAGTCCAGTAGCATAGTGATTGCTTGTGCTTTCCATCCATATTTGTGACTAGCATTGTGCAAAGTTCCTGCAAAACATAATGCAAATTGAGTTTGATGGTTGAACAGGCCATATTATAGATCTGCAAAGTTTTAGAGGGATACAGTCAATATACCAACGGATGGGAAACCGTCTTTCGGAATCCCGCTGTCTCAATCCCGACACGGGACTAAAGACAGGGGCAGGGTTACATTTAGCCACCCCCAGGGGGGGGGGGGGACTTAGGGTTAGGCACCACCCCGGTAGTTTTAGGGTTAGGCACCCCTAAGGGAGGATTAGGGTTAGGGAGGGGAGAAAGGTAGGGTTACGGGATTTACCTCCTCTGTCGGGATTATGAATGTTAAAGCTTCTGACGTCGGCGTTTTCGGGATTTCATACCCAACCCGTTTTAGAGATACAAATACAAAATACAGTTCAGATGACAATGACCAATTCATTCTGCTGTATTGTATAGCTGGGGTTGGACTGGGAACATTTATGACTAATTTGTAGTTCTCAAATTTTATGATATCTCAAAAGCCCAACACATTCTAAAATACCTAGAATGCTATAATGAAGGAGCTTCTGGAGTTTCAATTATGGAGTATTATTATTACTTATTGATTAACGGTGACCGGTGTTTGCATGCCTGAGTCCCAAGGCTCTCCTTAAGCATATATATATATATATATATATATATATATATATAATCCCTGGAATGAATGGCACATGGAGACAACAAATCCTTATAAGTCCACATGACTCAGGGTCTCAGCACCGTCATCAGGACAATGCACATACAACACAAACCAACACTTACCCCACCATTTATGTCCCTCTCGTTACTGTCAGCTCCCACGCTCCACCACGGACGTAGGCACCTCCCACCGGAACCGGACACTGCCGCACTTCCGGGATACGCTACAGCCATCACCATAGGAACTGCCAGCATGTGTTCCACAGGCTGACTGCATGCGTTCCAGCAATATTGACATCGTGCCCATGCTCCGTGGGGCCGCTTCTGCAAACCCAGATAGGCAGGATAGTTGGGAATAACAACCGAAAAATATATAAATATGACCACCAATAGACACAAAACATTGTGGTAAATAACAATAATGAATAAACAATAAATGAAAATAAAAACAGACACACATCAATACAGATAAATACATACAACAATCGAATTTCCAAAGTACACAAGTCAAAGAAGATCAAGATATAGTACATAACAGAACCATCTAATGTGCAAAAAATACTAATTACATCAGGCTATTCCAGTCAATTTTATCATTAAGCCCACCCGGCTTGGTGGTGCCCAGTCTAGTAATCCACCTAAATTCTTTAAACAACAATGTTTTCGCACAATCACCACCATTTAAGGAGGCTGGAGCGTGGTCAATGATGTAGGACCTGAGGGAATCCAAAGGATGACCCGCTTCGCCAAAATGCCTGGCTGCCGGCTAGTCGATATCTAAAACGTTCAATAACATGCGAATGGCTAAGCGATGTGCAGTCATCCGCTCCCTAAATTTTCTTGTGGTTTGATACACATAATGTAACCCACAGGGTTCTACATAGGTGGTTATACAGGTAAGGACAAATATGATGTCATAAATAGCATTATTATGTGGGTGTTTGAACGTTTTACAGGGAACCAGAAACTTACATATAGTGCACCCACTGCACTTATACTTAAAGTACACATTGGGGGGCTGTATCTTGTAAAAATTAGAAATGTCCGAATGTACCAAACTATCTTTCAATTTGCGACCCCTCTTAAAGGCAGCTAGAGGTCTCATATTGCGAAACATAGGCAAATCTTTATCAGTGGTCACAATAGGCCAAAGGGCCCTAGTGGCTCTCCTAATTACGGGACTTGCCACCATGAAATCACTGGTCCACGGGATCACACTCAGATCATCCCATTTCACTGGATTCAATAGCATAGATATCTGCATCTTTAGAACTTCCTGCTTTTGTTCCCTCATTGTTTCAACATCATAGCCCCTTGTTACATATTTATCAATAAACATATCCATCTATATAAATATATATATATATTTATTAGGGGTGAGCGGGTTCGGTTTTACTCGGTTTTACTCGGTTCTTATCGCCACTTTACCGCAAATTTGTTCGGCGATAGCCAATAAAAAGATCCGGGTAAAACTGAGTAAAACCGAACCCGCTCACCCCTATATATATGTCAACAAAATACTCGGCACTCCACAAGGCTTATTACTGATAGCTGTATATGTTCCTGACAAAGGTTTTGATTAAACCGAAACTGTTTAACACTTATGACCCTTTGTTGATTATCCCATGAGTGCCGCCGTCGGTGGTTAATATATATATATATATTGGCAATAGTGGGCTGATTCTGAGTTTGGAGTAAAGAAACTTTGAACCTGGACAAACCATGCTGCAATGCAAGGTGTGCAAATATACACATTTACTGTATATTATTTGCATGCAGGGTAAATAGTGTCCGTTTTTGCATGTAGCCCACAAATGCTTGACAGCTTTATTTTTACACTGCAAATTAGATTTAAGCAGTGGTGGCTCCAGGGGTGGGGCTGCAGTGCAGTCCCAAATTCAAATAGGGGAGCCACAAAAGTGAGTCCCAGGCATCTATGTTTGGCAGCATTTGAAATGGACGTTAGTGTGGTTCCCCTATTTGAATTTTGGACTGCACTGCAGCCCCACCTCTGCAGCCCCACTGGATTTAAGCCAGGACACGTCCCTCCCAAATCTAAATCTCTCTTCAGGTTTTAAATCTCCCCCACCTACAGTCTAACATGGCTTTGCTAATGAGTAATGGAGCATACATACGGTCAGATTTGTCAGATTTGTTAGATCTGTCAGATGAACGATTTGAAAGATTTTTACCAAAGATTTGAAAGATTTGAACGATTGAACGATTTTTGACTGCATTAAAATGAATGGAATTGTCCAAGACTGCAAACACATCAGATGTCAGATATCGTTATCTGACCATCGGGAAAGCGCATAGTTCAAATCGTTCATCTGACAGATCTATATTGGAGCATACACACGGTCAGATTTGTCAGATTTATCAGATGAACGATTGAACGATTTGAACGATTTTACCAAAGTTTTGAACGATTTGAACGATTGAACGATTTTTGACTGCATTAAAATGAATGGAATCGTCCAAGTCTGACTGCAAACACATCAGATGTCAGATATCGTTATCTGACAAATGGGAACGCGCATCGTTCAGGTATGTCAGATATGTCAGATTTTCCTTCGGATATGAACGACTGAACGATTTTTAAATCGTTATCGTTCAGATCTGAAGGAAAAATCTGACCGTATGTATGCACCGTTAAATGACTCCTTTTTTTGTCTTTTTCTACAAGCTCTGAATCAGTCCCATTATCGAGCCACCACATAACAGATCCAGGGGCATATTAAGAGAGGAGTGGGCCCGTGTGCAATCTCCATCCTTAGCCCCCTTCTCTCTCTCTCTCTCTCTGGCGGCTGGCAGCGGATTGAGCGCAGCACTGCAGCAGTAGGCTCTGGGCACTAGTCTGTGCCAAGAGTCTTCGGCACATGCGCAGGTCACCAGGAAAATGGCCGCTGCAGCCATTTTCCTGGCAATTTAAAAACAAGGGTGCAGGGTGTACGGTGTGGGCCCCTCTGCACCCATTTAAGATACGCCCCTGAACCGATCACTTACAGAGGAGGTAGGCACGGTGAAATTGGATGCACTGACACTATTTGAAGTTTTTAAGTGTCAGTAAGTTTTTATGTGTCAGTAGTGATGATGCCGCCCACTGTCGTCTTCCTATGGTGCTGATTATGACCATTATCCATGGGATGCCATGAGGCTGGTTCTATCATCATAGTGATGAACTCCTTATGTAATTGGAGGGGTGTGTAATCCGCATACTGTAGGTACTGTATAGCAGCTGCGATATCCCAACTCCATTCTCTAATCTTAGACAAGCCTCTCTGCCAACATAGCAGGAATCTGCAATCCAGATATGCAGTATCTATGTTATGTGGTTACTCCCAAAGGAATAGCCCTCTTTACAATCAGTGTATACAGGATCTCCACAGGTAGAACATAATGACTATTTAAACTAAATTCTTGCTGGAATAAATCAAGATTCCAACTCTGAGAATGCCAGGAACTGTCACAAACGCCATTGTATCTTGCTTCCTCTCCATTCACATGTGAGAAGTGTAACATGGGTTTGAAATGAGGAATCCAGACATGTAGGTACTCGGTAAAGCAGTGTCTTTCATTGGCACCAGACACTGCACTTAGGCATACTGTATGTGAATTTAGGCCTGGACACAAACACAGACACATAGCAGAAACTATGCTAACAACATAAAAGTAAATGTCTCAGCACTACTTGTGCTAATGTCTGTGGACCATCCAAGTCCTGGCATCCTAATGCTAACCACCACCCCCAGCCTATCGCCTGGCCAGATTGTCCAGCATCAGGAGCCATGAGCAACAGTTGTCTGAGAGTTATAAACCCTTCCTGTGTTCCAGTGATTAGTCCACCTGGGTCTGTGTAAATGTGAAACCTGGAATTCCACACCTCCACTGCTAATGCAGAACGCACAGGTTTCACTCCAGCTTCCCTCAGAGGGAGTTGATTCCACCAGAATATGGGTAATTCAGGTTAGAGACAACCCCTCTCACCACAGAAGGAAATATTCTCCTCCATCATTGTTACTATTGGTCCCATGATACTTGTACCTGTCAGAGGCACAACTACCTTCTTTCTTTGCTGGAGTGCTAGAGGGAAGAAGCAGTTTATCTGGTTCATCTGTTAACACAACACCCATAGCTTTATGATGATTATGGAATGGCTTTGGTGATTGAAAGAACCACTCTGTTTAACTCTCAATAGTCATATTTGACATAACTCTTTTATAGGATAACAAATTCCTGGAAGAAAGGGTAAACCCAAATCACCATAATCAATTAACCTTTGTCCTATATCAGCACCAATACACACCAGCTATATTTAAGAACCGTACAAACCTTTATAAGATACTAGAATCCAATATGTTGTGCACAATACATTAATTAGGCAACATGGGTCATATATGCCCATTTCCTTATACTGATCTTTATTACTTCCCCACTGCAAAACAAGCCAATGGGTGCTCTCCTCAAGTTAATTCCTAATGGTTGGGATAAAATTCCTGAGGGTCCATTGCTTGAACAACAAAGTTTTTGGCAAAAATCGGGACTGTATTAGTAAGTATATCCTAATGTTTGGGTACAATTGTTCCCTATGAACTCAATAGTCATTGGTTTCCCTATGGTGAGTAATTTTACTAGAGTACAGCCATGGATGTCACCCCATTGGTGTAATAATTAGCGATATTCCATGGTAGAGCATTCCACCACACAGACCATTAACTTGATGGGGAAGTTGGTGCTACCAAAAATCTTTTAAGGATGGATCCATTTTATTGGCCACCAGTTAGACAACCCTTATCCAAAAGTAGTTGAACATTTAGCCATCATCTCCTCATATTTCATAATGGTTTCTGAAGGCACTGTTTGGAAAAACCAAGAAAACCACTAAGTATTCCACAGTAATGACAAAATACTACTGTACGAAAGTATGGGGGTGTCACTGATATACTTTTTCTTAGCTGGTACTGTCAATGTGTCTATCTCTAATTTCTCCCATACCTTGTTTATTTCATGCCTTATATGCTTCTCCCACCATGTCTATTCTGTCTGGTCTGTGTATTCCAGTTCTCAGTCTACATTTCCATTTACACTTGCCAAACAACTTTAGATAAACAACATTTTCATGACCCAGTAAGGAAACCAATCTAAAAAAATAGTTTTTAATTGAGTATGAGTTAACATACACAAGCTTGTTGGCTTATAAGACTCTTTTCCAGAGGTATACTCCTGTGTTTATGATTCCTTGTACTGTATTAATTTCTAATGTCTCTTTTACAAGGTTCCTGAATTTTATTGGCTGACTAGACAACTTTTCTACAGAACGGACAGAGGTATAAATTCAATGGCCAGTTACTTTGTATAGTGATGAATTGCTTTTTCTCTAGCTAGCCAGCTGCATAGAAAAATACATTTATAGTGTGAGATGGTTACCCAACCTCCATTTTGGTCTTCTACTGTATGCTTATGAAACTGGTCAGAGTGGCAACAGTGTTTTAACATAAAGTTTATTCAAGAGCAAAATATAACCATCATATTAAAATGTACTTTATTTTTAAAATGTGTTAAAACTTCTACTGTATATAGGAATAATTAATTCTGTACATATAGCCTTATATAGCTGTATAAGTGCATGCATTAATATGAATTAATGAATTAAAGCAGCCATATTGATCCTTCTGCCAAGTTGAATTATAAACTTGATGACTCTAATGAAGCAGTGCCCCTAGTGGACAAATGATGAAACATGGTCAAATATTTACTAAGCTTAACTATTTTTTGGCTTTTGGATACCCGCTGTTGCATAACAAAAAGGTTAAGGGGTCTTGAGATGCTTCCATGAATTTACATTTTCCTGTAATATTCCACTATGCACTTTACACTATGTCTGGTGATTAGTAAACAAAGCAAAGGCCATTCTGATAGTTGATGTAACACATAGATCTATTTCTAGTTAAAAGCATGAAAAAAAGGGCAATCTATTAGGTAATGTATAACAATATCCCTGATCTTGTGCCTGACCCATTTTCCCTGTATAATGCTTGTCCATGTAGACAATTTCGGCAAACATTTTTGCATAGGATAGAAATGTGCCTGATAAAAATGACACTTCAAACCTCTGCCCAATATCAACTTTGGATGTGCATGGTAAGTGCAACTACAAATCTAGCAAGCTAGGTTGTTAAACTGGATTCTAGATTAGAGAAACTAGGAATGATTCTATAGGCCTAGAATTATTTGGTAAATGCAGGCATTTTATGCTATAGGTTTCCAGTCTAAATAGAAATTCCCCTATTGACAACATACTGTAAGATGAGTCAGTCAATTTGTGGGCTTAACTAAAAAGGGCTGTAACTACCGGTTGGCCAGACTGTCACTCGCCACAGGCACTGGTGGATGGGCAGCACCACTCTGGCTCACCTATTTACAAATGTTAACCCATTGGGGGTTCATGCACCACCCAATGTAGGGAAGACTCATCAAATTAGACCAGCCTTGACTTTTGCTCTGATCTCTGGGCTTCATCACAGAGCCTCCATTATGTTGAAGTGCAGACACATGAGATCCTGATGTCATAACACTACTGAGTGGAAGTTTTATTTAGCCAAGTCCTTCACTTTCATGGGTACCAGTGTCAGGGAACTAGGAGGATAGGGATGATTTAAATGGCTTAATAACTGAGAACTCATGCTCCAGCTCATTGCAGTTGGGATTGCAGAGTGGCATTCCTCAAAAGAGATAAGAAGATTACAGCAGAAGAGACTGCTGTAACAGTACCGGTAATATCGTGAGTCTATAGGCAGGAGCAGCAAATAACTTCGCAGGTGATGATGCTGCAGACTGCCTGGGATGGCTGGGGCTGCATTTAGCTAACGAGGTAAAATTGCATTGGCAGCTGGAATTCACAGAGAAGTGGCAAGTGTTGGAGATTGAACACACAGGGCTCTATTTACTACAATCTGCTTTTTGAATGGAGATTGTGGTGTGATATTATGGACTGAATTCGCATTGCGAATTCAGGCAATATCACAGGGATTTACTGAAAATCCCTTGCAAGGACAGAGCTTGCGATAAAGCTCTGTCCCTGTGATTCCCCTCTGCACGCTTATCACAGTATTTTCGCAAAAAATACAGTGACAAGTGCCCGCACATGCACCGACAGGCCGCCTGCCCCCGTCACTAAGCCCTGCCCCCGTGATCGCGACCCCCCCTTGACCCCCCCTCCGGTGATGTCCTCCATGGCTCCGGTCAGCTGACATCCCATCCTGCACTGGGACCCAGTCAACTGATGACCAGGTCCCAATGCAGGATGGGAGACCAGCTGACCAGAGGGAGGACCTCATCAGAGCCCCGAACTCCAGTCCCTGGACTCAGGTAAGTTATTTTTTTATTTTTTTATTTTTTTAGCAGTGATCAGCTGTTTAGACCACACAGCTGATCACTGGGGCCAGCTCCGGGCTCTGCTCTGCCTGTTAGAGCAGAGCAGGAGTCCGGTAACTGGGCAGACCCTGGATAACGCCATCTCCAGGTATTTTTTTCACAATTTATTTTTAGTAACTACAAGGCAGATCGCATTTCCCATTACAATGATGGGAAATGCGATCTGATTACTAAAAATAAGTGATAATTAGGGGTTGGAGTAGAATTTTATGAATTCTACTCCAATTGCCGTTTAGTAACTTTAGGTGAAACTAAAATAATCACTTTACTTTAGTAAAAATAATGATAATAAATAGAGCCCACAATGAGCTGGGTAAACACTGGAGACTTGGAAATCACAGTGAGCTGGAACAATACTGGAGACTTGGAAACTACAGTGAGCTGGAACAACACTGTATAGTTGGAAATCACAGTGAGCTGGAACAACACTGGATTCTTTGAAATCACAGTGAGTTGTTACAACAATGGGGACTTGGAAATCACAGTGAGCTGGAACAACACTGGACACTTGGAAATCACAGTGAGCTGGAACAACACTGGAGACTTGGAAATCACAGTGAGCTGGAACAATACTGGAGACTTGGAAACTACAGAGAGCTGGAACAACACTGTATAATTGGGAATCACAGTGAGCTGGAACAACACTGTATACTTGGAAATCACAGTGAGCTGGAACAACACAGGATTCTTGGAAATCACAGTGAGTTGTCACAACAATGGGGACTTGGAAATCACAGTGAACTGGAACAGCACTGGGGACTTAGAAATCACAAGGAGCAGGAATCCTAGGAGCAAACAGGAACCTGGAGCCAAGCATTCAATCCATAAGGGAAATAAGTAGTAGTTCTGTCATATATTGCCAGTTCTGCAGGGTTTAAATAGAGCACCCAGGTTACTGATTGGCTTAAACCGATTACATGACCCCGATGCTTCTGACTGGCGAGCTGGCTGGGATGACCTCACACCATGATGGCGGCATTCGATGTAAGTGGAAGTGGAACAGATCTTCTGCTAGCAGCATGTTATTGGCTGGCCAAGGTTCTGGTCAAATCACATGCCTAATCCTCTCGTTCCTATATACCTACGCTTTTTGTTTTTCTTTTTTACATATGGTATGTTTGACATGTACAGCAATTGGTCGCTAAGTAAAGAGGGTGGAGAAAACCTTTAAGGATTTAAATTATTTGCTGTCATTAGACTGTTACCGTAGTTTATCTGTATTAATGAATGTTTTTTTCTTGCTAATTTAAGACAAGTTATGGTTATTTCTTATTACACTTCCAATGAGTAAAGAAGATCAGTCCAGTCTGATGTTTTTAATGAAAGCAAAAAAATATTTCATTCACAATGAGGCGTTATTTTGCCTTAGGAGCCTTCAAGCTCACCCATGCACTTGTCATGACTAATTGGAAGCTACTGGCAGCAGCACATCTGTCCTATAAGTCTTAAAACATTAGCAATTACTCACCCATCAAATATTTTTACTATATATTTTGGAAAAAATACAGCTGGAATAAGACTACTTTATATGAAAAGTGCATAGAATTAGAAGCTGCTGCTATCTTTATCTTATGTAATAATGATGTGGGCTGTGTAGGAACGCACAGTGTTCCTTTAAATTAAAGTTCTGACTTCAAGAAAAAAAAAAGAGACACTGTAACTTTAAAAGCACCTGTAATAACACTATATCAGAGTTTGGCCCTGACAGCCTAAGCTCTGGCTGAGCAAAGTTACAGCCCCTTTGAGAATGGTTGATGGCACCATGCCCATTATTCAGCACTTAAAAAACACCTCTGCTCCAACCCTTGCACACTCACCACTGGCCCCCATATAGACATAACTAGAGCAAGTGCTGTAACCAACCATGGGACACCTTGGGAGCAGTTACAGAGCTGAGATGTATTACTCAGTTCTCATAACCTGATAACTTGCCCAGCTCTGGTGTCTGAAACAGGCACAGACCATTCATGTACAATTGTTTTCTAATATGAGGTGCTCATTATGCAAAAAATCCACACCATATTATTCAAACAATCCAAGCATTATTTAAAACTTAACAACAGAAAGTTTACAGAACTGCTAGAGGTATTTGGCTAAATTTGGTACGATTGTGTTGTGGGAGAGACAAACCCATTTTGACCAGTGGGTCCAGCCTGTCTCTAAAACACTATGTTACAATATTATGTTACTATGGATTTATAGATGTGAAGTAAGCCAACAGTTACAACTGGGTAATTCCATATTATTATTTTAATGCAAGAACATTAAATCCAATCCAGTTATTTGCAAGCAGTCAGTGCTGATATTTTTAAATTATGATTTGCCAAATGTCACAGACATGCTTGTGTATGATAATAATATTGTCTTAATAAAAGTTTGTAAAAATAAATTATAAACTATAACACTAAGAAAGAGGGAAAAAGCTGTTACGTTACCTTTAATTGTAAATTAGTAAAATATGAAATTACAGAGATGCAGCTTAGATATAAATATTGGCTGACACTAGCCATATTGGGGTCTGTATAATATAGAATTGAATATAGGGTATTACCAAATATCCTGCTCAGCTCACCTTGTAATATAGAAATATAAAATAATATGTGTAAACCTTGTAGTTTAGTTTTCATGCTTTGCTATTCCCATACTGTTATTTACATAACTGATATATTCTGACTATTTTAAATGGAATTTATGGCATGTCCTATGATGATAGACTTAAGTGCTACTAACATAAAAACTTACACATATAGTGTAAAACAACTATTATAAATGAAATTATTGATCATAAATTGTAATTAATTTGACCTACAAAAATAATGGTAATTTACATGTGACATTTGCTTATGACAAATTATTTAATATTGCAGTCTACAAATATTTAACATATCTCAATACCAAATGTAATATTTTTTTATTAGATTGTGTAATGAAATATGTTAAATGTGTACAACTAAATATGTTATGGAATGGCGGTCATGTTTGTATAGCCTCCAAGGAGACAATTGTTAATACTTTTTTTTTGTAATATGATCGATGGAACTTAGTAGAATTCCCTTTATCAACACCATGAACTAATGCAGTAGCCTTATTCCTCATGAAGATGTGTCAACAACAAAATGCATTGGATGATAGGCTTGAATGGATACTTGTGGAGGACTCTGCACCCAACTAGAGCTTGCACCCTGGATAGGGTGAGGTTGGACTGCTCACGCCATCTTGATTTCCATTAGAGGTCTTCTTACGTGCAATTTAATTATTGATTTTATGTAAGGGTTTTTAATCCTTTGTTTACCATTACATTTTTTTTTTTACTATACTATGATTGACCTTTGGTCTTCTTTTGATGCTTTTTAGTGAAAGGGTATTGGTCTAGGTATGATTTGCTGGTGACAAAGTCGATTAAGGATTACCTCAAGGATACTAAAGATACCTCAGACCATGTGTTGTACAGAAATGCATGATTTACAAAAAAGATGCAAATGCCCTAACGTACATAAATCCATAAATATCTTTATATCTCAGAATGAAACTAACAAAGCCATTAAATTGTCCTTGAGTAAAGATGGACAAAATAGTCATAAAGCTTCCTAATATAACATTGCATTATATAAAAACAGCTTACATTGCCCGGTTGGATTCCAGCCTAACCAGGAAGAAAGTTAAAAAGCAATTGATTATACTACTTAATATTAATATATAATAAAATATGTGCATTACTTAGCTGAATCATTTACATGAATTAATTGAAATGTTTATATTTAACTGAATATGTCTCCAATGGCATAAAATATATTGTAACCACATCTTCAGCTAAGTCATAAAACAGATAAAGACATCTCAATAACTAAAATAACACATAAAAGGATATACTTTTTCATTTATTGATCAAAATGATCCAAACATTTTTTTGTATAAAAAGCATGTGAACCTAATATTTGTGCTTCTACTCATGGATGTTGTTGGTCTTTCTTGCATGAAACCCCTGCTTCAGGTCCTGCATTTTTCTTTTGGATTGGGGTCGGACTTTAACTCGGCCATTCCAATGCTCAACATTTCTTCTGCTTCAACTGCTTTTGGTAGACTGACTTATGTGTTTAGTGTCATTGTTTTGCTGCAATACCGACCTTCTTTTCATGGACAGATATTCTGACATTTTCTTGCAGAATTTGCTGGTACAATCCCAAATTTAAGTTCCGGCAACATTATCAAACTATTACCCTGGTCCTGTGGCAGCTAAACAGGCTATACCATGATACTGCCATCATCATGTTTCACGGGTTGTAATAAAGTTCTTATGCTGGAATGCAGTGCTTGGATTCTTCCAGCAGTTGTCTGGCTCATCGAGATGGCCTATAACCAGCTAATATGTTTTTCTTGAAGATTAGTGACTGCCTCCTTGCTATCCTCCTTATCCACTCTATTCATATTCAGTGTTTGACTGATGGAATAATGGCAATAGTGTTGCATTTTCTCCACCTGTAAACTAACTGCCTGACAAAGGATTGGTGAAGCCCAAAGTCTTTAGAAATCCTTTTCCAGCCTAATGAGATTTGAAAACTATTTTTGTGAGACCCTCAGACATCTCCTTTGATTGAAACATGCCATGCATTCCCAAACCTGTGTTGGGAAAACCGGACTTTAGTAGTGAGGACTCATATTAAGTTTTTTTTTTAAAATAGGGCCACCCACATTGAATCAGCTAATTGAATCGGCCAGTGTATCCTTTCTACTTTCCCCTCCTCTGTCTAAGACAGGAAGTCTATGTATGGCAGTGTCTCATCTCTCTGTGACAGGAAGTCTTTATATGACAGTGTGTCCTTTCTACTTCCGACTCTTCACTCTGAGGCAGGAAGTTTATGTCACATATCGGGGTTCCAGACCCCCTTACCTAACCCGCCGGTGCCAATTCACCCCAATTGTTGGTCACAGGAAACATCCCTTAATTTCATACCTGCCAACCAGCAGGGTCATTGGCATCTTTACGGAGTTATTTCCTGCACCAGCAGAGTATGAACACCACCATTCTGCTTACCTGGTCCACTCAGCCTATCAGAGACAAGTGTGTCCTATTTAAATTTGAAATGTGTGCAGAACCACCCTCAAGCACTTTGGTTTTGAATCTGGATTTCTTTAAAAATTTATAAAAACAGCTAAAATCATGTAATTAGGGACTGTTTTTGTTCCTACAGTATTATTAACCTCGATAACATTAATATCCTGTCATTTCCAGTCAATTTTGACTACCTCACAGCTCACAATATTGCTTTCAGTTTCCAATGTTATTGGCCAAAGGCTGCAGTGAGCTGGCTGGCTAAATTAAGTGACAGAGCAGCATCCCAAACACATGGCAGTTTAAAAAAGAATGTAGCACATCTAGGAAAAATGCCTCTGCTGAGGAAGACAGGATGGCAGCTTAATATTAACTATACAATGCTATAGGATGTTTTCATTAATGAAGAGCTAGATGTGAGGCCCAAGGCCTGACAGGTAAATAGAGGTTGTATTATAGTGGAAGCCAGGTAAAAGAATTACTGATTAATTGATGGATTACAGAATATAACTATAAAACAAATATGTGATAAATTGAACACGAATCCAAATGGGATTGATTACTTGATTGATTACAGAACATAACTTTCAATTAAAAAAAAGAAAAAAGGAACAAACCATAAAAAAATAAGAATCCAATGAGATTGATTAATTGGTTTGTGTTAATAATCTAACAATAAAAAATTTAAATTGGAGAAATGGAAAACACTACCAAAAAACAAGCACCCAAAATCCCAATGAAATTGTTTTCTCAGGATATAAGGCAGAGTAATTACCTATTCAAATTGAATAATTAATTATTAATTATATGATTTGATGATACTACTCTATCTGCTGAGAAGCTGTAGGAAATGGGGCCTATATGCTTGGAAAAGAAGCTGGTGATGAATGGCATTGCAAGATACAAAAGAGCATGAATACCCCAGTAAAGTACAGTAATACCCCTTTTACACCGGAGCTAAAATCCGGGTTATTGCAGGGTTAACCCAGGCAGCTCCATGGTGTAAAAGGGGAGAGGGTTGGATCGCCAGGTTGAGTGACCCGGGAATCCAACCCAGGTAAATAGCAGGGTTTAAAACGGGCGTAGCCCGTGAAACCCTGCTGTGAAAACAGCGCACTCCGGGTCACAATGACCTGGAGTGCACTGCTAGCCGGCCGATTGGTCCGGCTTCAGTGGCGCTTGGAGATTACGTCATCTCCAAGCGTCCACTTTCACGCTGGGAAAGCCTGCTCTATGCAGACCCGACTCCAGTGTGAGCAATATCCCGAGTTGGTGCCCGCTAAATTCCGGGTCTGATCCGGAATTTTGGTGGAAAAGGGGTATAATATACAGTATACTGCCTGTCAAACACACACAATCTTGGCAAAGCCCATAATGAAAAGTGGTGCTAGATGGAATGGTCTTTGGGCCCTCACACCCATACATTGTATATTAAAAAGGACAAGCACTTCATCAACAGGGACTGAATATGTGAATATAGAAGGGATTTGGTATCCCCAGGAAGGGAGGAAGCTTGAGTTTGAATGAAGCTGGGTTGATAACACGCTCAATGGCAAATGGCCCAATGTAGCGGGGCACAAATTTCATGGATGGAGCTCTTAACCGCAAATTCGTATAGAGAGCCAAACTCCCGATGTTGATGAATTGATTAACTTGATTGGTTTGGGACTGATGTTGATGAATTGAAGAACTTAATTGATTGGACTCCGATGTTGCTGAATTTGATCGGTTTGGGACCGATGTTGATGAATTGCACACTGGAGGGTGAGCGGCTTAAGTAAATCAAAGCTAGTTTGTACAAGGGGCTCCAAATTACCTATTTTTTCCTTCCAGTAGTCAAAGGGACTGTGATTCAGCAAGGCACTCACAGGAGAGAACGCGCGCACTCGGACGATGTTTTAGTTCTGCGCATGCATATGCATCGCAGTGCACGTGCGCAAACTAACTATTGCAATGAGTACTGTGTGTGCAGAGGCAACGCAGACCCAGAGAAAAATGATTGACAGAAAGTGCCGTTTTGTAGGGGTAGATGGGCAAACGCAGGCGTGTCTATGTGTTTGGACGGCGTTTTAGGGGCATGCATAATTAAGCCCTTGCAGCGACGGCCGTAGCTTGAGGTCTAGTAGCACCGAGGAATCGGCACACATCCTGCATGGAGTCAGGTCAACCACTAATATGCTAATGTGTTTGATGGTTCTCGATGTTACCGATGTTTCCGCTGTCTTGCCTGGTATAACAGAACACACGTTAAGGGAAGTGGGAGGTATTGTGTTTTGCTAGGCGTTATTCTGCGTGCATATGCATTTATTAGCATATATTCGCAACGGACGGGTGCGTGAGTCTGCATTAGTGTGTTCCTTGCTGAATCAGGCACTGTGTGACATGTTAATTTGTACATTGTCGTTAAAATAATCTTTCACCATTCTATTGATGTTTACTGTATCAGATGAAGTCATGGTAGAGGTACCAATAATTTTAGGCAATTCTTTTAAGTCTGACCAGATGTCATAATGGTGTTTCACTCTGGTGTGCTGAGTTGACTCATCTTCCTCACCAGTGGATCTCATGGAAAAGGTCAGTTGTTTTCCTGGCAGCAGCATTTGCCAGGGAAACTGAAGCAGGAGACATCATTGTGTCATCTTTGTGATAATTGTTTTGGGGTGCAGATGATGGGGGAACACCACCGCATACACTGTCTTTTACACTGGAAGAATAACACAATATGCACATTTTTTTGCACTAATAGTTTTGCTTTGTAGACACAAACAGTCAATTGTTTGCACGCACGTGGATGAAGAGCTCTTGTGAGGATTGGTTTGGGGTGCAGATTAAGGGTGGGACACCACCGCACACACCGTCACTTACAGTGAAAGGATAAACACACTATGCAATTTTTTTTGCACTAATGGCTCTGGGCCTAATTCAGACCCGCTCGCGAGCGCAGGACGCTCGCAAGCGGGTCGATGGTGCCCTAATGTGCATGCGCATGACGGAGGGAGCTCCGTCGTGCGCATGCGCGAGACCCGGCGAGCGACGGGGTAGCTGTCGCTCGGGGTCTCGCACCAAAGGGGGCGTGCTGTCAATGGTGAGTGACAGCACGCCCCCTTTGGTGGGCGTGCCGGGGGCGTGGCTGCCAGACGGAGGCGTTCCCATGGGAACACCTACCGTCTGGGTCCGGCCCCACTGACATCAGTAGTGATGTCAGTGGGAGTGATTTTGGCTCTGATAGAGCCAAAATCACTCCAGGGCTTGCGGCAGCGAGACCCTACCGCAGGGTCTCGTTGCAAGCTCTATGGTCGCGATGGTCTTGACCATCGCGACCATCATCATGGACGCTCGCTATAGCTGTGGGTGGTAACCCACAGCTATGCGAGCATCCAAGAGGCCGCTCCAAGTTGAGGTAGGAGGGCCCTGATTCAGAGCGAGCGCTCTGGTCAGAGCGTCCGGCTCTGAATCAGGCCCTCTGTTTTTTTACACACAAAAAACACTGTTGATTGCTTACACACACTTGGAGGAATAGGACTTTGCAAGAATTGTTCTGGGGTGCAGATTTAGGGTGGGACACCACTGTATACACTGTTGCTTACACTGGAACGATAAGACACTATGCAATTTTTTTTGCACTAATGGCTTTGTTATTTACACAAAAAACGCACTGACAAATGTTTGCATGCACTTGGAGGAATAGGTCTTTGTGAGAATTGTTTTGGGGTGCAGATATAGAGTGGGACACCACCGCACACAAATCCTAAGGAGGAGTATAGCAGAGTACAGATAATGGTCCAGTAGTAGGATAACAGAGGGGTCTCAACACGTTTCACTGGATAAGGCTGACCACCCAGCTTCTTCTCCTGACTTGCTGGCAATATTGGAACTTTCCATGTGGATTCCTTCTACAGCCGATTAACTTGCGTCTTGGATGCTAAAAGGACTGTGCTGGTGATTGCTACACCACCTCATGGTAAATAAGTGCCTGCCTATTAATATCCAACTCATTTCATTTGGGATGGACAGGAGTTTGTCCTAGGTCCAGCTGTCTATTTATAGGACCAGATCTTCATTTAGTTCATAACATGGACTTTTTATTTTGATACTCTTGAGGTATATTAGTTGTTTTTAATAAACCATTGTGTTTTACATTACACCGTCCATCTTTTTCACAGCGCTGGTTTTTGTATATATTGTATAAGCAACTACGTTCCTTGATGAATCAGGCCCACAGAACAGTAATATATGCTGCGTCACTTGTCTGAACTGAACACACATTTCTTGAAATACACAATATAATTTTTATTCAATTAGAAATTACTACAGGTTTTTGTTTGAAACAAAAACATATTTTTGAAATATTTTGTTATAAATAACTGGGGAAAAACAACTTAAAACAAAGAGGTCTTCTTGTGATGCAGCAACCTTAAACATAGTAGAGTATTTTTTGGACAGATAAACAATAAGTACTGTATACTGCAGGAACAAAAAAGAGAGGCGGAGAAGGAGCTTCTCCACCTCCTCGACATGTTGGAGTCTCTTCTACTCCGAGCATCTTCCACAATGTCGCAGGGCAGATTCCTCTTCTTCCTTCTGCAGCTTCTCCAGCTCATCCATCTCCTTCTTGCTGCTCACGCACGGATGAGATGGGGCTAGAGGACCGGACACCACTGCTCCTGCTGCTGGGTTGCAGTTCTCGTTGGCAGGAGCGCGTCTGAAGGTGTCTGATGTAGCCAAGGCAACCCAGCGGCCGTGGCATGTTACATCACTGGTACGTGACACCAGAAGTTTCCAGGGTCGAACGGAGGTGGCAACGCCGTGGACGTTTCCCGTTCTATCTAACAGTAGGCTGTCACTCCTGTGAAGGTGATTCCCTGTGTGGAGTTCCATGGTTTGATGCAAAGACCACTTGATACACTTAATAACAAGCGTATGTATGGTAAGCATATATAATGAGCACTTATTTCTCATCATTTATTGTTGATTACCACACTATCAATGCTTGTCCTCCCCTCCCCACCTCTGTACTCTGTGTGTATATATATATATATATATATATATATATAGAGAGAGAGAGAGAGATATATATAGATATATATAGATATATATTTATTAGGGGTGTGCACTGGCCACTTTTCGTGTTTTGTGTTTTAGTTTTGGATCTGGATCTTTCTTCGTGTTTTGGATCTGGATTGGTTTTGCCAAAACCACCCTTCCGTGTTTTGGGTTCTGGGTTTTGTGTTTTGGATCTGTATTTTTTTGGAAAAAAGCATAAAAACAGCTAAAATCACAGAATTTGTGGGTTTTTCTTTTCCTATGCTATTATTAACCTCAATAACACTAATGTCCACTCATTTCCAGTCTATTCTGAACACCTCACAATATTGTTTTTAGGCCAAAAGGTTGCACCGAGGAAGCTGGATGACTACGCTAAGCGACACAAGTGGGCAGCACAAACACGTGGCCCATCTAGTAGTGACACTGAAGTGGCAGATAGGACGGCCCAAACAGTACATAATGCAAAGGAACAAAAGAGGTGCAAGATGGAATTGTCCTTGGGCCCTCCCACCCACGCTTATGTTGTATAAACAGGATATGCACACTTTAACAAACCAATCATTTCAGCGCCAGGGTCTGCCACATGACTGTGGCTGAAATGATTGGTTCGTTTGGGCCCATACAAAACAAGCTGGCAATTAATCTGTCCCTGCACAAACTGGCTTTACGGAGGCAAGATGTCGTCCTCATCCTCCTCATCCACCGATTCCTCACCCTCTTCAGTGTTGTGTACATCCTCATCCTCACAGAGTATTAATTCGTCCCCACTGGAATCCACCATCACAGGTCCCTCTGTACATTCTGGAGGCTGCTCTCCCTGGAAGAATTGATAATTAATTTTGATGAACATCATCTTATCCACATTTTGTGGAAACAACCTCCTACGCCTTTCGCTGACAGGTTCCCGACTGCACTAAACACTCTTTCTGAGTACACACTAGAGGGGGGAAACTTAGGTAAAATAGAGCCAGTTTGTACAGAGGCCTCCAAATTGCCTCTTTTTCCTGCCAATACAGGTATGGACTGTCTGACATGCCTACTTGGATCCTGTCACCGATGTAATCCTCCACCATTCTGTCAATGGTGACAGTATCATATGCAGTGACAGTAGACATGTCAGAAATTGTTGCCAGGTTCTTCAGTCCAGACCAGATGTCCAAACTTTGTCCTACCTGCACTGCATCACCACCAGCGGGTTGCTTAGGATACCTAAGTTGTTTCCTGGCAGCCCCAGTTGCGGGAGAAAATGATGAAGGAGCTGTTGACGTGTCATGTTCCGCTTCAGCTGACAGTGTGTTCACCTGCAGGTTTTTGCACCTCTGCAGGCTTGTGTCGGCCGGAAAGAGTGACACCACGTAGGCTTTAAACCTAGGATCAAGCATGGTAGCTAAAATGTAGTGGTCTGATTTCAACAGATTGACCACCCTCGGATGAAGGGCTTCATCCACAAGTCCCACATGCCGAGCGGAATCGCTCCGTCTTAGCTCCTCCTTCACTTTCTCCAGCTGCTTCTGCAAAATCCTGATGAGGGGAATGAACTGACTCAAGCTGGCAGTGTTTCAACTGACTTCACATGTGGCAAATTCAAAGGGCTGGAGCACCTTGCACAACACGGAAATCATTCTCCACTGTGCTTGAGTCAGGTGCATACCCCCTCCTTTGCCTATGTAATAGGTAGATGTATAGGCTTGAATGGCCTTTTGCTGCTCCTCCATCTTCTGAAGCATATAGAGGGTTGAGTTACACCGCATCACAACCTCTTGCTTCAGGTGATGGCAGGGCAGGTTGAAGACTGTTTGCTCATGCTCCAGTCTTCGGCACGCAGTCGCTGAATGGCGAAAGTGGCCAGAAATTTTTTGGTCCACACAAAGCGTCTCCTGCATGTCCTTGTTATGTTATAGAAAATTCTGCACCACCAAATTTATTTTGTGAGCAAAACATGGGACGTGCTGGAATTTGCCCAGATGTAATGCCCGCACCTTATTGGTGGTGTTGTCAGATATCACAAATCCCCAGGAGAGTCTAAGTGGGGTAAGCTACTGGGCGATGATTTCCCTCAGTTTCTCTAAGAGGTTGCCGGTGGTGTGCCTCTTACTGAAGTCGGTGATACACAGTGTAGCCTGCCTTGGAACGAGCTGGTGTTTCTGAGATGCTGCTACTGGTGACGCTGCTGTTGTTGCTGCGTAAGGCGATACATCTACCCAGTGGGCTGTCACAGTCATATAGTCCTTAGTCTGCCCTGTTCCACTTGTCCACATGTCCGTGGTTAAGTGGACATTGGGTATAACCACATTTTTTAGAACACTGAGGACACTTTTTCTGACGTCTCTGTACATTCTTGGTATCGCCTGCCTAGTGAAGTGGAATCTAGATTGGATTTGGTACTGGGGACACACTACCTCCATCAACTGTCTAAATCCCACTGCACTAATGGCGAGGACTATTGGAGGGTCAATTGCTTAGTAAAAGAAGTAGTGGTGTTCCTACTTCCTCTCTGGGATGATGAATGACTCCCAGCAGCAACAGCAGCAGCGGCAGCAGTAGGCGTAGCAATGCAGGATTATCCGGAGGAATCCCGGATAGGAGATTAGTCAGTCATACCAGTGATATGGTGTGCAGGACTACTTCTAATCCTGACTGAGGAAATTGACGAGGAGGGAGTTGACGGTGTGGTTTGCAGGCGCTTGGATATAACAGGACAAAGGGATTTAGGTGTCCCTGACTGCTTACGTTCTTAGCCAAGTTTCTGAACTTGACAGTAACTTATGAACACGCTGCAGGTGACATATAAGGGAGGATGTTCCTAGGTGGTTAACATCCCTACCCCTACTTATTCCACCTTTACATATGGTACATATGGCAAGACAGATGTTGTCTGGATTTGGATAGAAATATTTCCAGACCAAAGAGGTGGAATGTTTGGTCTTCAGCCCAGGCATGACCGTGATGGGCTTTTTCATCCCATGGACAACAACTGTCTCCCCAGGTGCCTGATTTAAACAAACCACCTCACCATCAGAATCCTCCTCGTCAACTTCCTCCTCAACGCCAGCTACACCAATATCCTTATCCTGTTGTACATCAACAGTGACATCTTCAATTTGAATATCAGCAACTGGACTGTGGGTGCTCCTTCCAGCACTTGCAGAGAGTGGAAATAGCCACCTCTTCCCGTCCAGTGTTGGGAAGATCAGGCATCGCAACCGCCACCACACTTGGACTCTCCTTGGGGATGTGTGATATCTTCTTAGAATGCTCTGTTCTTTTCTGTGCTTTTGCCAGCTTAACTCGTTTGATTTTTGTAGCAGGAGGAGGAGGGCTTCCATCATCATGTGAAGCTGAACCACTAGTCATAAACATGGAGGAGGACCTTAGCTGTTCCTTGCCACTCCATGTTGTAAATGGCATATTGGCAAGTTTACGTTTCTCCTCAGACTAGTTAAATGTATTTTTTAAGGTCATTTTCCTGAACTTTGTCATATGGGATTTTATATGCCCTCTTTTATGACATTGGGCATCAGCCTTGGCAGACAACGTTGATGGCATTTTATCATCTATGTCATGACTAGTGTCAGCAGCTTCAGCACTAGGAAGAAGTGGTTCTTGATCTTTCCCTATTTTATTTTTATCGGACAAATTTTTGTCCTCCATTTATGTGATATTGATATATACGTGCTGCTAAGGCGCACACAACCACAGAAAAAGATTTTTAAATTTTTGTTTGGAAGGAGCGCACTTTGGGGGTTACAGCACCCTTCAACAGAGGAGCCAGCCAGCCATTTACTTATGACACAGGTGCACGCTTGGTGCAACTTTGTTGATGCACGTGCGGCTACAGCGCACACAAGTCACAAACACAGAAAAAGATTTTTACATATTTTTTGGAAAAAAACACAATTCACAAACACAGAAATTGTTTTTTTTTTAGCGCACTTTGGGGGTTACACCACACTTCAACAGACGAGCCTGCTGGCCCTTTACTTATGACACAGGAGCACGCTTGGAGCTGCTACTTTGTTGATGCACGTGCGGCTACTGCGCACACAAGTCACAAACACAGCAAAATATTTTTTTATTTTTTTTGGAGCACACTTTAGGGATACACTACTCTTCAACAGACGAGCCAGCCGGCCCTTTACTTATGACACAGGCGCACGCTTGGCACTGCTACTTTGTTGATGCATGTGTGGTTACTGCGCACACAATTCACAAACACAGAAAAAAAGAATGGTTTTTTTGCATGTTGGAGGAGCACCCCTGATGGACTTATCACCCCCAGACAACACTACAGCACCCCTTTAGGACTACAGCCTTTATGGGACACTGCACAACACAGCCCAGCCACCCCATATGGACTTTGGAGTGGACACAGCCCCTATGGACAACTGACTGCACAACACAGCCCAGCCAGCCTGTATGGACAACAGCAGCACAACACAGCCCAGCCAGCCCCTACGGACAACAGCAGCACAACACAGCCCAGCCAGCCCCTATGGACTTTGGAGTGGACCCAGCCCCTATGGACAACAGCAGCACAACACAGCCCAGCCAGCCCTAACTCCCAACCTCCCTCTTCACTGTCCGCAGCCGGAGTGAAAAATGGCGCAGACGCAGGGACCTTTTATAGGATCCAAAACCCACGAGATCCGACAGCGGGATGATAAAGTTTTGCCTTGATTTCAGATCCGAGTCAGGTGGGAAAACTTGTTTCCTGGCTCGGATCGGGGGGTTCGCAATTCATAAATCCGAACCCGCTTGTCCCTAATATATATATTAGAGATGAGCGGGTTAGAGAACCCCACCCACCTGAACATTGCAAATGCGAGTCAAATGAAGATCTTTTTTTTGTGTGTGTGCTAGCTACGCTATTATTGTTCGGTGACACTGCCGGCCAGACCATAGGTTATCATCCACGTATTTGTGAATCTGCAGGTGGTTTGTCCGCACTTTGCAGGGGTGCTATGTTGTCCATAAAGGGGTGCTATGTTGTTAATCAAGGGGCTGCTACCTCGTCCAGGGGTGCTCTTCCCCAGTGTAAAAAAAATAAAAGTTAAATAAAATTTGCATTCCACAAAAAATAAAAAAAATAGATCTTTTTTTCAGTTTATTTTTTTTTGTGTGTGCTAGCTACACTATTATTGTTCGGTGACACTGCCGGCCAGACTGCAGTTTATCATCCATGTATTGTGACACTATGGGGTAAATTTACTAAGCTTCGAGTTTGTGTGAGTTTGCAAACTCACGTGAGTTTAGCCATGTTTTTCATCTCGCAAATTTACTAAAGTCGAGTGAGTTTGGAAGTGAGGGCCTGATTCAGAGCCGGAGGCTCTGACAAAAGCGCTCGCTCTGAATCACGGCCGTCCTACCTATCATTGGAGCGGCCTCCACCCACAGCTTATGCGAGTGGCCAAAAAGATGGTCACGATGGTCAAGACCATCGCGACCATCGGGCTTGCGACGAGACCCTGCGGTAGGGTCTCCCTGCCGCAAGACCAGGAGTGCTTTTGGCTCTATAAGAGCCAAGAGCACTCCCACTGACATCACTAGTGATGTCAGTGGGGCCGGCCCCATGGGAACGCCTCCATCTGGGCAGCAGCGCCCCCGGCACGCCCACCAAAGGGCGTCTAAAGACGCAACTGCAATTACGTCCACCTCTGAATCTGGCCCTTTATATACTTTTGGGCTGATGGGGAGTTGGGTGGTTTCCCACTGTGCATGCTCCGTAACCAAGCACACAAATCTGCTGGCAATTCAGAGTTGTAGGTATTTCAGCCAAATCCTGTCTGTGGTATACAGTATGCTGCAAATATGAAGGTCTCCTGGGGCGATTGTTGGCTGCAAGGTTTTGCCCCTTGTTGCAGCTAAGCCTTCCTCTGGTAGTAGAGAAACTATAGGAGGGAGCTGCCTTTTAGTGAGTCTGGGCTTGATTCAGAGATGTACACTAACCTGATGGTTAGCGCACATCTCCAATTGTTAAAGGACTACACATGCATTGGATGCATACTGCGCATGTGTAGTCCTTCATCTGCGAGTCTGATGGTCACGATGGTGATCCCAGACTGTGACCTTGGTGCAGGGCCGGCTCCAGGGGTAGGAGCACCCTGTGCCGGCCCTTGAGATGGCGCCCTTACATCGCCGCATGCAACTGAATTTGGGGGCGTGGCCTAATTACCATAGGCCACGCCCCTACGTGACATTATTTGGAGACGTGCCCGCATGGCACGCCTCCAAATAACTTCAGGCTGGGGGTAAAGCCCAGCACTCCATCACTGGCTGGGCTTCCCCCAGCCCTCACCCATCAGTGAATGGTTGCCGCGCGCATGCCTGCGGCATCCATTCACACTTCGGGGGGTCCAGCACAGCTGCGGTGGTGGGGGTCCCCAGCCTACCGATTTGACCACCCGCGGGCCACTTCGGCCCGCGGGTGGAACAGCAGGGCCGCTGAAATCGGGATGCTGGGGAGGGGTGAGCCCCTGTGCGGCCGCACTGGTCGAACACCCCTAAAGCTGGCCCTACCTTGGTGGCAGCGCTGGGATCACAGATGCAGCAAGGAGGTGTCTGTTACCTACAGGCACCTCCTGCTGCATTTGCATCTGAGATGGAAGGAGTTGCGCAGCCGCTTGAGTGCGTCTGTACAATTCCGTCCATCTCTGAATCAGCCCCTCTGTCCCTGTAGCCAGCATTCAGATTTTACCTATTGGGCAATTCCCATACTCTTTTGAATCATGACCTAGACTGAGTATGAGCATTTTTTTCATGGCAACTCTAATATTTGTTTAATGTTTTAAAAAGTTGAATGTAAGGAAGAAAAATGACAAATAATGTAAGGGGAATAAATCAGGAATGAAAATATAGTGTTCTGGATTGTTTGAGGAAGGGGGGCCCCAAATCGGTGTCTTGCGGAGGTCTAAATCCACCTCTGAGTGCCACCAGTCATTGCGATACTAGTCCGTCTACATCATCTACTAAAGCCGATGCCCAAGGGTAAGGAGGGTGTAAGTCAGCGCATATAATATCAAAGAACCAATCTTTTACAGTGGTAATGATAAAAACATCAAAAGGAAAGTTAGCTGCACAAGACATAAAATTGGCAATATGTCTTCCACCACACAAAGTGGCAAGGAAAGGCTAGGGCCGTGACATTTATTTATAACTGGTGGTTCTGCCTCTTATGCTGATGGAAGCTCTTCTCCCTGTAGACATTTACAAAAAATTCAAATTGTTAAGGCACAGAAACCAACTGTGCGCTCAGAAATGTCACAAATTAAGTGTGTCGGTGGGTGCCATGTGTGAGCCTGACCTTTCCAATATTGTACTCAAAAGAGGAGCCTCCTTCCACCATTTGTGTGTCCTCTGCAAATGTAGGGATGAGCAGCATGCTGACGTAGAATTTGAGGATGCTTCTGTGGAAGTGCACCAGGATGAGGAGGATATTTGTGTAGCTGATGCTAATAAGGATGTTGATAATGATGAGGATTTTGATGATGAGGATGTTCTTGATGAGGATGTTGTGTAAATCAGGCCCCATTAAAACAGTTGCTGCCCATTATAAGGAAAAGCCCATTGTTATGCCTGGGCATAAAACAAAAAATTCACTCTTTATGTGTGGAATCATTTGTACCCAAATCCGGACAATAATTGTCCAGCCATCTGTACCCGTTGTCATGCCAGAGTAAGTAGAGGTAGGGACCCATACCATCTAGGAACCTCCTCCCTATTACATCATCTACAGCGCATTCATCACATGTGTTTGCAAAATTCAGAAATTTGGCTAAAAAGTTAACAACAAGCAGTCCAGCGTCAGCTAGCTCCCTTCTCTCTGCTAGATCCAACCACCTGGCATCTTCACCACCAACACCTTCATCAACAATATCCTCAATCATGATTGGAGGTAGTCCTACATCCAATTTCATAAGGCTAACTCAGTTCTCCCCTATCCTGGATTCCTCAGAAGAATCCTTGAGCTCTAAGCCTGCTGCTGCAGCTGGGAGTGGATCTTCATCCCAGGAGGGGACCAGGAAGACTACTAGCAATAGTTCTAAAAAATCTAAAATACAATTGACTGTTAAACAATACTTTGCAAGGGGGAGCAAGTATGACAGCAGTCACCCAGTTGCTCAGCGGATCACTGACACCATAACATCTATGCTGGTATTAGATGTGCATCCGATATTTGCCATTAGTGCAATGGGTTTTAGACAATTAATTGATGTCCTCTGTCCCTGCTACGAAATCCCATCTAGGTTCCACTTCACTAGAAAAGCAATTCCTAGCCTGTACAGGGATATTAAAAAAATTAATTAGTGTTCTCCAAAATACCATTGTCCCCACTGTCCACTTAAATACAGATATGTGGACAAGTGGAACAGGGCAAATGCAAGATTACATGACTTTAATAGCCCACTGGGTGGGTGTATTGCCTTCAGCAGCACCAACAACAGCAGCAGCATCTAAGAAAACACAGCTTATTCAGAGGCAGGCTACTCTGTGTATAACCGGTTTCACTAAGCATACCGCTGACCTCTTAGAAAAACTCAGGGAAGTCATTGCAAAATGGCTTACCCCGCTTGGACTATCCCTGGAATTTGTGATTTCTGACAATGCCACCAATATTGTGAGAGCATTACAGCTGGGTGAATTCGAACACTTCCCATATTTTGCTCACAATATTAACTTGGTGGTGCAAACTTTTTTTTTTTAAATGACAGGGCTGTGCAAGAGATGCTCTCCACAAAATTTCTGGGCATTTTCGCCATTCAGCAGGTGCATGTAGAAGATTGCAGCACCTGCAAGAAATGTTGAATTTGCCCTGCCACAAATTGAAGCAAGAGGTAGTTATGAGGTGCTTGAGACGATGGAGGAACAGCAAAAAGCTATCCAAAGCTACACAACAAAATTATGACATAGGAAGAGGAGGGGTACTGTACCTTACTTAAGCTCAGTGGAAAATACTTTCCGTTTTGTGCAGAGTGCTGAAACCCTTCAAAATAGTCACCTGTGAAGTGAGTTCAGACACTGCCGGCTTGCGTCAGGTAATTTCCCTGTTGGGAAAGCAGCAGCTTAAGAAACTGAAGGAGGAGCTGATACGAAGCGATTCCGCTAAGCACATCGGACTTGTAAATCAAGTACTTTATTCGCTTTGGTCAGAATCCAAGGGTTGTGAGGATCTTACAATCAGAGTAATACATTTTGGCGACCATGCTTGATCCTAGGTTTAAGTCATATGTTGTGCCTTTCTTCCCAACAGACACAGATCTGAAGAGATGCAAAGAGCTGTTGGTTAGCAAATTGTCATCACAAGCAGCACGTGATGCAGTGTTGGCTCCTCCTTCAGTTTCTCCAGCAAGTGTGACTGTCAGAAAATAACTAAACTTTCCCAACAGACCCACTGGTGATGCAGATGAGTTAAGTTTTGACATATGGTCGGGTCTAAAAGAATTACCTACCATTAATGAGATCTCAGCCGTGACTCCATCTGATACAGTCACCATTCAAAAAATGGTTGAGGACTATTTTAATGATAGCATCCAAATAGGCATGTTAAACAGTCCATTTAACTACTGGCAGGAAAAAAAGGCAATTTGGAGGCCCTTGCACAGACAGGCTTTGCTTTTCATGAGCTACCCACCCTCCAGTGTGTACTCAGTGTGTAAGTTTTCAGCACAGCCAGGAACCTTGCCAGTGATCGGCATAGGAGGCTACTTCCTCAAAATGTGGAATAGATTATGTTAATCAAAATTAACTTCGAATTCCATGAGGAAGACCTTTACCGCCAATTACGTCCAAAAATTACAGAGGCACCTGTAATGGTGGATTCCAGCAGGGAGAAATTAATATTACAGAAGCACCTGAGGCTGTAATGGTGGCTTCCAGTGGGCACAAATTAATATTGTGTGAAGATGATGTACACACTGACCGAGAGATTTTTGCCAGTATGTCAGCTGCCCATTGGTAGCTTATTTTGTGGGGCTCAAACAAACTAATCACTTCAGCCACAGTTGGCAGTCCCTGTTGCTGAACTGATTGGTTTGTTAAACTGTGCATGTCCTATATACAACATAAGGGTGGGTGGAAGGGCCCAACGACAATTCCATCTTGCACCTATTTTCTTTGCATTATGTGCTGTTTGGGGCATTGCTGCATGGCATTTTTAATTTTATAGCTTATGAAACTGCGATCCTGTCTGCCACTGCTGTGTTGCAAAAGTTTAATAGACTATTTTCTGATGGTATCTGGAGATGTTCTTTCTTTCCCTCCCAGCCTTCCCATCCATAATCCCAGAAGCACAATGATAAGAGATGTTTAGTACCAGACTTTAAAAATCCCTCTGCCCCCTTACTGTTCAGAGCTTCCGTTTTGTGTGCTGCCACAGACAGCATCTCTGCTTGCCCCTTTTATTTAAAAAAAAAATGCTGGACCACAACAAGAGCTCAACTGGAGCAAGGAATGATGTGAATGAGTAAATTATTCTTTGAAAATTACTCCCCACCTCCCTCCCTCATAAATTTGCTTTGGAATCCAAAACTTAAATTAAATTTACTATGAATCAACCCTTCCTTTCCCTGCCTTCAACTACATACATACTCCATCTCCATCAGGCTTCTTGATTAATGAAAACATATGTTTCCCTATGTGCCATGTTGGAAGTTGAACTTCCACGTGTTTGTGCCACCCACTGCTACCACTTAGCTTAGTCAGTCAGCTAGCTTGGTGCAAATAATGGGCCTGAACTGGATGAAAACAATATTGTGAGCTGTGAGGTGGTCGCAATTGACTGAAAACGAGTGGAAATTATTGTTATTGAGGTTAATAATACTGTAGGAATAAAAAAGGGCCAAAGTATTTGATTTTAGCAGTTTTATAAATCTTTTAAAGAAAATACAGATCCAAAACCAAAACACACAAGGGCAGTTTTGGCAAAACCACATCCAAATCCAAAACACAAAGGAGATACAGAACCAAAACACGGGGGTACTCAATCTGGTGGTTCGTCATTCACAATAATAAAAGTAGCAACTTGACCCGGTTCCCCCACAATATTGTACTTACAGACCCCCAGAGGTGCAGCACTCCGGCAGAAATAATAAAGTCCAAACACTCCAAAATGCATGAACATTTCAGTTTTATGACAAAACTGTCTTCAGGATGTTAAGAATACAAACCATCTTAATATACCCATCATTAGTCACCATGTGCAAATCAGACCGGTATCCCGGCCGGAACGCATGGAAATGACGTCATCAGTGCTTCCTGGTGACATCCATGCGTTTGTCCAGGCGGCACACACCATATGACATGTAATCAACAAACCCATCACCCAGCAACCATATACATTATTCAAAGAGCTGTCAAAAAATGGTAAACAGCATTATGTAAACATTGCGGCTGAAATGTTATACAGTATATAAATAGTATCAAAAACCTGTATATAAAGCTATCGGTAGGTAAAAGATACACATATAAGTTCCATATATCATGATGTTTCAGAATTAGTACCATATTCTAGATCCCATCAACTCAGTTTGTTGTAAAGGATATTTGTTGGCCAATGGGCAATCAGTTGGTAGGGCCTTGAATGCTAATCCCTAAATACACTTCAATATATGTGGTATCATGTATACACATCACTTATATCCATATATAACCATGTTGATAAAGACAACACCAAATAAAGTGCAATGGCAAACTTTGAGGTAGTATGTCCAGGTACCCTAAGATCAAATAGTGTTTCATCGCCATCAACAATAAATAGCAGCAAATGGTGTATGGTATATAGTCACATATTAATGGTATTTCAAATAAAGTGCAATATATAAAATATCATATCCATCAGTACTATGGGCCTGATTCAGACCCGGTCGCTATCTGTGTACACTCGTTAGATGCATATGCAAATTTGTCAAAGTGACGCCACGGGACGCGCTCACCAAGGCATAAGCACGTCCACCATGTCTTAGCGAGTGGCCACTTTCTCTGAGCGTTCGCCCAATCGCTCAGGCAGAGCCACCCACCAGCACACGTCATCTCCAGGAAGTGTATTAAAACATTGGTACATCGAGCATCATCGGATGCTAACGTAGTGCTTGCGGTTGCTTTACCCTACCACAAGCATTGCGAGGAAATCAGTGTAAAAAAAAGGCAAGTGACGTGTACTATGACGCTGCCTGTTAATTATGCACGCCTCTTAAACGGCGTTAAAACACTCAGGCACGCCTGTGTTCGCATCTCCAATCCCCCGTTATTAGTGTCCTGCCCCAGTTACCACCCACAAATGGCCTCTCCTGTCACTCACTACCCTGGGCTGCCTTTGCTGGGCGAGCGAGAGGGTTGCGATCGCAGTGTGTAGTTCGCGCACGCGCAGAACGAAGCGTGCACATGCACGTACACAGAACATCGGGCCGCTTGCGAACGCACAGCGAGCGAGCGGCTCTGAACTCTGAATCAGGTTCTATGTCTCTTAATTAATATCATAACCCATTAATCAACAAATGTTATATGATAGGATAATTGATGTCAAACTTCATACTAATTTATCCCCAGTATCAACAACACATAGAATACCATGTACCATATTGGCACAGAGATCATTAGATCAAATAAGTTGTAGATAATTAATATATCTATATTTAGGCTTCAACAACTTGAAAGGTTATATTTATCACTAGAAAACCCAGTTCTTAATCAATAACCTAAAATCCAACATCCAATCTCGTCCTGGATGAACAATTTAATGCAAGTATATAAGAGACTATTGGATCTATAGGGATCCAGAGGGACCTTTGGTCTGCCCAAACATCGGAATACATGTTAAACATCTATCCCAGTGTCAAATCTTAAAAAAAACAAGAAAGGGGCATATTTTCATTTAACCCTCGTGGAGATATAACATTTAATTTATGGATCCAGTATGCTTCACATTTTAAAAGGGCCTTGTTGCGGTCACCCCCTCGTGTAAATGGTGGAACGTAATCAATCATTCTATATTTTAGTGTAGTAAGTGGATGGTTGAACTCCAAAAAGTGGCCAGCTACCGGTTGATCACTGGATTTATTCACTAACGCTGCCCTGATAGAAGAGCAATGAACCGCCATCCTTTCCTTAAATTTCTGTTTCGTTTTCCCCATGTATGAAAGACTGCAGGGGCATATTTTCTGATAAATGACAAAATTGCTATTACAAGTTAACTTATTCTGTTTACCTTTTTTTTGACAGCTCTTTGAATAATGTATGATAAATAAGGGCAGAAGTCCCCGGGGTCCGCATCCTTTGTATAAAATATAATAAATGCGATCAACTTTATCATAAGAAGAGCATCTAGACAGACTATATGATAAATAATAAGCCATATGCCTATGTATTGGAAATTTAAAATTTGGGCATCACTACTCACAGGAAGTGAGATTACTGATCATTGCCAATGAATCCCAATTAGTTTTGTATATATAGTCCAAGAATCCCTAATGGAGCTACATTACCCTTGAGGAAGTCTGTGGAACGGACGAAACGCATTGGGGAGCTCCATACCTGCTTTATATGAACCTACCTAAAAGACTTATAAATAAGATAAGCACTTGGCCATTTATCCATTTTTTACATACTTTGCACCAGCAATGTCTATCATGTTTACTATGATATTCTTCTTTTAAACATAGATTTCTTATTATATATGTGTTTTTATTTCTCCTTTTAAATAGTTTTATATGTATTTATAGATTATTAATTGCTGTTATTAGCATAATAAATATTGGAAATATTTATATATATATATATATATATATATATATATACATATATATATATATATATAATACCTGTCTCTTCAGTTTGTAAATAAGGTATATAATTTGGATTGTGATAGATTTTAAAATATATATATCCCACCTTTATACATATACATAGAGCTGTATGCTTTACACAATTATTTTGCACACTTGCACTGACACTTTATAATACTAGTTAAGTTTCAGTTTTTTATTACAGTCATCCATACGTTTGTTAGAGAATAATATTTTTTTATATAAGCAGTTCGTGATTATGTTCACAGTGGTATTATTAATTTTTTTATATTAATATTAAGTAATTAACATATATATTTTCTGTGTGTATGCACTAATTGCACTGACATTATCAATATTATTATTTTCTAGCCCTATTTATTGTATTAGGACACCGTACACTTGTATATTAATATTTATATTTATTACTGCCTAAAAAGATTATCTATCATACTATGTATATCTGAGCACTGCTGTCGCTTTATACCAAGTTCACTTCAAAAACATTTCCTCACTATAATAGCAGATTACCACTGGTATTCTTACCTCTTGTGTTAACCGACACCCATAAGGGGAAGTGCGATTAGATATTGTAGCCAATTTTTGTTACTGTATAAATATAATCCAGGTGGCGCTTATTCATCTTCCCCATATATGTATATATATATATATATATATATATATATATTATAAATTATTATATGAATGTGATGTGTGCTGATAAAAGTCTGTAGAATAATACAATATAATAATTTAAGGATTCATTAACTAAAATGTACTGTTTTTGATTATGAAAATAGAATAAAGTTTTTTTTAAGCATTTATAAGTTAATAACACATTCACAAATTAGTGTAATTCTGTAAATAACATAACAGATCAGTTCATTAAGCAAATATTAGAGTTCTTTAGGAGGAAAGGTGGAATACATGCAGGGGGGATTGGCTATTGCTTGAGATGTAGTACTCCCATGACAATCAGCAGAGTGTCTGTTGCACAGTTACCAGTATCAGGGCAGAGAAAATAATTAGCAGTACTAATAAAGGTCATTGAGTCATGTTAGCCTGAAGATGAGCACTATGTGCTACTGTTGACTCAGATCTGATGTATGGAACACAAGTCAAAAAATCCAGTCAATTCAAATGGCTCTGAATACTATCTGTGTGAATCTCAGATTCTGATAAACAAACAGGGAAGCTAACTTTATGTCGTTGGCTATTCAGAAGTAGCTTGCAAACATCTTTGCAATGTAACAAAACATAAAAAATAGAAGTTGAACAAGCTGTGATATAATTTAATATAGAGGTTTATTGCCTTACCAACATTTCAGCCTACAATAGACTTTTTATCAGGGCAATTACAACAATAATAGAATGGGGAAATTACTGGATGCTGTGGCGGTTACCATGGAAATCCCATTGTAGGATTCAAATGTTTGCAAAGCAAAAATAAACTGCATATTAACTGATGTCACAGTTTCCCAGACTCGTTGTGTTATCAGCGATAAGATATCAGAAATTGGAAAATCTTGGTCACTTGAACACTGCTCGAATCCTCTGAACTGTTTCATTGGGGACTGATTCTGGTTGTGAGCAAACTGAATTAAAACAAATAAATAAATAATTTTCCCACTTGGACAAAGTAAATTTACACTGCAGAGGGACAGATGTATAATGTGGAGAGATATTCAGATTTGGTAGGGGCATATACAAACTGAAAACTAAATTGCAGTGTAACAAAAAAGGGGATGTAGTTAGCAGACCGGCGGATGGCATGCCACCGGTCTGAATCCCGACAATGGAAGCCCGACACGGGACTTAAGACAGGCATCAAAATACCAACGCCTATCTTAATCCTGACGCCGGAATACAGACAAGACGCCAGCCTGAACGTGGTAAGTCGGGGGCATCTTAGCTGTTAGCCGTGGGGGGGGGGAGTGTTAGGTTTAGGTGGCATACCGAGGTTAGCGTTAGGCTTTTTTTTGGGGGGGTTAGAGTTAGTCACCCCTAGAGGGGAGAGTTAGGCACCATTGGGGGGTTAGGGTTAGGCAGTAAGGGGGGAGGGTTAGGTTTAGGCACGAAGGGGGGAGACGTAGGTTTAGGCACTAATTGGGAGGGTTATGGTGCGGGACTGGGAGGGTTAGGGAGTCAGTATTTTGACAGGAGGCATCCCGACTGCCGGCATAACATACCGATTCCACAAAAAAGCTATCCAGCAAATGCTTCCAGTATTTACCCTGCATGCAAAACAATAAATGTATTTGCTCCCCTTGTACTGCAGCATGTTTTGTCCATGTGCAAAGTTACTTTTTTTACCTTGCTCCCAACCCAGAATCAGCCCATGGGTACCTCTCTTACCTCAGGTCGAATTCCTCCATGGATGTTCAGCACTGTGCAACACATGACAGGATTGATGATTCTGCGATCTACGCATTTCATCTGTAAGGCTTCCTCAAGATTACCCGAGGTAACAGAGGTAATCAACACCTTGCATCTTCCTACGTATATCCGGACACGGACTCACTACAGTGAGTGGACACAAACACTTAATATCCAGAGCTGCATCAACCGCAGCCATAAGCCTTTCTACCTTTCTAGACTTTGGAAGTGGATCTGCACAATTAACATAAGAGGAATAAAAAGGTCAAGGTACTGAGCCCGATTGCACTATTAACCCTATTTATGCACAGGGAAAGTAAAACGCTATCTCCCTGTTTTAGCGCATAACAAACCTTACAATTCTACTAATAGGAGCCATTATTGGTGTTCCTGATTAAGGCAGCTTCCATTAATGCCCACACACAGTCTATGTTATTTGTTGTAATATGTCTGTATGAAATTTTATGTTGTATACCAGTATTAGTTTTAACATCCATAGTTATTTATATCAAATATGCTGATTATTACTTTGTGAATTATTTATAATAAATTATTTTTATTTTTATCTGCAATTGCTTCTTCCAATTCTTTCATTTTTAAAATGGGCTATAGTATGTGCTAACAAGTCCTTTTTGTATCTCTGTACTTTATGGTGGTCACTGGTATGATCTCTGTATGTATAGCAGTCACTGGGATGATCTCTTTGTGTATAGCAGTCACTGGGATGATCTCTGTATGTATAGCAGTCACTGGGATGATCTCTGTGTGTATAGCAGTCAATGGGATGATCTCTGTATGTATAGCAGTCACTGGGATGATCTCTGTGTGTATAGCAGTCACTGGGATGATCTCTGTGTGTATAGCAGTCACTGGGATGATCTCTGTATGTATAGCAGTCACTGGGATGATCTCTGTATGTATAGCAGTCACTGGGATGATCTCTGTATTATTAGCAGTCACTAGGATGATCTCTGTGTGTATGTATAGCAGTCACTGGGATGATCTCTGTATGTATAGCAGTCACTGGGATGATCTCTGTATGTATAGCAGTCACTGGGATGATCTCTGTATGTATAGCAGTCACTGGGATGATCTCTGTATTATTAGCAGTCACTAGGATGATCTCTGTGTGTATGTATAGCAGTCACTGGGATGATCTCTGTATGTATAGCTGTCACTGGGATGATCTCTGTATGTATAGCAGTCACTGGGATGATCTCTGTATTATTAGCAGTCACTAGGATGATCTCTGTGTGTATGTATAGCAGTCACTGGGATGATCTCTGTATGTATAGCTGTCACTGGGATGATCTCTGTGTGTATAGCAGTCACTGGGATGATCTCTGTGTGTATAGCAGTCACTGGGATGATCTCTGTATGTATAGCAGTCACTGGGATGTTCTCTGTGTGTATAGCAGTCACTGGGATGTTCTCTGTATGCCTGGCGTCGGACTCCCGGCATATGGATAATGATAGGAGGCGGGATTTTGACGCCTATCATTAGTCCCCTGTCGGGATTAAACAGTCTGCTTCCTGACTGCATCCCGTACTACAGTAGACCTCAGTATATGAGCCCCTTATTTGTTGTTGGTCTAAAATGGAAGTGTAATAAATATATAAATTAAAAACAATTATTAGACCTTCCTCTTGATGCAGTTTCTGAGTTCAAAGACTGGAGCGGTTGGTTGTTGATGTGTCACACTTGCTATTGGATAGTTTGATTGGTTTTGTTGTGGATGGTGAACTATTGAAGGTGCTAAAATATAGGAGAAACAGTCTCTTCTAATGTCCTTCTGCCTTGGGGCTTTGAAAGCACCATAAATTGTTGAGAAGCGCTGAAGAGGAGCAAATCTGGTGGGGTGCCCACACACGGAGGAGGCTACTATAGTAGTCCAGCACACAGCAGCATGTGCTGGGCTACGAAGACTCAGGCTGCTGACAGGTAAGAGGGAGAGAGGGAGGAAAAGGGTGGGGCAGCGGACCTGGGCCCCTGCCAGGCCTATTCATTAAGCCCAGGCCCGAGTAATTAGGATTCGCTACCTCCGTCTCGGTGCCCCTGCTGTGTGTATCTTTGTGTCTTTATATGAGAAACTCTTTGTCTATGTGTATCTCTGTGTGTGACCCCCCTTCCCCCTTGTATACAGTATTTTTGTCTCTTTATGTAACCCACTATCTTTGACCCTGTGTTTGGTAAGAGGTAATATGGCAACACTTAGAAATGCATCTTATATGTTAAAACCAAAATTCTATGGAAATTAAATAAATATTACATAAACTGCAGAAACTAGTGTTGACGTAAAAAAAATTGTAGTAAAAAGCTCAGACTGAGGTGAAGGAAGTGCCCATTAATATCGATTCTTCCTTATATATGTCAATTTGCTCCACATATTCATTTTTTTAATAAGAATTTACTTTATCTTAGTCTGAGTGGTTTATTATGATACATTTTATATATTTTATACCAACACTAAGTTCTGTACTAGATTTATTTTTTATTACATTTATTTTTATCATTTGTGGTTTAAGGTATTTTTAATTTGTGGTTTAAGGCTTTTTTAAGGTGCACTTTCTAACCACTGCCATGTTTTTCTCTTTCCTCTCTAGTTGCAGAGCCTCGTGCCCCATGCATTCTATAACTTGGTGTTTGTATCTTGTGTTTATTGTATGTATAGCACTTTACTTACATATGTAGGCAAAATAAATAGTAGGGTATGAATGGATCAGAGGAGGGGGCCCCAAACTTTATCTAACCTGAGGCCCCATCTCTCATTATAGAGTATGTATATATCTGCTTATAAAGGGTAAGTAAATTGCATAGACTTTATATTGTAGTACCCTAGTCACTTTTGACATGTATGTGACCTCTGTGACACTTTTATCCATGCATAATATAGTTGACACACTGCAAAAAGGTGAGAAAGGAACTCCTGAACTCCACACCTTAATTACGACAGAAAGAAAACATTTACCCAAAATATTTCATAAGATATCTTTCAAATAAAAAAAGCTGTATTTTGTCTTTAGTTCTGTAACGGGGCCAAGAATAATTTGTGGAAGGAAAGTTTGAGCATGTGTAAAAATGAAATAAAAATACAACAATTTCGAAAGCACTTTGAGAATTTTGATGGTGAAGTTAAACAGAAAGGAAGCTATTCACATGTGAAAATAAACCTCTTCTCAGCCCTGACACTTTTGATTTCTCACCTTGTGGTGACATCTGGAAGTGGAAGACACACCTGTCATTTAATTGTGTTTTCATAACTTGACACATTTCAGGGCTGTCTGCAACTATTGTAGAGCATAACGTTAATGCCTTAAATGTAAATGAGAATTTATCAGGATTATCTTTCAAGAACTGACACATTAATTTATATGTACTTTACGTATGGGGAGACATCAAATCTATTCTGTCACAGCAGAAATGTACTATTCTGTATCTCACCAGTGCCCACTAAGCAGCCTAGTCAAGTACCTAGATCCAACAAGTTAGACTAACTACAGGACATCAACAAGACTACATACGGCTGTGATTGCTATTAGGTGGCTATTCCCACACCCTTCTTTACTGCTTATTCAGTTTTTGGATTGTTTTGGTCACTGTGAGAATTGTCCTAGAACCATGGACATAACTACCATAGGTGCAATGGGTGCAGCTGCTATGGGGCCCAGAGCTTAGGGGGTCCAACTTCCTTGTCAAAGCTACATGTGTTATATACATTTGTTACCATTGGGTGGTACATTGGGGCACTTACAAACTTGCTATGGGGCCTTCAAATACCTAGCTATATGCCTGCCTAGAACTATTGATGAATGGGATGTGTAGTTCAAAAGCAGCTGGAGGGCCACTTATTGCCCACCCCTGGCCTAACGGCTACATATTTAAAATACATAAATCTTTGAGAGCCTGTATTATATATAGTCACAGTGGTGACACATAGTGCAATCATGCTCATGCATTTTGTTTAGTGCATGAGCATGCAGTTAACCTATGCAGTGCTATATGTGTAATTTTGGGATTGTGCAATAATCAGAGATGCCTAGCAATGCAGATCTGCCTTTCCCTGATAAAAGGATACTGGGACTGATTCTGGCAAAACCATGTTGCACCAGGTGGGGCAGATGTAAAGTATGCAGCGAGATTTATCTTTTACAGCATAATTAGATTTGAGTTTGGACACACCACGCTCAAAATGGAATCGGTATGTAATGCCGGCGGCTGAATAGCCACCAGATCAAATACCGACAACGGAAGACTGACGGTTTGGAAATCCTGACAGGGGGTGGTAAGTACCCTAACCCTCTCCCTACCCTAACCCTCCCTTAGTGGTGCCTAACCCTAACCTCCCCCTTAGTGCTTAACCCTAACCTCGCCCCCGTTGGTGACTAAACCTAACCCCCCCTTCCCACACGCTAAACCTAACCCTCGCGGGGGTGGTGCCTAACCCAAACCTCTGCCGGGGTGCCTACCTCCCTTGGCTAACCCAAACCCTCCCCGGGGGGGTGCCTAACTCTAAGTCCCCCTGGCGGTTCATAAAACTAACCCCCCCCCACTGCAGCTAGAACCTAAAACACCCGGCTTACCATCATTCGGTATGCTGGGTGTCAGTATTTAGTCGTGGGGCTAATGCCGGCGGCTGCTATCCAAGCCGCCAAAATCCCAACAATAAAAGCCCGACATGGTACTAAAGATAGGCATCGAAATCCAGACGCCTATCTTTAGTACCATGTCGGGATTATATTGTCGGATTTCGGCGGCTGGGATAGCGGCCGCCGGTATCCTAACTGCATCCTGTAAAAATAAACCTGTCCAGCATTTGTGTTGCATTCAAAAGCAGCCAGTATTTACCATGCATGCAAAAATCACAAAACAAATGCATTTGCACCCCTTGCAGTACAGCGTGGCTTGTTCCAGGTGCAAAGTTACTTGCTTGTTTTTCTTTGCTCTCAACTCAGAATTTGCCCTATAAGAGTGCAGAGTTACACCCACATGCACAAAAAGAGATTTGTGTAATGATAATTCCCCCGCAACCACAGAAGAGTGAGTGGATCTCCCACATCCCACACATTTCCTAGTGAAGTGTGCAGGGTGGGAGGATAATATCAGAAATCACAGCTTCGTATTCAGGAAGTGGGGCTAAAATGATGCAAATTGCACTGTTAAGCCCCTCCCCATGGGTCCGTGATTCACAGCACTTTGCCGCGACAAGGGCAAGACCTAATGATGTGATAGGCCAGCACCGCCACCAAAATGGCCAGCTCCATCTCCTCTCTGGCCTTTACCTGGAGGGGAGAATACAAATGTAGACAAGTATGTCTTATATCTTATTCCCATGACTTATTTAAGACATGAATGGTGTTTGTATGAGCAGCACAGAAACATGTAAAACTTTAAATAAATGGAGGGGGGCAATAGTGGGCAGAATTGTAAATGGATTATCCCGTCACACAAAGCATTTGTACTGAGGCAGCTTCATAAAATGATTGTGAGAACCCCCTATGATTGGCACAGTGATTTGCCTGTGTCTAGCAGCTAACTGTGACCTTTGGAGAATAGCAGTGCCAAATGGACTGTGAAGGGTATGTAAGACTAAAGCACTAAAACAGCAATAAATGTGTTGAAGCATAATTAAAGCATATTTGTCCTCTAAAAGTTGTCTTTCTGCAGATCATTTTATATCCCACAAATGGCCCCATAGGGAAGGAAAACCTGAAGTGAGCAAAGATGTATTTTTATTTATATTAATCCTTTAGTGCCAGCCAGTAACAAAATATATATATATATGTCTTGCATCATAACCACAGTTTAGTGACAATGATGATAAATGGCATTTCACCTTTCCTGCACTTTCACACTGGTTCTCATACACTTGTCTGCAGTGCCACCTAGCAATCAACTCAGGATACGCATTAGTAGGAAATCTGTTGCGTACACCGGTATGATGACTAGAACTCTTAAATGTCCCAACTTTCCCAGGACAGTCCAGGCTTTTTTCCACTGGAATGTGCTTTATATCTGAATGTTTATATTCCCTTTATGCAGAGCCTGAAATACCTAATCCTATATTAACTGTATTCGTCACCCAAAACAAAGCAACTGATGGCAATTACACGCTAAACAACATGTCACATCACAAGTTTCACTAAAGGGGTGTATGTGTGTTCTTATAACACAGATACGGGGAATTAGCATTTTCATTTTTTGCGCACACATTGTGGTTCATTAGGCTCTTAACGTACATTTTCAAACTCATTATTCATTATGTGTCGTCTTTAATATAAAAAAATAAAAACTGAAAAATGTTACTTGCATACAGTAAGTGTTTTTTTTTCCATTTCCCATATGGAGCATCTGAATTATCTTTCTTCACATTGAGCATTCCAGTGGATTCTGACCAAAAAAGGAATGAAAAGGTTTGATAAGTGTTTATTATGGTTGATTACTTTTGTTTAGTGGCAAATGTATTTTATCTATTTATTGCAAGTTAGAGAATACACAAAAATGTTACATTTATTTCCATGGTTTTATAACAGATTAGCACATTTGAACGATGTTAGTAAATAACGTTCACTGCCAAATGTAATAGCCGACATACTTCTGGTGTTGTAGTTATTAGATTTAAAGCGACAATTAGGGGTAAATTTACTAAGAATCGAGTCTGGGAGAGTTTGCAATCTCTGGAGAGTTTGTGCATTTTTTTCCACTCTCAAATTACTAATGTAAAACTCGGGAGAGAGATCTCCTTTGCTACGGGAAAATACTGGAGAGTTAGCAAACTTTCTTCAATTCACCATCGGCAAAACTCAAGAACCTTTACACTGGTAAAGATAGGATTCGGGAATTTACCAAACAGAGAGTTTCTAAACTCTCATGAGATGGAAAAACTCTCCTATAAAAACTTGTGAAATAAATACACCTACCTGTGATCTGCGAGTTTGGCAGAAACATACACAGATCACTGTGATCCATGTATGTTTCTGCCTGTAAATTGTAAAAAAAAGGTTAAATGTAAAAAAAAAAAAAATTACATAGGGCCCCCATCCTAAAGCTTAACCAACCCCGAACTTGCTAGCCAGTCCTGGTTCTTAAAATTATGAGGAACATCGTGGGACAAAAGGTGAGTATTGGATCTTTTTTTCAGGTACTTCCAATGTACGTTGAGAAGGGGACGTGAACATCTGGCAGCAGGTAAGTATGTGTCTGTGTGTATGGATGTAATAAATCTTTATTTTCATGGTGTGTGTTGTGTTTTTTACACATTTCTTTACAGGTGAATTACACGTACCAGTAATGCCCCGCATGCTGGTACTTGTTGTTCTCCAAGTACCAGCATGCTGGGGAGGCTTGCTAGAACCTGTAGTTAAGCTGTAAAGACAATGTGAATTCTATTTTTTCCACACTACACAGACACTATCAACCCGCCACCCACCGACCAGGGGTGGCGGGGATAGCCTCGGGCTATTGGCCTAGGTCAGGGGTGCCCTGGAGAGGGGGACCCCTTAATTGGGGGGGTCCCCAACTCCCCAGGGATCCCTGGCCTGGGCTGACTAGCAATCACGACTGATGCTGCGGCTGGGGGGCCCGGTGAAAGGGCTCCCCTGGCTGTGGCATCAGCCCCCCCTGCTAGAAAGGACCCAGAGCTGGTTTAAAATATCACATCAAATTTTTTAACGCTATATTTAAAACCAGGTCTGGCCCTGCTGCCTGGTGCTGGTTCTTAAATTACGGTGGAACCCTACTCATTTTGTTCCCCATCATTTTAAGAACCAGGACAGGCTGGCAAGTCTGGGGCTGGTTAAGCTTTAGAGGGGGGGGGGGCATTTTTTTACAGGCTAAACCACAAGCAGCTTACACGTATCTCACTGATATGTGTAGGCTGCTTGCTCGGGAGAGTTTTGCAGAGAGAAGACACTGCAATCTCGCGTGGGTCATCTAGTGCAAAATCTGCGAATCGGGGGAGAAATCTTCTGCAAAACCTGCTACTCGGGGGAGAAATCTCGTTCTGCTTTACCATCGGCCATCTCACTATCAGCTAAATTCACTTCTTGGTAAATTTGCGAGTCTCAGGAGCCTTAATTCTCCCGAGTTTCGGTGAAGCTAATCGAGTTGAAAAAAAAAAAAAAAAAACCTCCCCCAGACTAAATTCTTAGTAAATTTACCCCTTAGTGTTAAGGGAGTACCAGGCTGATTTTGACTTTAAATTAATTTCTGCTTTAAATCTAGTGACTCTCTTACCGGCACCATACTGGCTCCCACTAATCACGGCATATTACATCTGGCCCTCAGAGTTGTTATAAACAAAACATTGAAATATGGCTCAAGGTAGGAATCAATACTGGACCCTTTTCTGCTCAGTGCTTTTGTTAATGCCCTTGTAATTGATCTAGAAAGTAAGGTGTCCATATTTACAGGTAATATTAAGCTATCACAAGTTACTAACAAAGAGCAGGAGCATAACTCTAGAAAAAGACAAGGTGTGAATTTGGCTAGGCACCTGGCAGACAAGCTGGCTGTGGCATTGTTCACACGCACCCCTCATTATGGGACTGCCATTGTATAAGTCACTTGTGACATTCTTGGATATCTGTTTATAAGATCTGCTTAGAGGAGTTCTAGAGAATTCTGGAATGAGCAAAAATTTTAATAAATAGAATGAAAAGTTGTGGCGGAACTGTGGGAGACAATGGAGCCAGTTGCCGCCGGGCCCCAACCCTGAAGGGGGCACCTCCTCCTCCATTGTCCCCCGTTCCATTCATTGTCCCCCGGCCTGTGTCCGCGGCCGTTCCGTGTACCTGTTGCACAGAGAGGATCCGCTGAGCTGATGCTAATCGGTGCTTACTCAGATGGCCAATGCTATCGATGTTGATACAATGCTGTCTTCGGACACAGCACTTGGATCTGCGATGCCAGCTGGAGGTGTCTTTTACCTGCTGCAGGCATTCGCATATTTTAGCACAGTATTTGCTCCAAATACGCAGCTACTGTGCTACTACGTCCATCTCTGAATCAGGCCCTCTGTGCGTATGCTAGCAAAGTCTTTTGAAAGGTAAACCAGCTGCTGGCATTAGATTTATGCCACAGCTCACTGAACGTTCTACCTATTACCTGGATACTTAGGGTTTGTTTCTCCTTTGAAAGTATCTTTGTATGTGGCTACATCTGGTGATTTTTTGCATACTGTGCATTGCACTTAGCGTAGCATGCGCATCTTTGCGAATGGAAGCATGATTTAGAATGCTACTCATCTCAGCAGTTTCTCTGGGTGTTTCTAACCAAGCGAACGGATGCAATAAAATCGTTTGTCAGCGTGTTTGGGGTGTGTAGCCAGAGTTGCTCACTACTCTGAGCTGTCCATCTGCATTCTGGACACCAAATTCAAACAGATCTCCTGCACCCAGCACGTAGCAGGTGCTGATGAGAGCGATGATGGCTGCACACTGCAGGGAAGGGCTCCTATTGTGCTCTTTCACCCCCATAATGACATTGGCAACTTTATGGACACCAGTATTTGAAATAGGGAATTCCTCTCTTTCAGTTGATGTGGCCCACTAGTAGCTTTTGTCTGTTGATCACTTGTGATCACAATACAATATTACCCTGCACTATGGAAAATAGACATTTTCCTTATATGCCCGTGCCCTATCACATTCATAATTACGTGTTGAAATGAGGGGCTGCTCACATATGAAAGAGATGAGTTCCCTCTGTCAAATTATGTGGTCCCCTTTACAGATATTGTCTGATCAGCTGTGATCACCAAACAATGTCGCACAGCACCATGGAAAAAAATAGTTTACTATAGATTAGGAAGGGCATATTGTGCCCTATCTCCCCCACTCTGGCCCACACAACCTGTCTTGAAAGAGGCAGGGTCGGTTTAAGGTTTCTCAGCACCCTAGGCAAATCTTCAGCCTACCATCTCTCCTACCCCCAAAACCAATGCTCCCTACCATTTTATTATTGTTTCAATTGGTTTTATTTTTGGCTCCAGCTTATGTTCTTATTTTATTTTTTTGTCATACCCATTTAACATTATGACATTTACCAATACTAAAAGAATATTCAGAAGACCTTAAAATTCATACTTACCGACTTCTGTATATTGCTTTCTGGGAGCAGCCTGGTTCGGGGGGCGGGGCCGGGCAGGTGACGAATATAGACCCCGCACCTTTCTTGTAAAAGTCTGCAATTTGCGAGGCCGCAGTGAAGGGGCAGGGCTAAAAGACGCAAATTGTGCCATTTAGCCCCGCCCCCTCCTTGAGGACACGCAAATTCCCCATTAAATCTCCCCATCCAGCCCTCTTCACTAGGAAGTGGGCAGGATGTGGGAGATCTGCCTACACTTCTGGTGATGCGTTGGGCTAGACAAAAAAAGTATGTTACAGTTACAACACAACACTATACACTAATGACTTATCTAACCATTTACAATTCCTACAAAAACCCACTCTACTAACAACGCGCCTCAATTTAAAATTCTTGATGAACTTTTGTAGCCTATTTGTACTCACATAACCGTATACTGTAAACACAAAATGTGAGAGCAAGGAAAAACATGAACATGGCAGCTAGGGGCCCTATAAAACAAAATGTTCCCATACCTTATTCCCCTAACTCACATCCGTTCCCTGAAACCACATCTCACAACTGCTCCCTGAAACCACACCTCACAACCGCTCCCTGAAACCACACTTCACAACCGCTCCCTGAAACCACACCTCACAACCGCTCCCTGAAACCACACCTCACAACCACTCCCTGAAACCACACCTCACAACCGCTCCCTGAAACCACACCTCACAACCGCTCCCTGAAACCACACCTCGCAACCACTCCCTGAAACCACACCTCACAACCGCTCCCTGAAACCACACCTCACAACCGCTCCCTGAAACCACACCTCACAACCACTCCCTGAAACCACACCTCACAACCGCTCCCTGAAACCACACCTCACAACAACTCCCAGAAACCACACCTCACAACCACTCCCTGAAACCACACCTCACAACCGCTCCCTGAAACCACACCTCACACATTATAATTATTTTTACCCAAATCCTGACAACAGTTGTCAAGCCATCTGTTGCCTTAGTAAGCACAGGTAGGGAAGTTAACCATCTAGGAACCTCCTCCCTGTTTGCAGCGCTTTTATGAAAAGTTTTTGGCAAAGACTTCCAACTCCCTCTTATTATTGCGGAGGTGCTTACGTATAAGTGAGCACCTCCTCAATATTGAGAGGTGGTTGGAAATGCATGCATTATCTGCCCATTTTAAAGAAGTACACCAATGTAATATTAGACATATAATGAATTTTTATGGTCTTAAAAAAGTCACTACTGGAGTAAGGGTTAATGAAGTTACACGGTAATTAGCCCGCCAAGAAATGAATTTAATTTATAATTTTAAAATTTTAATCCCTTTTGGCCTTAACAAAAATTTCGAAGTCAAGTGGTTCTTATGAGATTTAATATGTATTAACTTTTTAAATGTGTGTTTTTAATTCTTGTTTCATTGTATTTTAGATATTTATGAAGTTATGTAGTCACTTTGATGTTTGTTGATCACATCAAAATTGCCGCCGCATGATCAGCTCAAATCTCTGTTTACTATGGACTATTTGATTCCCTAGCAATAAGACAATATGGACAGATACATACTTCCAAGTATCAAAATGCCTGGAGAAACCAGTTGTTGGGAAGCTGTGGGACCTCACCTGTGAGCTGGACAAGTGCACCTGGGATGCCTGGTGTACTTTTCCCTTCCTTGCTCCATTTGTCTACTTTTTCATCTGGTAGACAATTGCATTTAAGTGGAAGAGTGAAGTATAAAATATCAACGGATTGTGATAGTATCTGCTCCCACATGTGCCTATGCGTCTACAGTATACTGTATGTAGACCACTCCATTTGGTAGGCGAGCCAATACATATACTTTAAAAGCTGATATATATGTTAATCACAGGAGTACACTATGAAAATGTTCTTATTTGTTTGAGCCCATATTAGATCAATAATCTTGGTTGGGTCAATTTGGAAGGAACGTCAAATTACTTGTGAAACCCTTTCAGCGCCGAAGGATCGAATTGGTGATTTTGCTTCATAGCACAAAATGCCAGCTCATTCCCAGGCAGGCTACTCTCTGTATCACCGGCTTCACTAAGTGTCAACCTGTTAGAAAAATTAAGTGGGCTTACCCCACTTGGACTCTCCTCGGGATTTGTAATTTCTGATAAAGCCACAAATACTGTGAGAGCATTACAGCTGGGTGAATTTGAACACGTTCCATGTTTTGCTCACACAATCAACTTGGTGGTACATATTTTTTTTAAATGACAGGGCTGTACAGGAGATGCTGTCTGTGGCCCAAAACAGATTGGGACATTTTTGCTATTCAGCAACTACATGCAGAAAATTGCAGCGGCTGCAAAAAAATTTGCCATGCCACCAACTAAAGCAAGAGGTACAGTAGCAACAAGGTGGAAATCCACACTTTATATGCTTCAGTGAATGGAGGAACAGCAACAAGTCATCTAAACCTATACAACAAACCATGACATGTGGAGAGGAGGGATAAAATAGCTTAGTCCAAAGAAGTGAAGAATACTTTCCATGTTGTACAAGGTGCTCAAATCATTTGAAGTAGTCACCTGTGAAGTGAGTTCAAACTCTACCAGCTTGAGTCAGGTGATTCCCCTAATTAGATTTTCAGAAAAGCAGCTCGAGAAACTGAAGAGAAAGGAAGAGATTCTGCTAAGTATTTCGGACTTGTAGATCAAGTCCCTTTTTCGCTTTGCCAGTATCCAAGGGTTGTCAGCAACTTGAAATTGGATCACTACATTTTGGCGAACATACTTGATCCTAGGTTTCCAACTAATACAGATCTTAAGATATGCAAAGAGCTCCAGCTGAGTACATTGTCATCACAAGTGGCACATGACACAATGACATCTCCTTTAGTTTCTACGACAACTGCCGCTGCCAGGAGAAAAAAGAGCTTTTATAAGAGACTGGTGATGCAGATGAGTCAACACAACATTTTGACATCTGGTCAGACCTAAATAAGTTGCCCAAAATTAGTGACACCTCTACCGTAATGCAATCTGATACGGTCACCATCCATATAATGGTGAAAGATTATATTAATGACAGTGTACAAATAGATATGTCAGACAGTCCCTTTGACTACTGGAAGAAAAAAAAAATAATTTGGAGGCCCTTGTGCAAACTGGGCTTTGCTTTACTTAAGCTGCCCCCCCTCCAGTGTGTACTCAGAAAGAGTTTTCAGCACACCTGGGGACCTTGTCAATGGTATGCATAGGTGGCTACTTACTCAAAATGTGGAAAATATGATGTTCATTTAAATAAATAATAAATTCCACAAGTAAGACTTTTACCAGTGTTTACTTCAAAGTACAGAGACTGTAATGGTGGATTCTAGCTGTGATAAATTAATATTGTGTAAATATGATGAAAACACTGATGAGGGTGAAGATGAAGATGATAATGACAATGACATATTGCAGGGCTTGACAAATTTTTCTAAAATCTAGGAGCCAGGATGAAAGTGTAGGAGCCAGACCACCGTCCCCCCAAAAAAATTAGAGGAGTGAGTGAGGAGCACAACTCTGTGTGTTATGCAACTGTTCTACACACTATACTAGTCCACAAAATGGTCACAGTTGACTGGATACAGTAAAATGGAGGCTCCCTCAATGCTCTGCACTGCTCCCCTGCTCCACCCCCCACCCTCCAGTAATAACAGACCACATTTCACATAAAATAATGGTGCTAAAAAGCACAACAACAACCCCCTCCCCTTGTGGTCACACCATAGACCCTACTACCGAAGAGCTCTATGCAGCCGGAGATAGGAGACAGTAGACAGCCGGGACGTACAGGAGGATCAGCGTAGACTGGGACAGACAGCAGGGATCAGAGCAGGTCAAAATGGAAAGGAATCGTCAGTGCAGACCAAGACGAACAGAGGCACAGCAGTCACCGCAGGCGACACTCAGCACATGCACTCCTGTGCATGATATGAACACCACAATACTATAGGCACGAATCTCCACCAGAGCTGATGAGGATCTGCTTCCTCCCTCACTGCAAAATCTGGTAGCCAGGCAGCAAAATCTGGTAGCCAAACAGCAAAATCTAGTAGCCATGGCGACCTGGCCCCCGGGATTTGTCGAGCTCTAACATATTGCCACTGTAGAGATCATTGACATCATTAAGCTTGTACAAAAAGGATCCTGCGCGCTTAATCAGAGAACTAGCAGCTGTCCTATTGAGTGTAATCAGACACCTGATTGACACTCTATAACTGGAAATACAAATGGGGTTTGGACGCGCTAGTGATTACAGGTGGGGTGGAAAAAAGGGTATTGTAATGAACAAAACAGATATGTGCAGATGTTACAATGATCAATAATTAATGAGACCGGCAATTGCTAAGTAAACAGGGGACTGAAAATAGACACATAAAGACAAAAGGATGTTTGTAGCTCTTTCATGAAAAAATGTGTGTGTGCTGGAAGAAAGTGAATTTGTTGTGGCAGTCCTGTGTCTTGCACGCTGAGAGTGGAGCAGCGGTTGAAAGCTTACCCTATCTTACCCTATTGACGGCGCAGACTGGAGTCCGCTGACGACTTGTGGTAACGGGTCGTGTCGGCTATAAGCTCTGTGCTGTTGCCGTTTTGCTGGAGTCTTCCCGGGCTGTGTTGTTTCGGGCTCTGTGGAGCGAGTCGAAGTCCGGGGTTCCTGCTGCCGCTTCCGCTCCTGTTGTCTCTCCGTGCTCTTACTGCCGCCTTTCCTAACACCAACGTGTTTCGTCATTCAATGACTCTTTCAAGGTGTCTGTCAAAAGGATTCCAGCCTTCTTAAATACCCATTGGAGTGTTCTCATTGGTCCTTTCTTAATTAGCGGCTGGATTCTCTTATTGCTATGTGGCCTTGCTGTTTGTAATAAATATGTGAATAAACATGATAAATGCAACAATCTTTAATGATTAAAATATGTGGGGGTTAGAATGTTTAAAAATTATTATATCAAAAATATATAAAAATATAATTATATTGAAAAAAACCCCCCCCAAAAAAACATTTTTTTCCATGAAAGAGCTACAAACATCCTTTTGTCTTTATTTGTCTATTTTCAGTCCTCTGTTTACTTAGCAATTGCCGGTCTCATTAACTATTGATCATTGTAACATCTGCACATATCTGTTTTGTTCATTACAATACCCTTTTTTCCACCCCACCTGTAATCACTAGCGCGTCCAAACCCCATTTGTATTTCCAATCATTGTAAGTTTAGCTGTCTTGAGCCCATCATTAGCAACAACACTATTAGCTGTCTTAATCCCATCATTAACAACACTGTTAGCTGCATATTGGTAGCTTGTTTTGTGGGGGCACAAACAAACCAATAACTGCAGCTACAAAAGTGGAAGTGCTTATTTCTGAAGTGATTGGTTTGTAAAACTGTGCATGTCCTTTTAATATACAACATAAGGGTGGGTAGGAAGGCCAAGGATAATTCCATCTTGCACCTCTTTTCTTTACATTGGGTGCTGTTTGGGGATATTGATGACTGTCTTTTTGCATAGACGACAAACATTTTTATATACTGCCATCCTGTCTGCCACTTCTGTGTGGCAAGGTTTTATAGATGTGCTATATTCTGTTAAAGTGCCGTGCCTTTCTGCCACTGCTCTGTTGCTCAGTTTAGTCAGCCAGCTCGCTGCAGCCTTTGGCCTATATTGGTGAAAAGTCAAAACAATATTGTGAGCTATGAGGTTGTCAAAATTGACTAGAAAAGACTGGAAATTAAAGGTTAATAATACTGTAGAAACAAAAACAGGCCCAAATTATGTTATTTTAGCTGTTTTTATCATTTTTTGAAAAAACTACAGATCCAAAACCAAGGGTTGTTTGGCAAAACCAAAACACGATGATTAATTTAGAAGAACCAAAACCAAAACACGGGGGTCGGCACACATCTCTAGTATGCATACCGCTTTGCCCAGCCTCATCTCATTAGCCAGAAATATCCTGCCCACAAGCTTAAATGTCACATTTATTTAAACTTTATTTTCCTCAGTACTTGGATCCCACACATAATGCTTAATATTCTAAGTTTAACATCATGTACTCCTATAGATCTCAGTCCTTTACCACCTCACACAGCCCTTCATCATTCTGTGATTGTCCTCTTTGCCCAACAGCTGATAAAAGTGTTATTTTTTATTTGACTTTCTTAAGGAATTAAAATAAATATCAAATTGGTTTTTTTTTTGTGACTGGTTATTACAAACAAATATTCAGAGCAGTGTATAACAAGTATTAAATAAAACTATACAATAAACAACCTTATTTTAATGATCTAAAAAAAAAGATCATATGTTAGCAATGAATTCATAGGCAATAATATTATTAAGCAGCTTAATCTGAAAGGCTGTTAATTCTGTAGAATTTAAAACAAGTATCGTAAAACTACTCATTTGTTTATAATAAATCATCTATCAGCACATCCTGCTAAATAGGAAAACGCTTTTACAAAGCCAAGTATTGTATTGCATATATCAGATTATAAGATATGCAATATATATCATTTCTTAATTATTAGCACATTTTGGCGCTGTCAAGCATCAGTTGGGAGAGGCTCTAATGGTGAAACTGTGCGGCTCTGTGAATCATCCAATAGAGAGCTCTTGGCTTTCCAGGTTTCATAGTTAGTGATCAATCACCAAATTTGGCAATGATTAGCAATATCCTATAGTAATCATTTAATCTTATTGCTTTGGTTATTTTAAAAAGTATTATGCGTGCTTACATTTTGGTAAACATTATAATAAATAAATAAATATGAATTCTTACAGGTTAGGGAACCCCCTTAAAACCCACTACAGACATTCACCTGGAAGATAAAAAAGCACTGGGTGATCAAAGTGTTCAGAAGCAGTTAAAAATTATAATGAGCTTACTATTACCATTTATAATACATTATATTTTATCAAAATTATTTTTTATTTATTAAACAAAATTAATTAGCAAAGCTGGCCACACGTAACAATTAGATCATTTAGACCGATATTGCCTTATTAAATTGTTAACGAAATGACAATCATGTGTTTGATAGGTCCAGTACATTCAAAATGATAAAAAATTGGATTGAGGCTAATTGAAGTATATGTATGGTAATTAGGGATGTGTGCCGACCCCCTTGTTTTGGTTTTGGATCTGTATCTCTTCGTGTTTTGTATCTGGATTTGGTTTTGCCAAAATTTGCATGTTTTGGATTTGGATCTGTAGATTATTTAAAAAATTTATAAAAACTGCTAAAATCACATCATTTGGGTTTTTTTTGTTCCTACAGTATTATTAACCTCAATAACATTAATTTCCACTCGTTCCAGTTAAGTTTGACCTCCTCACAGCTCACAATATTGTTTTCATCCGGTTTAGGCACAAAATGTGCACTAAGCTAGCTGGTTGACTAAGCTAAGTGGCACAAGTGGGTGGCACAAACACATGGCAGTTCAACTTCCAACATGGCACATACAGTAAGGAAACATGTTTTAATTTATCAAGAGGCCTGAGGGATTTGGAGTATGTATGTAGTTGAAGGCAGGGACAGGAAGGGTTGATTAGTAGTAAATGTAAGTAAATTTTTTGATTCTGAAGCAAATTTATGAGGGATGAGGCGAGAGCATGGGTGTACAATATGTCCCATGTTTTGCCCACAAAATTAACTTGGTGGTTCAGGATATTTTATTTAAATTAAATGGGCATGCAGGAGATGCTGTCTGTGACCATAAACATTTGTAGACATTTTTGGCAATCAGCAACTGCATGTCAAAGATTGCAGCAGCAGTGGCAGTTCAACTTCCAACATGGCACATCAGGAAACAAATGTTTTTATTATTCAAGAGAGCTGAGGGAGTTGGCGTATATATGTAGTTGAAGGAAGGGTAAGGAAGATTTGATTAGTAGTAAATTTAATACATTTTTTTGATTCTGAAGCAAATTTATGAAGGAGGAGGGAAGAGGAGGAGGGAAGGCATTTACAAAAAATATTTAAATCATTCACATCAGTCCCTGCCCCAGAAGAATGCTTGAGCGCTATGCCTGCTGCTGCTGCTGAGAGTGGATTTTCATCCAAGAAGGGGACCAGGAAGACTACTAGTAATAATTTAAAAAAGAACTGACTGTTAAACAATCCTTTGCAAGGGGAAGCAAGTAGGACAGCAGTCACCCAGTTGCATAGCTTATCACTGATGCCATAACATCTGTGCTGGTATTAGATGTGCATCCAATATCCCAATATTGCAGAGGGTTTTAGACAGTTAATTGAAGTCCTGTGTCCCCGCTACAAGATCCCATTAAGATTCCACTTCACAAGAAAAGCAATTCCCAACCTGTACAGGGACATTAAAAAAACGTAATTAGTGGCCTCCAAAAAGCCATTGTACCCACTGTCCACTTAACCACAGATATGTGGACAAGCTGAACTGAGCAAATGCATGATTTAAAATACTGTATAAGGTTTAAGTCATAAGTTGTGTCTTTCTTCCCAATGGACACAGATCTGAAGAGATACAAAGAGCTGTTGGTAAGCAAATTGTCAGCTCAAGTGGCATGTGATGCAGCAATGGCTTCTCCTTTAGTTTCTCCAGCAAGTGCATCTGCTGAGAAAAAACTACACTTTCCCAAAAGACTCACTGGTGATGCAGATGAGTCAACAAAAAACACAAAAACTTTTTGGATGGATGCATTGCAGATGACATAACAGGGAGAAAATTCCTAGATGGTTAAGGTTCCTACCCTCTACTTACTCCGGCTTTACAAAGGGTACAGATGACTTGACAATTGTTGTCCGGATTTGGGTAGACATAATTCCACACATAAGATGTGGATATTTTTGTCCTGTGCCCAGGCATGACGATGGGCTTTTCCTTATCATGGGCAATAACTGTTTCTTCCACTGGTGCCTGATTTACACATCCTCATCAACAACATCCTTATTAGCGTCAGCTACACAAATATCCTGCTCATCCTGGTGCACTTCCACAGAAGCATCCTCGATTTCTATGTCAGCATGTTCACTTGTGCTTACATCATCATAAGAGGCATAACCACTAGCGTTCCTGCTAGGCTGTTTTAGCAGGGTGCGGCACCCTGCCCTCCTTCTGGAGGACAAAAAGCACCCTGCCCTCCAGAAGGAGGACAAAAAGCACCCTGCCCTCACAGGCTGCGGGTGCAGTCTTCACCCGCGGGATGCAGTGTCCCGCGGGTGGAGAAATGTGCGGTGACCCGGTCACCGCCGGAGAATAGACGCCGGGCGCATGCGCCCGGCATCTATTCTCCCTGTTTGCAGCGCTTGGGGGCTGCCCGGCATGTCCGTAAGCGCCGGGCACGGCCCCAAGTATGATGAAAAAGGGGATGCGTCTTATAGACTCGCCCCCTTTTATGGCCACGCCCCCTTTTCGCCTGCGCGCACAAAGTTGCCCTCTCTAGCTCCGGCACCCTGCCTGTCGCCGGAGCTAGAGTGATCACTATAACCACCAGTCATAAATAAAGGCCAAGGCCTTAGCCTTTACTTGCCATTTCATGTGGTGAAAGGCATATTGCCAATTTTATGTCTTTCTGCAGCTAACTTTACCTTTGTTGTTTCTTTGTTTTACCACTGTAAAAGATTGGAGTCTTGATTTTAGATGCTCTGACTTAAGCCCTGTATGCCCTTGGGTATTGGCTTTAGTAGATGATGTATATGGACTAGTACTGCCATGAAAGGTGGCACTGGCAGCAGCTCCAGCACTAGTATGTGGTTACTGCTCTCCTCTCAACTGATCATTCTTCATACACATAAGCCCGGGGCTGGTTAGTGTTTTGGGGGGGGACCTCACGTCATTTTTTTAAAAAAACATTTATCTATTTTTAACAAGTTTTAACACACAAGCAGCAAGCGCATATCTCACTGATATGTGCTGGCTGCTAGCTCGGGAGAGATTTGCAGAGAGAAAACACTGCAATCTCAGGTGAGTAATCTCCTGCAAAATGATTTACTCGGGAGAGATATCTCGTTCTGCTTCACCATCTGCAAACTCGTTTAGCCTCAAATCGCCTGTTGGTAAATTTGCAAAAAAAAGGGATTAAATCACCCGAATTTTGGAGAGAACCAGCAAGATAAATCACTTTGAAAATCGGGACCATCTGAATCTTAGTAAATATACCCCTTAGTGTCTCAAGATTTTTTATGAATAAGAAAAGATTAACAAACTGTGTTATCACTTATTGTCACAAGATTTTTTTATGAATAAGAAAAGAATAACACACTCCGCTGCCACTTACAGGGATGTCATTATGTTTTTTATGTAACACATGTTATTTAGCACTTTGTTGTGGTCTTGTAGTTGGCGTGTAGACTAATCATTTATTCACGATTGAGGAAAGAAGTGAAAAGTTGCATATTAGACTGCGCTACCACATACAGTGTCACAATATTTTTTATGAATAAGAATAACACACTGCGCTATGACTTATAGTGTCACAATATGTGGACAATAAACTGAGGTCTGGCCGACAATATCACCAAACAATAATAGCACAGCTAAGTTGCTAATGCACACGTACAAAAAAAACACTTTTATTTTTTTTTACACTGGGGAAGAGCACCCCTGAATGAGGCAGCAGCCCTTTGATCATCAACACAGACAGCACCCCTTCTTTTTGGACAACAAAGCACCCCTGCCGAGTGCGGACAGACCACCCGCAGTGCAGAGTCACAAATACATGGATGATAAACTGTGGTGTGTTTTTTTTCTGGATTGATATTAATTGAATTTCACTTTTATTTTTTTTACACTGGGGAAGAGCACCCCTGAATGAGGCCGCAGCCCCTTGATGAACAACACAGACAGCACCGCTTTTTCATGGACAACAAAGCATCCCTGCAGAGCGCGGATAGACCACCGGCAGAGTCACAAATACATGGACGATAATAGCGGCAGTGTCACTGAACAATAGCGCAGCTAATTTGCTAACTCACACAAAAAAAAAAGAAAAGTACTTTTATTTTTTTTTACACTGGGGAAGAACACCCTAATTAATAGAGCACCCCCCCCCCCTGGACAACACAGCAGCAGCAGCCCTAGCCTGATAACAGGACAACAACACAGCAGCAGCCACAGTTAATTGACAGGACCAGTGACAGCAATTGCAGCACCCACTGAAGGAACACCCCTTTTATATACTGCAGCCGAATCCCCTTTATGGATAACACAGCAGCAGTCTTCAGCCCAAGACCACGACTGGACACACACACTGAGTGACTGACAGTGACTGACTAGACTACACCTCTGCTAGCTTCTCTCTACACAGCTGGAGTGAAAATGGCGCCGATCGTAGGGACCTTTATATAATCCAAAACCTGTGAAAATCCAACAGCGGGAGGGTGACGCGTTTTGCCTCGTTTTCGGATCTGAGTCAGGCAGGAATACCCAAGCCAGACTCGCATCTTGCCTTGGAACACTAAGTTCGGGTGGGTCCGGTTCTCGGAGAACTGGACCCGCTCATCTCCAATGGTAATGCCATGATTGAAGTCTGATCATCCTGCCACCATCCTGTATTTTTTCTGATAAAATAAAACAATAGGTTAATTCACACACATTACAATTTAGAGACATCAGAAAGACATTTGTAGCATACAAATGTCTTTCTGATGTCTCTAAATTGTAATGTGTGTGAAGTAACCTACTGTATTGTTTTATTTTATCAGAAATTATGGGATTAAATGCAGGCAGGTTGTAATGTGTGTCCCAGAATTGTATGTTGATGGAATGCAGTCGTTTGCTTTTGGGCCTATGTGAAAAATATATATTTCTGTCCATAATTCAGACTAATACAAAACCCACCCATACCTCCTAACTATCCCAATTACCAGGGGATGGTTTGGTAGGTATTACACTGCTACTGCAAGCACGTCCTTCATGGCATGCGGCTTAAAATAATAGGCTGTAGGTTGCTAAATCTTCTATAATCAATTCTTCAAATACTTTTAAGGCTCACACTAGATGGTATTTGGTTCCTTCCAAACTATACCAGATGTATCCCAGCTCTTCTAACTTGTGTTGTAGACAATGTGGTCACATCATACCTGCCTACCCTCCCGATTTTAGCGGGAGGCTCCCGATTTTTAATGAAGCCTCCCGCCCCCCCGCAAAGTATACATCAACTCCCGGATTTTTTTATTATTTTTTTTTATCTAAGGACTGCGCTGGTGCGAGTACTGGAATGCTGGGGGCAGGGCCTGCACAGGACCTCATGACTGGCCGGCCACCACGGGGTTGTAGTTAGCGGTGGCCGGCTAGACAGCAGTGAGATCGTCGGGAGCTGTAAATGTGATACCCTATACTATGGATTTATTCACAATGTAATCATACAATATAGTATAGCAGTAAAGATGGCAATAGTGAATCCTTTCTTATGTTTATTATACTTTGCAAGAACAAAAACACTTGGCATATATCAACAATGCATTTCAGTAGACAGTAACACACACATTAACACTCTTGTTTATTTTATTTTTCAGGAACCTGCAGATCACTAGCGAACTCTGGACTTCGAACCTGCAAACTATAAATGGGTAAGTATTCTCTAGTGGCAATTATCAAATGACTGATTTTGCAATTCCCTTAATATCTCTAAAATATATACAAAAAACCTCACATGAGTATGCTAAACGGATAAGTTTACATCAAGAATACACTCACACTACTGCACTTTACATGTCTCATACACTGCTAGTTCAGCGCTGAAATAGTTAATAGGGTGCACCCTTCGTTGCCCGGGATATGAAGAATAGTTCTTAAACTAGCTACAGTACTTTTCTGTATTTAATGCAATACTGTAATCCTCTGTAAATGATCCTGCTGCGATGGTGTTGGTATTACAGTCAGTTTCTTCTCTGCTTAGCAACCTTAGTTCATACTCATAGTATTACAGGTGCTGGCACTGAAGTGTACCCCTAACACTGCTGGTAACTGTTGTACCTAACCTCCAATATGCGGTATCAGGGGGTTACTCTTACTGTTATGATGCAGTCTATAAACCCCACGCTGATCTCTGCAGGGACTGCTGTGCATATGTAACGGTGGACAACTGTAGGCCTCCAGTTAATAAGCGCCAATGTCACTGAGTGTCTATTTGGGAGGTTGCAGCAGCTTTCTTACCTCCGACTCCTTTACAAGCTCAGTCTCTATATTTCTGCAGCTCCGCTTGAGGCACTCCCTTAGGGGTCATCTGACACACCTCTCTTATGCTGATTGTTCTCAGAACCTCCCCGGATAACACTGCTTAGTCCCATCGGATGTTCCCCGCCTCAGAGACCTCCGCTGTTTGTCCCGGAGTACGGCCGCAGCCCTCAGGTAAGCATCAAGGCAGCACAGCCCCTTCTCCTGTCCAGCTACCTCACCAACTGCACACACCAACTGCCATTTTTCTCTAGGTCAAATCCTTGAGCCTGCTACAGTACTCACTGGTCCCCTAACGTCCACCACCACTGAGGAGGCAGTGCAAATAGTCCCTGAACCTTAATGAAACCAGTTAAATCATGCCCTATATTAGACAATGGCAGGAGTCACATTAATATTTTACATTTACATAGAGGCATATCAACGTGGGTAGGAACACAGGGTGTTGGTGGGGTGCCACATAAACAGCGGCGCTGCAGAGCTCTGGTCAGAGGCACATGTCACGTGTACACAGTTCAGCAGCAGCAGTGGCCTTTTCTCCTCCCACGGTGGCCTGGCTCAACGTAAGTACAAGTGTTGTTAAATAGAAGTGAATAGTGGCTAGCTGTGCCGAGTGTCACAGGCATTAACTGCACTCCAAAAGGGCACTCACTGACAGCCATCCATTTAATCATGGATGGCTGTTAGTGAGTGCCTGTTTAGAGTGCAGTTAATGCCTGTGACAAGATTTTATATATATATATATATATATATATAATGGAGTATACAGTATATAGGAGGGAGAGTGAGGCAGCCTGCTCACAGCTAGCAACCCAATCCTCCCAGCAACTACTGACCTGAACCTCCAACCACTCCTCACATTGTAAGGTAGGACCCTCTCCCTCTACCTCCACCGTGCAGGACATGTACAGATGCTGACTGCATAGTGGGATATGTGTGTGTATATATATATATATATATATATATATATATATAGATATATATATATATAGATATATATATATAATATATATATGTTTGTTTATTTATTTTTTTACATGTAACAGCAGTGCCAGACATCAGGTTGTTATAGTGTGTATTGACACCTATAGTATAGTCCCTGCTTGTAGGTTAGATGTGTTGTTACATTACTGTAGTTTATAAGGACATAAATCATTATATGCTGCTACACTACAACTCCCAGCTGGTGGAGCTGATAAAGGAAAGCTTGTCTCTGTGTTATCGGTCGGATCTCTCTGGCCGCTTCCTAATTAGTTTATTTCTACCAGAGATGTGTTCTGTGGCTTAGGAAAGTGTGACATCAGATATCTAGTAATGTGAATGTGTGTATGTGTAGGGCATCTAGTAATTTGAATGTGTGTGTAGGGCATCTAGGTGGAGCTAGACACGCCCTTTGGGCGGAGCGGGCCATGCCCCCTCAACGGCACGCCGTGCTGCTTGCAGCGCATTCTACTCCCATCTGCAATCTCCCTGAAAGTGTTTTTCAAAAGTAGGCAACTATGGGTCACATGCTTGTTGGAACTGTCCTCTGTGTTATATCCTGATGTACCTTTCTTCATAGCAATGACTCATCAAGTATGCTGTTTATGTAGGTTATTTATTGTAAGTAATACTTGCATTATTACAGGTAGATAAACACATCATCTCCTCATGGCTGTTCTCCTTTCTCTTACTTTCTCCTATATTCTTCCACTTCCTGATCACATGTCCTTCTTTGCTGTAGGATCCTAAAAGGTACACTACCTCATCTTACTATTACATGACAATGCACATATAGATACTACACTCTGGTTTACACTTTTGGAGTAAAATATCGGGGTTGGCCCTTCTCGGGCGGCTTATTGGTACCACGATACCTACAGAACTGGCCACCTTGTTCTGCTACTGTGCTACCCAATCAAGACTCTGAGCAAATCACTTGATAAACTAGTGCAGCTTGTGTGTACTGTGACCATGGGGGAGAAATGGACAAGTGGAGAAACCCCAATAACACTAACTTATTGCAGTCACGTTCTCACATGTCACTATCCTCTTATGTTACCACACTGTTTGCTCTTTGTTAATCAACCTTATAATGTATGCATTTTAAATCATGTTCAATCTGTGTCTGTGATATGTACCTTTTATTGCATGTTTTCTTTGTTGTTGTTACAAATATAGATATGTAAAAAAAAACAACAGCATTTTTCTAAAAGAAAAAATAACAGGCTGCCAGTGGTATGCAACCATATTGCCACAGCCATGCCGCCATTTCGATTTTACAACTTACCAATGTTGGGAGATGTGAGTGTAAATACACGAGTTATGCTTTTGTGTTATGCTCTGACACAGTATGCACAGCTTGAAAGAGATAATTATTCGGTAGAGACAATGCACCCACACGTGGGCATTCATACTGATTGCAGGATACACCATGCGTGGGTATGCAGTCGGGATGCCGACGGTCTAAATGCCGACCGTCGGCATCCCGACTGTCTAATCCCGGCGCCTGTCATTAGACCTACGACGGGAGCCCAACACCCGGCTTACCGATCAAAGGTAAGCCAGGCGCCGGGCGCGGACAGCGGCGGGGGGGAGGGTTAGGTTAGGGGCTCCTGGGGGGGACTTGGGAGGGTTAGGGTTAGGGGTGAGGTTAGGTTAGTAAATAGAAAATTTACTTACCTGTCGGGATCTTCACTGCCGAGCTGCCGCTGTCGGGATTTGAACCATGCGGCCGGCGTTAAATCATACTGATTCCCCATGCGTATATGAAAACAGCTTATGTAAGTTGTATCCATGGTATCTGTGCTGAGAGTGTTTTCAAACCCCTTTTTTGAGGTGTGCCCAGTGCTTACTGTGGGTGGGAATGACATTAGTAGTTATAGACCACTGGTGATCCAAAAAAGTTATTACCTACATTTTTTATTTCCTTTCTACTGCCAGAAGGGTTTAGAATTCTCCATCTTCTTTGTTGATCTTGATTTGCTTAGAACCATAATAATATTGATCATTATATGTTATATTACCAAAACCGTCTATAGTAGATAATGGCAGCTAATCTCCTACAGGAAGCAATAATTAGGGGAGAATTGAAGGCCATCAGGTCAAATATAATGTCAACAAATGTATCTTTTGTGCTGACAGGAATATTTGTTATTTCTTTTCATACTGATAAACTCTCCGAGCAGCTTTGCAGAAGTGACACCTTGTTTATGGAGGTATGAGGTGAGCTATAAACATAAAAAATCAGCTAAATGAACTGTTATAACACACGGCAAAGACCTGCAGTGATACGCAAAAGAAAGCATTAGATTGTCTGTGGTCAGTGTTTGATTGTGCAGGATGAGAGCATCAAAGAAAGTCAGTATTAAAGACCCCAAAGGTTAAGTTCCTTTATATAAAATATATACTAATACTAAATACTCTGAAAATGTACAATTTTAAGTGCTTATTAGAAACACATTTATGAAAAGACTTTCCTTTCTGTTAGAAGATCTCACAGCAGGAGCAAAGCAATAAGAAAGAAAATGTACTCCTAGAGAGACCATGGTGTAATCAAACACACAAGCATACCTACTCTCCCAAATGTCCTCCTAGATTCCTAGGACAGAGGCCACTCTGCCGAATTCCACGTTATTTCTTGAGTATAGGTTAGAGCCTGTGAATGGATGTGAGCCCCTTCATGGTGCATCTGCAGGCAGGGCCTCATGGTGCAAAACAATTCTGCATCCCCTGCTGCGCTATGATACTAGTTCTTGCTATCATCGCCCTGTGCACTTGTCTTTTTGAGATCTGGGAAAGGGGCTCCAAGATTTTGCCTTTTTCAAATGACAGAGCAGAGATCGTTACACTGGTTTGGACAGAATTGCTCAGCGAGGCCATTCATTGATGATCATAGGAGCGTGGTCGGTGCCAGAGCAAAAGTTGGTACACAAGTCTGGATGAGACAGCAAGGCAATCAAATGGATGTTCCAAGGAGTGAGGTAAGTAGCAGAGCGGAGGTACACAGTATTTAGCAATCTCGGCTGAATGACAGCTTAGGGTTAATCAGAGAGCCAGAAAGCAAGAGATCAGTAGTAGAGATCAGAGTCAACTTTATTGGCAAAGTATACAATCATATACAAGGAACTTGACTCCGGTTAAATACTGGTCCAGTACTCAACACGACAAACATACATTCACAAAATATCGAATCATAAATAATACACAAATAAAAACCCCATAAATAAAACAATTAATATAATAATGGCCTAGATATTTCCAGTTAGGAATTTAATAGCAAAACCACCAGAGAAAAAAGCTCCTAAGATGTCTAGAGGTCTTAACAGAACGTGATCTATATTGTCTTCCCGACGGAAGCAGTTGGAACAAATCATGACCAGGATGTGCTTCATCCGCCACAATATTTCTGGACCGATTCCTGATCCCAGACAAATATAACTCCTGTAGAGAAGGAAGTTTCATTCTGTAATATAGCCCTATCCCGCTCACTGGCTGCACCAAATCACACTATAATTGAAGTACATAAGACCAACTCGAACATTGCAGAATTAAAGAGTGTCATCAGTTCCTTTGGCAGATTAAACTTCCTAAGCTGCCGTAGGAAATACAACCTCTGATGCGCCTTTTTAACAATAGCATCTATGATTGTTTTCCGCCCACTTCAGATCATGGGTGATTATAGAATCCAGGAATCTGAAGGGATCCACCACAGATACAATATTGTCAGCTATAATTAAAAGAGACACATCAGTGGAGTGTCTTCTAAAATCAACAATCATTTCAGCTGTCTTGTGCGGGTTTAACTGCAAGTTATTCTGACTCCACCAACCGATCCACCTCCCTCCTATAAGTGGACTCTTACCCATCTTTTATCAGGCCGATGACCAGAGTGTCAACTGCAAATTTCATGAGTTTAACCAATGGGTCACCAGAGGTGCAGTCATTTGTGTATAAGGAGAAAAGCAGAGGGGAGAGGATGCACCCTTGAGGAGCCCGGTACTAATCCTCCGTTCACTTAAGGTAAACTCCCCCATTTGCTCATACTGCTTCCTATCCACCAAAAAATCTGTGATCCAACAACAGGTGGATACCGGAACCTCAACTTAATCAATTTGGAAAACAAAATTTCTGGAACGAATGTGTTGAACGCTGAACTGAAGTCCACAAACAGGACGCTCACATAGGTGTCTGGCAGATCAAGATGCTGCAGACTATACTGCATCCCATATTGACCGCATCCTCCACCAATTTATTTACCCTATAAGCAAACTGTAGGGGATCCAGAAGGGTACCTGCCGACCTCTTCAGATGGTTCAACACCAATCGTTCAAATGTCTTCATAACTACAGACATCAGAGCAATCGGTCTGTAGTCATTTAGGCCTGTAATAGAAGACTTCTTAGGGCCTGGCACAATTTTGGAACACCTGAGACAACAAAGAACCACACATATCTCCATGGATCTGTTAAATATACCTGTAAAAACAAGGGCCAAATGTTCAGCACAGGTTTTTAAAACAGATGGTGACACACCATCTGGACCAGTGCCTTCCTGGACCTCAACCCTTTGAACAACCCAGCCACCAAATCCTGACTAACCTGCCACCCTGGTAAAGTACTCCTGGGCCCACATGAAGCAGTTAGAGGGGGTTCTTCCGCTTTGGGGGAATAGTGCAAAGAGCAGAATCTATTTTTTCAAACCTACAATTGAATACATTTAACTCATTGGCCAGTTTCCGACTCCTGAATGTATGGGTAGGTGCTGACTTGTAAATAGTAATAGCTTGCATACCTCTCCACACTGACACAGAATCATTGACCAAAAATCTACTAATCAGTTTGTCTGAGAAGCCCTTCTTCACAGCTATAATCTCTTTAGTCAATGTGCTACTAGCCTGCTTATACCGACCCCTATCCCCACTGCTATATGCCTCCTCCTTGGCATGACATAGCTGCCTAAGCCTCGCATTAAACCATGGTTTGTTGTTACTGAAGGAGCAGAATGTTTTTGTTGGCACACACATATCTTCACAGAAGCTAACATACGATGTCATAATATCAGTTAGGTCATTTAAATCGGAAGCTGCAGCATCAAAGATACCCCAATCTGTACATTCAAAACAAGCCTGGAGATCCAATTTTGCCTCGTTGGTCCATCTCCTCATGGTCTTGACCTTAGGCTTAACAGATTTCATCTTCTGCCTATAGGTCAGGAGAAGGTGGACCAAGCAATGATCAGAAAGCCCCAGTGCTGCACGTGGAATAGAGCGATAAGCATCCTTTAAAGTGGTATAACAATGGTCCAGCGTATGTTCATCTCTAGTTGGACACTTAACATGTTGTCTATACCTAGGGACTTCCTTGCTCAAATTTACGCCCAAAACAATAAACAATTATTCTGGGAACTTAGGCTCCAAATCATATATCTGGGCGGACAAATTATGTAGAGCTTCATTAACACACGCCTGAGTTGGAATATACACCCCAACCAAGATGAATGATACAAACTCCCGTGGAGAATAAAATGGTTTACAATTAATAAAAAATGACTCCAGATCTGTACTCAAGACCTATGCAGACCGGTAACATCCATACACTAGCTTTCATTTACAGTATATAAAAACAGATCACCCTCCTTTTGTTTTCCCAGAAAGTTCCAAAATACGATCTTCCCTATACAGACAGAACCCCAGCAAGTACACTGAGTCATCAGAGATAAGCTCTGAGAGCCAAATCTCGGTAAAACACAAATGATCCAGAAATGCCAGTACTTGCTCTTTCAAGAAGCATTAAAAGCTCATCCATCTTATTAACCAATGGGTGGACATTTGACAACTGTACTGCTGGGAGAGCAGACCGGGTGCGCCCTCCGCCTCAACATTACCAGAGCACCGGCTCGCCTCTCCCGTCTGCGTTTCCTTCCAGGGCAAGTCACAGCACACCCTTGTCTCCAGATACCAGGAGCCCGAAGTGCAGCCCCTGCACCACCAGCCACCTTCCCTACATCAGCAGCAGGTTTCATCTTTAACAGAAAGCATCAGGCTCCAACTGCTTTTCCTCTCGGTTACCAGCCACCAGCTCCAACTGCAGACACCAGCCTCCATCAGCAGTTTACCCCAGCCATCTCACTTCCTGAGTATCAACCACATCAGGCGGAGAAATCCGGCCGCCAACTGTATGAAGATTAACAGGCAGAAAGAATCCATACATTAGATATCCCAGAGTAATCCGCAGACAGCACAGTGCATGTTCCCCAATATTGTGGTCAATGCCACTGGCAATTCCCAGTAAGAACCACTTGTGGCAATGTGCCCGCCCCTGAGGGTAACGTCTAAGCGCACCTTGCTTGTTTGTATCTTGTTGGAAGGAATGCTGAATCATATGAACAATTTCAAAAAGTACCCAAGAACATTTCTCTAACTCAGACTTTTTCCATTTGGTTAACAACTGCAACTAACCATGAACATTTGGGCTGGCATCCTTCTGAATTCTGGTGTCGGGATTAAGATTGGTGTCAGCATTTCGACGCTTATCTTAAGTCCCTTGTTGGGCTTCCCCCGACGGAATTTAGACCGGCGGCATCATGGCCACCGGTCTTATAACTACATCCCCCCCACACACACACACTACCCCCATAGCCACACACACACACTACCCCAATATAAGCCTCTACCACACACACATACTGCCCCCATAGCCGCCACACACACACACAACCCCATAGCCTCATACACACACTGCCCCACCGATTCCCTGTATAATGCAAATAAATCCTAATTATTTTTTTTTAAAAAGGCTTACTGCCTCCAGACTGTTCCACCTCTGACTACATTCACGGCTCTGTGGGGCAAGTGGCTCTCTGACTGTGTCACTGTGACAGAGACCTTTTCTGGGGACAGGAGGGGTGCGAACTACAACCTGCCTGCTCCCAGCTCTGGGTTTCACTTAGAGATGGCTACTGAGTGAGTGTCTCACAGTGACTTGAATCATTTAGATGTTCAAATGATTCAAGTCACTCAAAGTTTGGTGTGTCGAGACAGCCACCTCCCTAGCCTCTCTCAGTCAGTGGTAGCCGGTATAGTCGGGGCCAGGGTGTGTGTGCACTGCACTGTGCAGTGTGTAGAAGTATATGATCAGCAGTGCAGGGGGCGGAGCTGTCAGCAATTCACTCAGAGTCGCCAGCACCCTTGCTTGCTATGGCTCTGCAGTGCAATCTGCAGAATCTAAAAGAGTTGTCTCGAGACACTCCACTGAGCTGAGCCATGTGGCTAAACTCAGTACTGTGAATCGCTCTGCCCATCCCTAGTTTGACTGCTCTGCTGCATGTGACAGGGAGCTGAGCCAGTCAGGGAGCTGGGGGCGGGTCCAAACACACAGACTGACAGCATCAGTCAAGACTACACAGTATCGACTGCCAGCACTCTTTGCAGAAATCAGATTCCAACCCTGGAACCAGCGCCAGCCCTCCACAACATGTATCCTGGGTAATCGCACCCTCCATGTTATGGCCCTGGCTGGGGCACAGGGCTGCACCTATCCAGGCTCTTGCAGTCCAGGCAACAGTCCTGTCAGCCTGTGACTTGAGCCGCCCCTGCAGGTGCTGCCAACTTAATGCACTAATTCGGGTTCTTACTGTAATTTTTTTTATATTTATGCAAATACTGTATAAGTGCATAAACATAATGTGTACACTTTGGAAATGCACCTAATTCTTCTTATCAGCTTTGCAAAATTGTTTGTAGTAGATACTCTGATGCACGTCATGCACAGGACTAAGGGCCTGATTCATTTTGGATTGCAACTGCAACAGCGCACGCAGTTGGCCGATAGTTGCATACTGCGAAAGCGTATGCATTATAGCTGCGATCACAATAGCGTGACTCAGACCCTGAATACATATATACAGTAGAGATTATTATTATTATTATTAGCATTTATTTATATGGCGCCACAAGTGTTCCGCAGCGCCTTACAAAGTACAAAAACAAATTGTATACAAGTGACTTACAGAACAATACAATACAGGACATGGATAATATATATTGCTACATTAGTGACCATATCACCCAGATAAGCAACAGAGCATAAGCAACCAAGTGTTAGGTGCCCTAGTGGTGAGTAAGAAGTAAATGACACTATAGTAAGGAGAAGCACAAGAGGGTAGATGTGCACCGACCCCCGTGTTTTGGTTTTGGGTTTGGATTTGGATCTCACCTGGTTTTGGATCTGGATTGGTTTTACCAAAACCTCACCTCCGTGTTTTGTTTTCGTGTTTTGGTTTTGGTTTTGGATCTGGATTTTTTCTTAAAAAATAAAAAAAACAGCTAAAATCACATAAAATGGGCCTTTTTTTGTTCCTACAGTATTATTAACCTCAATAACATTTATTTCCACTCGTTTCCAGTCAGTTTTGACCACCTTGCAGCTCACAATGGGACCAGGAAGTGTGCTTTCCAAAAATAAATAAACAAATGACTTAAATAATACTTTGCAAATCTTCTATAAACTGGCATTTTCGAACCTGTAGAAGGACATTAAAAAAAACACAATTATCTCAAACTGCCGTTGTTACCACTGTCCACTTAACCACATGAGATATATTGTGAACAAGCGGAACTGAGCAGCAAATGCAAAATTTCAGACCTAATTAAGTATTACAGAGTTAGTTAGTGGCCTTCAAATTGCCATTGTTCCCACTGTCTTGGACTGGAGCAACCATGGCGACTGAATTAGTGTCATAAGGAAGAGGAGGCTGCAAACTGGGTGTCATGTTATGAGTTGGCCATATGGGGTATGTTGCTGTTAAGTGATCAGGCTGGTTATCAGTGGACACATTATTATAGTTGTTGATATTCTGGGTTGCCATCTCCTGAAGGGTGTTTACCAACAGACAGAGACTACCCAAGTATCAGCACAGGCAGTTCTTGAAAAACAGAGCTCTGTTCTCTGGATGGAAGCCAAATAGGTGGGAGCCCCTGTTCCAAGTCAAACATTTGAAGCTCTTATTTTCTCCACATCATCTATGATAGAAGAAAAAAAATGTCATTAGGGACATCTAGCTCCTCTTTCTGTACCCTGCTTACCCTTTTTGGACAGTAAGTCCAGCATGGATGGTTTGGAAGAAGGCCTAGCAACAGATGGGGATGGTCATTATCAAGACCTGGTCCCCCCAGTGGGTGTAGTTGGGCGGTATTGGTTGGCATGCAGGCAGCTGAATAACAAAGGCCTCCATGTTGTCTGTGCTTACTATTCTGTATTTCATTTTGCCATTCAGGTAGGAATAAACTAGTGGGCTACAAAGCACAGTGACAGAATCACTGGATGTCTTAGTGCATTCAGGCCAAATGCGATCCATGAATTCCCAGATTCCGGACAGATGAATCCTTTGCTTGTAATAATCTTTGGCTATCTATAACACCCACCTTTGCCAGGAATTACCAGACACTTTGAAGGCTGTAACTTTGAACTGCTTTATAGAAAACATGTGAATGAAACCTTTCCATACTGCAAAACATGATGGAGAAATCCCTTGAAGTTCAGCACCTAGAGCATCTTTTTTCATATTCTCCCAGGCCTCTCCTGACTGTGAAGAAAGTTTCTCCACACTGTAGTCTTCCATTGTGACTTTTTAATGGTAATTTCAATGTTGTCCACTGGCTGAGATCCATCTCATCTGAGGGTTGTGTTTTCCCCACGCAAATGAGACAATTCACATCCAGAAGGTGACTCTTATGTTTAGCTGTGGTGTCAGTCTCTCTTTTGGCAGAATTAGGCTTTAGTTTTTTAGAAATATTATAAATATAGGCTTTAGTTCTTTAGAGCATATAACTTTATAAGCTGTTAGGATAACATTTCTGCTATGTTTAAGATTAAAACAAAAAAACTTTTTGTAACCCAATAACTTAAAAAAAAAAGTTTTCATTGCAATATTCATGCAGCCCCTTGCCAGACAGCAGCACAACACCCCTGCACAGCTATGCTGATGACAGGTGTGGCTGACACGCACATAAAAAAATTGTTTATTTATTATTTTGGGCAGAAGCCCCTCGACAGACAGGAGCACAGCACCCCTGCACAGCTACGCCGATGACAGTGACAGCCAGGTGTAAAATTGATTATAATTAATTAAAAAATAATTCATTGGTTGCAGCCCCTGGCTGTTAAATTGATCATAAATTAATTAAAAACAATTCATTGGCTGCAGCCCCTGGCTGTTAAATTGATCATAAATTAATTAAAAAACAATTCATTGGTTGCAGCCCCTGGCTGTTAAATTGATCATAAATTAATTTAAAAAAATCATTGGTTCCTAAACCAACCATAACATTAATTTAAAATGTCAGGCAGCAATGCCCCAATCAGCACGTAATGGAATGGAAAAAGGTGCAAGATGGAATAGTCCTTGGGCCCTCCCACCCACCATTATGTTGTATACACAACAGGACAGTTTAACAAACCAATCATTTCAGCGACAAGGACTGCCAATTGTGGCTGAAATGATTGGTTTGTTTGGACCCCCATAAAACAAGTTGCCAATGTGCTTTGGACATGGAAAAGAAAATAATCCCATACACAACCTGGCTTTACATTACAAGTTGTCATAATCCTCATCCTCCCCATCAGTGTGTACATCCTCTTCTTCTCACAATATCAATTCATCCCCGCTGGATTCCACCATAGGCGCCACTGTCATTTTTTGGTGTAATTGGTGGTCGAGGTCTTCCTTGTGGAATTTGTAATTCATTTTAATGAACATCATCTTTTCCACATTTTGAGGAAGTAACCTCCTACGCCGATCACTGACAAGGTTGCCAGCTGCACTGAAAACTCTTTCGGACTACACACTGGAGGGTGGGAAACTTAAGTAATGCAAAGCCAGTTTGTGTATGGTACTCCAAATTGCCTCTTTTTCCTGCCAGTACTGAAAGGGACTGTCTGACATGTCTATTAGGATGGTATCTCTGAAATAGTCCTTCACCATTCTGTGAATGGAGACCGTATCACACATAGTCATGGTAGAAGACATGTCACTAGTAGGCAGTTCTCTCAGGCCCGACCAGATGTCATTCTTTGGTGACTGATCTGCATGACCAGCAGGCATTCTGTAAGGAAAATGTAGTTTTTTCCTGGCAGCTGTTGAAACTGAAGGAGGAGATGAAGGCGTTTCACATGCGGCTGCAGCTGACAATTTTTTGACCAACAGCTCTTTGCATAGTTTTAGATTTTGGTCTTTTGGAAAAAACCTCAAAAGGTCGGACTTAAACCTGGGATCCAGAATGGTGGCCAAAATATATTTTTCAGATTTCAATAGATTGACGACTCTTGGATCCTGGTGAAGTGGATCAAGGGCTTGATCCACCAGTCCGACATACTTTGCGCAATCGCTCTGTTTCAGCTCCTCCTTCAGTTTCTCCAGCTGTTTTTGCAAAAGTCTGATGAGGGGAATGACCTGACTCAAGCTGGCAGTGTCTGAACTAACATCACGTGTGGCAAGTTCAAAGGGTTTGAGAACCTTGCACAACACGGAAATTATTCACCACTGCGCTTGAGTAAGGTGCATTCCCCCTCCACGGCCTACGTCATAGTCTGCTGTATAGGCCTGGATGGCCTTTTGCTGTTTCTCCATCTGCTGAAGCATATAGAGGGTAGAATTCCACCAAGTTACTACCTCTTACTTCAGCTGATGGAAGGGCAAATTTAACTGTACAGTACCTGCTGGTCATGCAATCTTCAACAAGCGGTTGCCGAATGTCTAAAATGTCCGAATATTTTGCGTGCCACCAAGAGCATCTCCTGCATGCCCCTGTCATTTTTAAAAAAATGTTGTTCCACCAAATTAATTGTGTGAGCAAAACATGAGACGTGTTGGAATTCGCCCAGTTGTAATGCTCTCACAATATTGGGGCATTGTCCGAAATCACAAATCCCGAGGAGAGTCCAAGTGGGGTAAGCCATTTAGCAATGATTTCCCTGAGTTTTTCTAAGAGGCTTTCGGCAGTATGCCTCTTAGTGAAACCAGTTATACAAAGAGTAGCCTGCCTCTATATCAGCTGCCTTTTGGTAGATGTTGCTGCTGCTGTTGCTGTTGTAGGCAATACACCTACCCAGTGGGCTGTCACAGTTATATAATCCTTAGTTTGCCCTGTCCCACTTGTCCACATATCAGTGGTCAAGTGGACAGTGGGTACAACGGCATTTCTGAGGGCATTAATAAGGTTTTTTTTAATGTCCTTGTACAGATTTGGAATTGCTCTTCTAGCAAAGTGGAGTCTAGAAGGGATCTGGTAGTGAGGACACAGGACCTGAATTAACTGTTGAAAACCCACTGCAGTAATGGCGGATACTGGATGCACATCTAATACCAGCATAGCTGTTATGGCGTCAGTAATCCGCTGTGCAACTGTGTGATTGCTGTCATACTTGTTTGCCTTTACAAATGATTGTTTAACAGTTAATTGCTTTTTGGAGGATACGCTACAAGTAGTATTCCTCCTGGTCCCCTTCTGGAATGAAGATCCACTGACAGCAACAGCAGCAGCAACAGGCTTAGTCATCAAGGATCCTTCTGAGGAATCACGGATAGGAGAGGAGTCAATCATGTTTGGAATACCAACATTGGATGCAGCAGGACTACTCCTGATGACGAATGAGGATGTTGATAATGCAGGTGTTGGTGTTGGAGATCGAAGGTGCTTGGATCTCACAGAGAGGGAGCAGATATGTGACACTGGACTTGTTGCATTTTGAGTTTTGGAACTTGGCAACGTACACTTTGATATTTGATGAATGCGCTCCAAGTGACGTAACAAGGAGGAGGTTCCTAGGTGGTTTAGGTCCCTCCTTCTACTCACTCTTGCATGGCAACTGGCACATATGGGCACATATGGCTTGACAACTGTTGTCCGGAACGGGATGGAAATAATTCCACACGTGAGAAGTAGATTTTTTTGTCTTTTGTCCCGGCATGACAACAATGGGCTTTGGCTTTTTCAAACCATGGGCAACAGCTGTTGCCTTACTTACACAAAGGACATCCTCAGCATCAACATCCTTATCACCAACATCCTCATCATCCCACCAAAATATCCTCCTCGTCCATGTGCAATTCCACAGAAGCATCCTCAATGACTATGTGTGCAAGATGTTGACTGCCCTTCCCCACATTTACAAAGGGCACACAAATGTTGGAACACTTGCACTCTCCTCGGGGATTTGTGATTTCGATTTCTCAGGGCACACAGTTGGTTTTTCCGGAGCTGTCTTAACAACTTTCACATTTTTAATTGGACCACCACCGCTACTACTACAAGCAGAAGGGCTATCAGAATCAGCAGTCTTCTTCATAAAGTAAGAAGGCCAAGGCCTTATCCTTTCCTTGCCACTTCGTGTAGTTAATGGCATATTGCCAATGTTTTGTTTATCTAAAGTCAAATATCCTTTCAATTTTTTTTCGTAATTTCAGTAAAACTTGCTTTACTATTACTACCATATTGATGGCGTGACTTAAGCCCTAGGGCATGGGCCTTCCTAGAGGTCGAGGAAGTTGACGACCTTGCACTGCTCCTGGCAGCTATAACATGTGGTTCTTGGCCTTGCTCTCCTGTCATGTGACAGCCCTCCATATTTTTTATGCAGTCTAGAAGCAGTGTCACAATCACCAATGGTGTAGCCAAGGTGCGGTTACAAAATTAGCACACGTGCAGTCGTGCGCACACACAAAAATATTAGAAAAAACGACAAATGATGATTTATTTTTTGAACTTGGCCACAGATTAATGATTGATCACTACTGGAGTCTGGCAGCACAAGGTTGCAACTTGCGTTGCTGGCTGAATCTTGTCCACTAATGGGGTTAAGCTGAACACCCACCCACACAAACAAGAAAAAAATATGTCACTTTAATTGTATTTTTTTTTAAGAACGATTGGAGTCTGTCAGCACAAGGTTGCAACTTGCATTACTTTCTGGATCTTGTCCACTACTACGATTAAGCCAAAAACCCACCCACACAAACAAGAAAAAAATATGACACTTTAATTGTTTTTTTTTTTATTGAACACGACTGTAGTCGCTTGATCTTGTGCGCTAATGTGGTTAAGCCTAACACCCATGCACACACAGAAGAAAAAAATATATGACAGTGACACTTGTATTGCTTTTTTTTCGATTGAACACGACTGTAGTCGCTGGGTCTTGTGCGCTACTGTGGTTACACCCACACACACACAGAAGAATAAAATATATAAGACAGTGACACTTTTATTGTTTTTTTTTTTGATTGAACACGACTGCAGTCGCTTGATCTTGTGCGCTAATGTGCTTCAGCCTAACACCCACGGACACACAGAAGAATAAAATATATAAGACAGTGACACTTTTATTGTTTTTTTTTTGATTGAACACGACTGTAGTCGCTTGATCTTGTGCGCTAATGTGGTTCAGCCTAAGACCCACACACACACACAGAAGAATAAAATATATAAGACAGTGACACTTTTATTGTTTTTTTTTTTGATTGAACACGACTGCAGTCGCTTGATCTTGTGCGCTAATGTGCTTCAGCCTAACACCCACGGACACACAGAAGAATAAAATATATAAGACAGTGACACTTTTATTGTTTTTTTTTTATTGAACACGACTGTAGTCGCTGGATCTTGTGCGCTAATGTGGTTAAGCCTAACACCCACGCACACACAGAAGAAAAAAATATATGACAGTGACACTTTTATTGGTTTTTTTAAGAACGACTGGAGTCAGGCAGCACAAGGTTGCAAGTGCAATGTGCATTGCTTTCTGGCTCTTGTGCGCTGCTGTGGTTAAGCCTAACACACATGCACACACAGAAAAATATAAAAGGACACTTTTTTTTACTTTTTTTTTTTGGAGTCCAGAACTTGGGCCCAGAGATGGACACAGCACAAGCCCAGGACACAGCAGACAGCCCAGATGGATCACCAGACAACACAGTGACAGCACCGTGACCAGAGACCAGAATGGATCAGCTCAGACAGCACAGTGATAGTGACAGCACCGTGACCAGAGACCATAATGGATCAGTAGACAGCACAGTGACAGTGATAGCACCATGACCATAGACCAGAATGGATCAGCTCAGACAGCACAGTGACAGTGACAGCACCGTGACCAGAGACCAGAATGGATCAGCTCAGACAGCACAGTGATAATGACAGCACCGTGACCAGAGACCAGAATGGATCAGTAGACAGCACAGTGACAGTGACAGCACTATGACCAGAGACCAGAATGGATCAGCTCAGACAGCACAGTGATAGTGACAGCACCGTGACCAGAGACCAGAATGGATCAGTAGACAGCACAGTGACAGTGACAGCACCGTGACCAGAGACACCAGAATGGATCAGCAGTCACCAGCCCAGGACACAGCAGATAGCACCAGTACCTCTCCCAGCCCTACACTACCCACCCTCCCTGTTCACTTTACACAGCCGGAGTGGAAATGGTGTCAGTCGCGTGGTCCCTTATATACTACATTGATCATAGAGACAAAAGCTTGCGAACCGAGAGATTTCTGTCTCTATGGTTTTGCCTCGGTTTCGAGAACCGAGTAAGGCGGGAACCTCCGAGCCTTCTTAGATTCAACTCGGTTATGCTAAATTCGGGTGGCCTCCTTTCTCTGGGAACCGAACCTGCTCATCTCTAATATACAGTAGGCAAGTATGCAGACTGTACGTACCTTTGCGGCTGGACCTCCCCTATACATCTGCTTAGTTTGATATCTGTCATCATCATCAGTGCACACTTTTGCAGCTAGTATACTAGTATTGTGCGGTAGGAAACTGAAGTATATTTACCGACTGTGAAGAGTCTCTCTCCGGTAGAGCTGCTTCTGCTGGCTGGATCAGGGGGCGGGGCTCGGGCTGTAAAAGTAATTAGACCCCACCACTTTCCCGGAAAAGTCAGGGATTCATGGGTCCGCAAGGAGGGGACGGGGCTATACATATAGGGCGCTGGTTGGGATTCAAACTCTACATCTCAGAGCTGTGAGGCAGCAATACTTAACACTGTGCCATCAGGTACAGTTTTGTTTTCAGTGTATATCCTGATTAAAGTACCATATAGCATAGAGATATTTTCAGAACTTTCTTAGGATTGTTAAGAGTAATTGTTTGTATAAGACATTTGATTTGCATTCCAGTCAGTGGCTCAAGCTTAGCTCAACTCAAATTGTATAAGTACTGTTATTACTTCCAGAGTCATAACTAGACTTTTTGGTGCCCTGTGCCAGAAAGAGCATTGGCGCCCCCCTCCCCCCTGTTTTTCAAATGGGCACATAAGATGACACACTCCACAAAAAGGCCATGGCAGAATGGGGAAGAGCCAGGGAAGAGATAGGGGAGGCCAGGATATGCTGGGGATAAAAGAGGAAGCTACAAGTGAGACTGAAAATTGACAGGCCTAAACAGCGCCCCCTGTCCTGCGGTGCTCTGTGCCATGGCACTGGTCGCACTACCCTAGTTACGGCCCTGGTTACTTCTAGCTGTTAGCAGACATGACTCCTATTTGTATGCGCCCCATACCTCTTACAGTATGTGTATGTTGCAACATCTGAATCATTACACAAGCAACAAAAATACATACGGGAAAAATACCCCTTTCTGGGCCTGATTCAGAAGCGGCCATAATGCCAATATTTACGCAGATCGAGCGATTATTTGCCATTGCGCATGCGTAAGTCGCACTGCGCACATATCTGGATTGCTCAGCAATTGCGTATGCACAGAGGATCCATTCAGAAAGCGAGTGTCATGTGGTCAGCATTGGGGGCAGTAATGTGGTGGTAAGGTAAACGCAGGCGTGTCTGACATTTAAACGCTATTTCATGGGCATGCATAAATTAGCCATTGTGATTGCATTCGCAGCACAAGAGCTCTCTGCATGCGAGGATAGATGCAGTGTTTGCTGCTGGTCAGACCTGCCGTAGATGCTGTGTGACTGCTTAATGTGCGTTGATGGTACCGAGGTTTACGCAGCAGTGCGACATTGGAGGGGTATGAGAAGGCAGCAGCGGGCGTCTTTATGCCGGCTATACTTTGGCAGGCATTAGCATATTATTGCAGTTGCACTCCGTGCAAAATCGCAGTTGCGATCGCATTAGCTTCCACTGCTGAATCAGGCCCTGTGTCTTTTTTTCTGACCTAATATCACACATGCCATTCTTTCTTATAAATGCATCCTATCTCAGATACAGGGCAAAGTAATACTCACCGAACAGTCACATTAAAACAATCTTAGTTTACACACTAATTAGGTTCTCATAAACATGACCCACAGAGGTCAAGTGTTTGGAAGATAGCAAAGTGATTTTATAAAGAGTGGAATCCACTGCAGACAGTTATAAGCCGTCTCAATTTATCTTTCTCATAAACAAGAAAAAGAGCAGGTGACTATTAGTGACAGTGGGCTGATTCAGAGTTGGGAATAGAGAGAGCTATAGCACTTAACTGTGAACCTGGACAAACCATGTTGCAATGCGGGGGGTGTGTAAATATATAATTTTTATTTTGCATTTAGTGTAAATACTGGCTGCTTTTACATGTAGCCCACAAATACTGCACAGCTTTATTATTACTTTACAATTTACATGTCAGTTTGGACACCTCCCTCCCAAATCTAAATCTCTCTGCACATTTTAAATCTGCCCCACCTGCAGTGCAACATGGTTTCACTAAGATGATCAGTTGAGAGATCTCTCTCTATTCCCAACTCTGAATCAGGCCCTGTGTTTCCATGTTCTTCTAGGACATTTCCAACAAGCACTTAGCCGCTACCAAGCTGCTGACGTAAGCTGGGTACACACCTATTCAATCATCGGGCTGTTCATCCAATATCGAGAGAACGGCCGTTGGATTGTATAGGTGTGCACGCTGTCCCGATGCAGGAGTGTTAACCAATAAACGGCTTTTAACGCTCCTGCAATGGTCGGGATCGGGAGGTCGCATCTTATGTACTGTTTAATATTTATTGGTTCGACCTCTAGATCCCATAGAAGCCCGTACACACTGTGCTATGTCTGCACAGTGTGTATGCGGCTCACAGGGAGTCACACTGGGGACAGACGTGCAGGCTGATTGGGACAGTTTTACCCGATCAGACTGCTATCGAGAAGTTGCAAAGCTGCACACAAGCAGCTTTACAATTCAGTCCTTGCAAATATGCAAATGCAGCAGGAGGTGTCTGACATCCACTGCTGCACTTGCAATCCCAGCACTGCGACCGAGGTCGCAGGCTGGTATAACCATTGCGGCCAGCTGAGTAACCTCAGCTTACGCAGACTTGCCGGCTTGCGAGGCCATGTAACTGCATCCATTGACGCAGCCCCTGGCTTTGCCGCTCCTGGAACACAGGGCCGACACGGGTCCCAGCCCCCCGCACCGTCACTTAAATACCTCTGTCTGTCAATCAGGCAGAGGCATGGCAGAGGCATGGCAGGGGCTGCGTACGATCCTGCAGAACCCGTTCTGCACATACGCAGCACAGGTCCTGTGCACGCACAGATTCTCGATAATCGGGAATCTCCGTTCAGCATTGCATTTCTAAATCAGCTCCTTAAAACATAAAATGTCACTCATTGTTTTGCCATTTCAGTAACTGCTGGACATTATTTTAGGGTTGCACCTTCCCAATTTGTAAATCTGCAGTTCATAGAACTGGGGGAGTAAGGGGCCACTGGTTTACTGCTACATTAAGTCAAATGTAGAGATAAATAAAGAATGTCTCTTTGGCACAAATAGTCTTAAGCGCATAAGGTTTGTTTAAGTCACAAGCAATATAATTACTCAGACACTGAATGGGAAACCCATTCAAGGAAATGTCTACAAAGAAAGAGGTGAAACCACTGGGACACAGCATCCCGAAACTAACAACTAAAAATGGCAATACAGGATTTGTGAATACTTACTTCAAATAGTAATTCATTACTACCATTAGCATTACTGTTTCATTACCGAACGCAAATACGATTAGGTGCGCAGACGGCCGATTGTTGCATTCTGCTCATGTGTATGTGATCGCAGTAACTACACAGATCCATCGGGGAGTGATTGACAGGAAGTACCATTTGGGGGTGGTGACAGGGGGGGTTGGCAAAACTCAGGTGTGCCAGTGTGTTTGAACATAAATTATCCACTGTGATGCCATATGCAGCTTGGGCTTTCATTGTGTGCGATAAGGTTCGCAATTTCTGAGTAAAGTCAGACCTTGTGCACGTGTGCGTGAGGTTCTGATTGTACTTGATGTTACAGATGGTTTCGCTGTTTTGTTAAGTATTATGGATGTGTGTATGGTAAAGGGGCGTCCTTATGTTAGGCTGCGACGGCATTGCGATAGCAATTATTAGCATATTTTCACAGTGAGACTACGTGCATAATTACAGCTGCAATTGCAATAGTGATTGTAATGAATCAGGCCCATAGTCTTGCTACAAAACATAGGTATTGCTCTAAGCTGCATGCTCAGGGCTCCATGATTTAACAGATGATCTTTGGGCCTGATTCAGACCCACTCGCAAGCGGTTGTCCGCTCGCAAGTGGGTCGATGGTGTGCACTGTGCATGCGCATGACGGCGGGAGCTCCGTCGTGCGCATGCGCCAGACGCGACGAGCGAAGGACTTTCCTTCACTCGTTGTGTCTGATCAAAGGGGGCGTGCTGTCGATGTTGATTGACAGCACGCCCCCTTTGGTGGGCGTGCCGGGGGCGTGCCTCCCTGACGGGGGCGTTCCCAAGGGAACGCCTACCGTCAGAAGCCGGACCACTGACATCACTAGTGATGTCAGTGGGAGTGATTTTGGCTCTGATAGAGCCAAAATCACTCCGGGCCTTGCGGTTGAGAAACTCAACCGCAGGCTCCGGCTCGCAGTGGCGATGGTCGCAATGGTCAAGACCATCGCGGCCATCAACCTGCACGCTCGTATAGGCTGTGGGTGGTGACCCACAGCTATACGAGCGTCCAGGAGGACGCTCTATAATTATGGAGGACGGCCCTCATTCAGAGCGTGCGCTCTGCTCAGAGCGTACGGCTCTGAATGAGGGCCTTTATTTTCTAACATTCATCTGAAAGGGACAGCCAGCAGCTCTTATCCTTGAGGATACGTGAACCTTCAGAGACGAACTACTTCCCTTGTTATGCGACACCTTGTGACATTGGGATGACAGGATGTCAGACTTGTGAGCATCCTTGTTTTCATTTAGCTAACGCAGGAACTCTGGATATATGCTACTCATTTTCTGTGAGGGAATAACCAACTACTTACAGGTGTTGATTATGGGCCTCATTCAGACCCACTCGCAAGCGGCTGTCAACTCGCTAGTGGGTCGATGGTGTGCACTGCGCATGCGCCAGACGCGACGAGAGAAGGACTTTCCTTCGCTCGTTGTGTCTGATCAAAGGGGGCGTGCTGTCGATGTTGTTTGACAGCACGCCCCCTTTGGTGGGTGTGACGGGGGCGTGCCACCCAGACGTAGGCGTTCCCAAGGGAACGCCTACCGTCAGAGGCCGGGCCCACTGACATCACTAGTGATGTCAGTGGGAGTGATTTTGGCTCTGATAGAGCCAAAATCACTCCAGGGCTTGTGGTTGAAAACCCCGACCACAGGCTTCTGGTCGCACTGGCGATGGTCAAGACCATCGCGACCATCATCCTGCACGCTCGTATGAGCTGTGGGTGTGACCCACAGCTATACGAGCGTCCAGGAGGACGCTCCATTTTTATGGAGGACGGCCCTCATTCAGAGCGAGCGCTCTGCTCAGAGCGTCCGGCTCTGAATGAGGGCCTATGTTTGCTGCAGTGAAATAAGACTGTTCAGTATACATTAGGGATGTGGGCCAACCCCTGTGTTTTGGTTTAGGATCTGTATCTCCTTCCTGTTTTGGATCTGGATTTGGTTTTGCCAAAACTGCCCTTACATGTTTTGGTTTTGGATCTGTATTTTTTTTTTTCAAAAATGTATAAAAACTGCTAAAATCACAATAATTTCAGCTTTTGTTGTTCCTAGAGTAATATTAACCTCAATAACATTAATTTCCACTCATTTCCAGTCAATTCTGGCCACCTCACAGCTTACAATATTGTTTTCATCCAGTTCAAGTCCAAAATTTGCACCAAGCTAACTGGCCGACTAAGCTAAGCGGCAGCAGTGGGTGGCACAAACACTTGGCAGTTCAACTTCCAACATGGCACATAAGGAAACATATGTTTTCAATAATCAAGAGGCAGGAAAATTAAGGGTTGATTGGTAGTAAATTTAATTGAATTTTTTCATTCCGAAGCAAATTTATGAGGGAGGAGGGGAGAGCATAGTTGAACAATATGTGACCCATGTTTTGCCCACAAAATCAACTTGGTGTTTTAGAATATTTTTTTAAATGAAAGGGGCATGCAGGAGATGCTGTCTGTGGCCATAAACATTTCTGGACATTTTCAGCATTCAGCTACCGCATGTCAAAGATTGCAGCAGCTGTGGAAGTTCAACTTTCAACATGTCACATCTAGGAAAGAGAATGGCACTGCAGTGGCAGACAAGATGGCATGTTAACAAATTATAAAATAAAAAATGTCAGGCAGCAATGCCCCAAACAGCACATAATGCAAAGAAAATAGGTGCAAGATGGAATTGTCCTTAGGCCCTTCCACGAACCCTTATGTTGTATATATTAAACAGGACATGCGCAGTTTAACAAACCAATCACTTCAACGACATGGACTGCAAATTATGGCTGAAAAGATTGGTTTGTTTGGGCCCCCACAAAAAAAGCTTCCAACGGGCTGCTGACATTGCTGGCAAAGATCTCTCTATGTACAACCTTTCTTTACAGAGGCAAGATGTTGTCGCCATCATCATCCGATTCCTCACCCTCATCAGTGTGTACATCATCTTCATACAATATTAATTCGCCCCCGCTGGAATCCACCATTACAGCCTCAGGTGCCTCTGTAATTTTTGGAAGTATTTGGTGGTAAAAGGTCTTCCTCGTGGAATCTGTAGTTCATTTTGATGAACATCATCTTTTCCACATTTTGAGAAAGCAGCATCCTATGCCGATCACTGACAAGGTTCCCGGCTGTGCTGAAAACTCTTTCTGAGTACACACTGGAGGGTGATCAGCTCAAGTAAAGCAAAGCCAGTTTGTGCAACAGCCTCCAAATTGCCTTTTTTTTCTGCCAGTAGTCAAATGAACTGTCTGACATGCCTATTTGGATGCTATCATTAAATAGTCCTCAATCATTCTTTGAATGGTTACCGTATCAAATGGAGTCACGGTAGACGTCTCATTAATGGTAGGCATCTGCATCACCAGTGGGCCTAGTTTAGTTTTTTTCTGGCAGCTGCATTTTCTGCAGAAACTGAAGGATGAGCCATCACTGCATCATGTGCTGCTTGTAATGACAATTTGCTTAACAACAACTCTTTGCATCTCTTCAGATCTGTGTCTGTTGGGAAGAAAGACACGACATATGAATTAAATCTAGGATCGAGCACGGTCATCAAAATATATTGCTCTGATTGTAAGATCCTGATAACCCTTGGATCCTGGAGAAGCAAATAAAGGACTTGATCTACAAGTCTGACATGCTTTTGCGGAATCGCTGTGTTTTAGCTCCTCCTTCAGTTTCTATGGCTGCTTTTCCAACAGTCTAATGAGGGGAATTACCTGACTGGCAGTGTCTGAACTCACTAAGTTCACAGGTGGCTACTTCAAAGGGTTTCAACAATCTGTACAACATGGAAAGTATTTGCCAATGAGCTTGAGTAAGGTACATTCCCCCTCCTCATTTTATGTTATACTTCATTGTGTAACTTTGGATATCTTTTTGCTGTTCCTCCATCTGCTCAAGGATATAAATGGTGGAGTTACACCTCGTAACTACCTCTTGCTTCAGCTGTTGGCAAATTCAAAATTTTTGGCAGGTACTGCAATCTTCTACATGCACCTACTGAATGGTGAAAATGCTCAGAAATTTTGCAGGCCACATAGAGCATCTCCTGCATGGCCCTGTCATTTAAAAAAAATAAAAAATTAGCACCACCAAGTTAACAAGTGTAAGCAAAACATGGGATGTGTTGGAATTCACCCTGCTGTAATGCTCTCACAACATTGGTGTTGTTGTTACAAATCACAAAACCCAAGGAGAGTCCAAGCAGGGTAAGCCATTTTGCATTTACTTCCCTGAGTTTTTATAAGAGGTTGTCAGCTGTATGCCTCTTAGTGAAACTGGTGATACACAGAGTAGCCTGTCTCTGAATGAGCATCTCTTAGAATCTGATGCTGCTGTTGGTGCCACTGAAAGCAATACACCCACCCAGTGGGCTGTTACAGTCATGTAATCTTGCGATTTCTCTGTTCCACTTGTACACATATCTGGGATTAAGTGGACAGTAAGTACAACGACATTTTGGAGGACACTAATTTTTTTTTAACATCCCTGTACAGGCTGGGAATTGCTTTTCTAGTGATGTGGAACCTAGATGGATTTGGTATACAGGACCTCAATTAACTGTCTAAAACACACTGCACTAATGGTGGATATCGGATGCACATCTGTAATCAGCATAGATGTTATGGCGTCAGTGATCCGCTGTGCAACTGGGTGACTGCTGTCATACTTGCTCCCCCTTTCAAAGGATTGTTTAACAGTCAATTGCTTTTTGAACTACTACTATTAGTAGTCTTCTTGGTCCCCTTCTGGGATGAAGATCCACTCCCAGTAACAGCAGCATCAGCAGCAGGAGTAGCGCTCAAGGATTCTTGTGAGGAATCCAGGATATTGGAGGACTTAGTTAGCCTTATCAAATTGGATGCAGGACTACATCCAATCATGATTGAGGATATTGTTAATGAAGGCGTTGGTGGTGAAATGGCAGGTGCTTGGATCTATTAGAGAGAAGGGAGCTAGCTGACGCTGGACCACTTGTTGTTACTTTTTTCGCCAAAGTTTCTGAAATTTGTAAACACTTTTGATGGATGCACTGTAGATGATGTAACAGGGAGGAGGTTCCTAAATGGTTAAGGTCCCTACCTCTACTTACTCTGGCATGATAATGGGTAAAGATGGCTTGACAATTGTTGTCTGGACTTAGGTGAAAATGATTCCACACATAAGAAGTGGATTTTTTGTCTTATGCCCAGGCATGACAGTGGGTTTTCCCTTATCATGGGCAACAACTGTTTCCACTGGAGCCTGATTTACACAAACAACATCCTCATCAACAACATCCTCATCATTAACATACTTATTAGTGTCAGCTACACAAGTGGTGGAAGGAGGCTTTTCTTTGAGTACAGTTTTGGAAAGGCCAGGCTCACACATAGCACCTGCTGACACACTTAGACTCTCCTCATGGATTTGTGAAATTTTTAAGCACACAGATGGTTCCAGTGCCTTAATGATTTTCATCTCTTTGAAATGTCTACAGGAAGAAGGGCTTACATTGTCATAAGAAGCAGAACCACCAGTCATAAATAAAGGCCAAGGCCTTAGCCTTTCCTTGCCACTTTATGTGGTGAAGGGCATATTGCCAATTTTATCTTTCTGCAGCTAACTTTTCCTTTGATGTTTTTTCTTTCCAACTGTAAATGATTGCTTCTTTGATGTTAGATGCCCTGACTTAAGCTCCATATGCCCTTGGGCATCGGCTTTAGTAGCTGTATCGTAATGACTGTTGGCACTGGCAGCAGCTCCAGCACTAGTATGTGGTTTCTGCTCTTCTCTCCATATCAACAAACAGAAACAAAGTGGGGTACAGCACACACATCAATTTTTACCAATTTTAAATATTACACTGTGGTATCAATGATCTACAGTGTCACAATATATTTTATGAATACACTGTGCTACCACTTACAGTGACTCACAATATGTGTTGAATATTACACTGCGTTTCCACTTACAGTGTCAAAATATTTTTTATGAATACACTGTGCTACCACTTACAGTGTCACAATACGTGTTGAATATTACACTGCATTTCCACTTAGTGCCACAATCATTTTTATGAATAGACTGCATTTCCACTTACAGTGTCACAATATTTTTTATGAATACATTGCGTTTCCACGCAGTGTCATATTTTTTATAAATACACTGCGCTACCACTTACAGTGTCACAATATGTGTTGAATATTACACTGCATTTCCACTTACAGTGCACAATATTTTTTATGAATACATTGCGCTACCACTTACAGTGTCACAATACATGTTAAATATTACACTGCATTTCCACTTATAGTGTCATAATATTTGTTATGAATGCACTGCGCTACCACTTACAGACTTACAATACATGTTGAATATTACACTGCATTTCCACTTACAGTGTCACAATATTTTCTAAGAATACACAGTGTTTTCAGTTAGTGTCACAATATTTTTTATGAATACAATACGTTTCTGCTTAGTGTCACAATATTTTTTATGAATACACTGCGCTACCACTTAGTATCACAAAATGTGTTGAATATTACACTGCGTTTCCACTTACAGTTCACATATTTTTTATGAATACACTGCGATACCACTTACAGTGTCACAATATGTGTATAAATATTACACTGCAGTCGGACAGGCAGCATCACAGTAATAAAAAATAACTAATATAGTACACTGGGGTATAGCACAAAAAATAATAAAAAAAACATTATTTTTTTAAATTATATTATTAGCTTTTATTTAATTTTTTACCCTGGGCACTTTTGGACGAACAGAGCACCCCTAGATGGACACAGCAGCCCCTGCCCTGGATGGACACAGCAGCCTCTGCCCATGGATGGACACAGCAGCTCCTGGATGGACATAGCAGCCACTGCCCCTGGATGGACACAGCAACGCCTGGATGGACACAACAGCCCCTGCCCTGGATGGACATAGCAACCCAAGGATGGACACAGTAGCCACTGCTCCTGGATGGACACAGCAGCCCCTGCCCTGGATGGACACAGAAACCCCTAGATGGAAACAGCAACCCCTGCTCTTGTTGGACACTGCAGACCCTGGATGGACACAGCAGCCACTGCCCCTGGATGGTCACAGAAACCCATGGATGGACACAGCAGCCAATGCCCCTGGATGGACGCAGCAGCCCCTGGATGGACACAGCAGCCACTGCCTCTGGATGTACACAGCAACACTTGATGGACAAGGCAGCCCCTGCCCTGGACAGACACAGTAGCCCCTGGATGGACACAGCAGCCACTGCCCCTGGATGAACACAGCAACCCCTGGATAGACACAGCAGCCACTGTCCCTGGATGGACACAGCAACCCATGGATGGACATAGCAGCCACTGACCCTCGACAGACACAACAGCCCCTGGATAGGCACAGCATGTCTCTGCTCACTACACTCTCCAAAGCTGAGTGAAATGGTGCTGATTACTGGGTACCTTTATAGTATCCAAAACCCGCGAGAATCCAACAGTGGGAGGATGATGTTTTGCCTTGCTTTGGGATTCGAGTCAGGCAGGAAAACCTGAGCTGGACTCGGATCCCGGCCTGGAACGCGAAGTTTAGGTGGGTCTGGTTCTCAGGGAACCGGAACCGCTCATCTCTAGTATGCATCTATATTGCCCCTATGCATTTGAACAAAGCTCTGATGGGACTGCATCACCCCCTCAGAACTGTGGAGCAAGTAATAGCTGATATTGCCTAATCCAAAGATATTTACCACCCTGAATACCAAATATGGATTCTGTCAGATCACATTGGAGAAGGAATTGTTCATGCTTATCATGTTCATGACACCTGTGGACAGGTATGCCTTCCTTCAAATGCCCTATGGAATATGCACCGCAAGTGAAGTAAGCCAATGCTGCATGGAGGGTATGCAGTCAGGAAACCGGCTGCCTTAATACCGACAGCCGGTTTCCTGGCTGCTTTATCCCAGTGTGGGATAAATGACCGGAGTCTATATCTAGATGCCTGTCATTTACCCGATGCCGGGAGACCGGTGCCCGGCATCCCAATCGAAGGGATGCCGGGCACCGCGAGCAGACAGCCGCAGGGGGGGGAAGGGGAGGGTTAGGTTTAGGGCACCCGGGGGGACTTAGGGTTAGGCACCCCACGGGAGGGTTAGGCTAGGGGAAGGGGGGTTAGGGTTAGGCACCCCCGGGGGGAGGTTAGGGTTAGGCAACCCCCACCGGGGGACTTAGGTTTAGGCAGCGGGAAAGGGGGGGGTTAGGGTTAGGCACCCCTAAGGAGGGTTAGGGTGTTAGGTTAGGTTAGTTTATACTTACCTTAGGGACGATCGGGATTTCCAGCGCTGTCGGGCTGCCGCTGCTGGGAATCGAACTGCCCGCCATGCTGCAGCCGGGATTCCATAACGATTAGAGGTGGAGCATGCAATACACTAAGCTCTAGGCTGCCACAAACAGTGTAGTACATCTACTGCTGTTACACCTGTAATTTCCTGTGACACATGCTACTTGTTCTACCTGGTATATAATAAAGACCTGGTTAATAATACGACTGCAGCAGGAGTAACATTAAACATTTAGGGAGTGATGTACTAAAGAGCAAAATGCGATAAAACCCTTGAAAATGCAATTTTTGGGGGTTTTACCACACTTTCCGGTGGGTAAAGCCATCTTCAGGTGGCGTTAGCCAGTAGAATCCTATGGGCTTATTTTCAGGATGAAGATGGGTGGTAGAACTGCGCTCTCGTTGACCAGGGGGTGGTGTGTTGTGGTTTCGGGGTGCTGCACCTTTGTGTGGGAGTACCTTTCCCACACTGAAAACGTATGGGGGTAGGGGGGGTAAGGTGCTCTCTTCCTGCTAGTAATGGTGATGACTTGTGTGTGTTTGTGAGTGGTGTTAATTAGAATGTTTCTTCTGGTGGTGGTGATGTTTTGGGAGTGAGGAGGGTGTGATTGGGTATGGAGTGTAGTTTGGAGTAATGTGAAAAGGGCAATGGAAAAGGATCAAAATGAGGCCAGCGAGACACAGTAATTTTGGGCAAAATCTTTTATTGAGTAGTCACAATGCTGCTCTGTTAAGATCCCGGGCAGGTGGGTGGGGTTCAGTGATGAGTGGTGATGAGACTGAGGAGGTAGGTGGACCCTTTAGGGGGCTCCTTCCCATGCGGTTCAGTGACCTTGCACGTCACCCCTGCTGGACCTATGGTCGACAGTCTAGGAAGTCTCGGGGGTTGGGGGGATTTGCAGAGTGGGTTGGAACACCTGTGCGGCGTCCCGCGTGTTGGTGTGAGTCTTGGCAGTACTTGCCTACCGGTAGGTTTTTTGTTATGGTGATGTAGGTCGACGTTGCGGCCGTTGCAGATAGGTTGGAAGCTGCAGGTTTGTTGGTGAGCTGGATCAGCGTGTTGCTGGTGTGCTGCAAGTACACGGCTGTTCTGATTGGTCTGCGGAGGTCAGCGACCGTAGTATGCAGCTGAAATTGGCTCTTGGTCATGCTGCTGGTGGTGCGGAGCCAGAGGTGTGGATGGGTGAGCTGCTGGGAGGCTGGGTTGCAGCGTGTGTGCTGGGACCACTCCTAGGGGGTGGTCTGCCCGGGATACTGATTCAAAAAAAGCCAGGGAGGAGGGGGGATTTGGAAAGTGTGACTGGGATGGAGCTGGTCACTGGCGATGTTGGCTGGGCAGACTTGCGGCCGGATGTGCGGGATGCTCTTATCACTGATGGTCCCTCGTGGAATTGGGGATCGACGGTGGAGACACCCCTGGCCAGGAGTGAGTTGCTGAGCACGCCTGGGAGCAGGGGGGGAGAGGGGCTGGTCCGGGGTGGAGCCGGTCACTGGAGGTGTGAGCGGTGCGGACCAACATGCGGGTGGGCTGAGAGCTTTCTGCACTGGTGGTCCCTGGTGGGGATGGGGATCTTTAGTGAAGGTCAGCCTGGATCGGTGTCAGGTTTGATGTGAGGGTCACCAACGCGTTTCGGCACAGGTGCCTTCTTCAAGGAGGTGTGAGAGGATCAATGCTTCTGAGGTTCTTATGTAGGGCACTTCCGGGGGTGGGGGTGTGATCAGGTGACTCATGGGGCCAATGGTGTGTTTGAAAGGTAATGTGGTGCAGGTGTGTGCAGGGACTTGCTGAATGGTGATGCGGTGCAGGTGTGTGCAGGAACTAGCTGGAGTGATGAATTTAATGAGATTAGGCCACTGGTGTGTTTGATAGGTAATATGGTGCAGGTGTGTGCAGGGACTTACTGATTGGTGATGCGGTGCAGGTGTGTGCAGGAACTAGCTGGAGTGGTAAGTGTAATCATATTAGGCCAATGGTGTGTTTGAGAGGTAATGCGGTGCAGGTGTGTGCAGGGACTTGCTGGAGTGATAAGTGTAATCATAATGGGCCAATGATGTGTTTGAAAGGTAATGTGGTGCAGGTGTGTGCAGGGACTTGCTGATTGGTGATGCGGTGCAGGTGTGTGCAGGAACTAGCTGGAGTGGTAAGTGTAATCATATTAGGCCAATGGTGTGTTTGGGAGGTAATGCGGTGCAGGTGTGTGCAGGGACTTGCTGATTGGTGATGCGGTGTAGGTGTGTGCAGGAACTAGCTGGAGTGGTAAGTGTAATCATATTAGGCCAATGGTGTGTTTGAGAAGTAATGCGGTGCAGGTGTGTGCAGGGACTTGCTGAATGGTGATGCAGTGCAGGTGTGTGCAGGAAGTAGCTGGAGAGATAAGTGTAATTAGGTTAGGCCAATGGTGTTTTTTTTTTTTGAAAGGTAATGCGGTGCAGATGTGTGCAGGGACTTGCTGAATGGTGATGCGGTTCAGTTGTGTGCAGGGACTAGCTGGAGTGATACGTGTAATCATATTGGGCCAATGGTGTGTTTGAAAGGTAATGCGGTGTAGGTGTGTGCAAAGAATTGCTGAATGGTGATGCAGTGCTGGTGTGTGCAGGGACTAACAGGAGTGATAAAAGGTGAGGTGATAGGGGTTGGGGCTGGAGGAGAGCGTGGGTGGGCTGGTTGGAGATTACTTCGTTATAACGGATTTGACTTCGTTGTCAATGTTGAGTCCCCTGGGGGTTAATGTTTTCAGCGTGAATATCCATCTAAGTTCCTTCTTGTTGAGGATTTTGTTATGGTCTCCGCCTCTCCAGTTTTTTTGCATGTGTTTGATTCCTATGAAAGTGGTGCCTTGTGTGCTGCTATGGTGGTATTCTTTGTAGTGTACGGGTATGTTATGGTTCTCCGTTTGTTTGGTGATGTTTCTCAGATGTTCGGCAATTCTGGTTTTTAGTGGTCTGGTGGTCCTGCCTATGTATTGTTGATTGCATGGGCATTGTATGAGGTAGATTACGTTGTTAGTGTTGCATGAAATGTGTTCTTTAATTTTATATGTGGTGTTTGTCTGTGTGGATGAGAATGTTGTAGTGGGTGTGGTGCTTCTATATTTTAGTGTGATGCAGTTGGTACATGAGCCGCAGTGGAAGAAACCCCCTGTGAGTTTGGAGTTGTCTAGAGTGCTTTGTGTTCGGATGGGTGGAGGAATGTGGTTGGATACGAGTTTGTTATGGATGTTGGGGGCCTTGCGGTAGATGACTTTGGGTCTGTTGGGTAGGATACTTGTCAGTTGTGCATCTTCCTTAAGTAAGTGTCAGTGTTTGTTGATGATTCTTTTTATTTGTGTCGCCTGGGTGTTGAATTGTGTGATGAAAGGAACGTGGTTGTCTGTGTTTTGTGGTTGTTGTTTGTATTCCAGAAGTGGTTTCCTATCTTCTAGTCCTATTCGGGTGAGTGTGGCTTCTAATGTGTCCGGTTTGTATGCTTTATCCGTGAATTGTTGTTTAAGTGTCGTGGCTTGTTTGTGATAGTCCGTGAGTTTTGTGCAGTTGTGTCTGATCCACTTGAACTGTCCTGTGGGGATATTGCTGAGCCAGGAGGGGTGATGACCACTACTGGAGAGGATGTAACTGTTGACGTCTACGGGTTTTTGAAAAGTCTTGGTCTGTGTCTGGTGATTATCAATGTATATTTCTAGGTCTAAGAAGTTGACGGAGGATTGGCTGTAATTGGTCGTAAATTTGAGGTTCCAGTCATTGTTGTTGATGTATTGAATGAAGTCAAGGAGTGTGTGTAGGGGACCCTTCCAGATGCAGAGGACGTCGTCTATGTATCTGGTCCATAGGACCAAATTCGCATCCCAGTCATGACCCGTCCATATGTGGGAGTCCTCCCAACTGCTCATGAACAGGTTAGCATAACTGGACGCGAACTTGGTCCCCATAGCGGTGCCAGTCCTCTGCAGGTGGAAGTCCCCATCGAACCAAAAGTAATTGTGTGTGAGAATGTATTCAATGCCCTGGAGGATGAATGCGATCTGTTCTGGTTCCAGTGTGTCGTCGTGATTGAGATGGTGTTTGATGCTGTCAAGACCCTGTTGGTGATTGATGATCATGTATAGGGATGTGACGTCGCTGGTGACTAACCAGTGGTCATCCCCCCAGGTGGTGTCCTCGAGTATTTTTAGTATGTGTGTTGTGTCCTGTAAGTGTGAGCGTTGGCGTTTCACGTATGGTTGAAAATAGTGGTCGATGTATTGTGATAGATTAGATGAGATGGAATTGATGCCGGAAATGATGGGTCTACCTGGAGGGTGTGTCGTGCTTTTGTGTATCTTGGGGAGATAATAGAATATGGGTATGACCGGGTTTGAGTTATGGATGAAGTTATATTCCAGCTTATTGAGGATGCCTGTGTCTAAACCGGTCAGGAGTATGCGTTTGAGTGTTTGGTTGAACTTGAGTGTCGGGTCAGAATTGAGTTTCTCATATGTGTCTCTGTCTTGAAGGATGCGCTGTGATTCTGCGATGTAGTCGAGTTTGTCCAGGAGTACTATGCCCCCCCCCTTGTCTGCTGGTTTAATTATCAGGTTTCTGCCTGATTTGAGATTGTTCAGTGCACTTTTTTCGTTAGTGGTGAGGTTTGGGTTGTGCCATTTGTTAGAGGTATTGCGTTTGTTGATTTCCTCTGTTACCAGATGTTCGAAGGTGTGTATGAGGTGGCCTTTTAGGTGACTGGGGAAGAAGCTGGATGGGGGTTTGAGTGTAGTGTGTTTGTATTGGTTATGTATGGGTTCTTTTGTGATGGGGTTGGACATGAAGTATTTTTTGAGGGTGAGTTTCCGGATGAATCTGTTTAAATCAAGGTAAGCTTCGAATTTGTTAAGAGGGTTATGTGGGGCGAATTTAAGTCCTTTGTTTAGTACGGAGATGTCATTCGGTGTGAGGGTGCGGCTGCTTAGATTGAAGATACCTGTACTGTTGGGTGGTGTGGGATCGGTCAGTGTTTTGGTGGTTTGTCCACCTCTGCATCCTCGTCTCGTTGGTCTAGCTTGCGTTTTGGCCTTGTTGGGGTGTGTGTTAGGGTAGGTGGTAGGCAGGCGCGGTTGCCTGCCTCCAGATCTAAAAAATGCTGTGACCATTGTTCGTCTGTGTGGATGGGTGTACATGGAGGTGGCAGTGGTGGTCGGGTGGCTTCTTGTGTGTTGTCTGTTTGTGTTACTGTTTGGTCTGGTGTCCCTCTGAGTGTGTTGACCCACCCTTGGTTAAGCGATTGTCTTGCTAGCTGTTCGTAGTGTTCCGACTCGGATGAGTCTTCTATTTCATGAATGCTAATTGATGTGTTGCAGTCTGAGTCTTGTTCCTGGTCGTTTGTGTCGTTACCTTTGTTGTGTGTGTTTGATGGGTTCTTTGTGTTGTGAATCTTGGACATGTATTGCTGGTACGTTAAGTCTAGTTTTTTTGTATATCGGGGTGCCTGAGGTAGTATGGTTGGTTGTGTGTTGGTGGTGTGATGTTGGTGCGGTGTAAGTGTGTGTCTTTGTGGTGGTGAGACTGGTGGTTTTGTAGTTGTGATGTTTGTCTATGTTCGGATTGTGAGCGTTGGGGCGGTGGTGGTTACCTGGTTTATCCCGTGTGATTTTGGCTATCTTTTTCTCGATTATGGCTTCCTCTGTTTTATTTAGTTTGGTTCGTGTTAGTGTCACGAGGTTTTTAAATTCCGCCTCCCCTTTGTATGGATCCAGGTCTTTGTCAAGCGTGTTTATTTGGTTGTCTAAGAGGGCTAGGTCTATTTTGTGATATCTGATGATTAAGTTGATCAATGATTTGGAGCAGTCATGAAGTATAGTGTTCCATTCAGTCATGAACGTGGGATTGTCGTGGCAATGTGTGGGTGTGTTTTGGATGACTAGGCCCTTCGGGATGAGGTTATTATTGAAGTACCATTGGAGTATGTGTGCATCCCACCATACTTTGGACTCTCTGGTGATGAGTTTTTCGAGTTGAAGGTATGTTTGGCAGAAGGTGTTGCTGTTATTTTGTAGCGTGGCTCGTTGGTCTAGTTCCTTTAAGAGGTATTTGGCCCTATCTACGCGTGTGTCTCTGATGTTGAAAATGCCCGTGTGGATTTGTGTATGGTCCCTTTGTTGTGTTCGGTTATGTGGAACATATGAAGATGGGCGGTAGAACTGCGCTCTCATTGACCAGGGGGTGGTGTGTTGTGGTTTCAGGGTGCTGCACCTTTGTGTGGGAGTACCTTTCCCACACTGAAAACGTATGGGGGTAGGGGGGGTAAGGTGCGCTCTTCCTGCTAGTAATAGTGATGACTTGTGTGTGTTTGTGAGTGGTGTTAATTAGAATGTTTCTTCTGGTGGTGGTGATGTTTTGGGAGTGAGGAGGGTGTGATTGGGTATGGAGTGTAGTTTGGAGTAATGTGAAAAGGGCAATGGAAAAGGATCAAAATGAGGCCAGCGAGACACAGTAATTTTGGGCAAAATCTTTTATTGAGTAGTCACAATGCTGCTCTGTTAAGATCCCGGGCAGGTGGGTGGGGTTCAGTGATGAGTGGTGATGAGACTGGGGAGGTAGGTGGACCCTTTTAGGGGGCTCCTTCCTGTGCAGTTCAGTGACCTTGCACGTCACCCCTGCTGGACCTATGGTCGACAGTCTAGGAAGTCTCAGGGGTGAGGGGATTTGCAGAGTGTGTTGGAACACCTGTGCGGCATCCCGCGTGTTGGTGTGAGTCTTGGCAGTACTTACCTACCGGTAGGTTTTTTGTTATGGTGATGTAGGTCGACGTTGCAGCCATTGCAGATAGGTTGGAAGCTGCAGGTTTGTTGGTGAGCTGGATCAGCGTGTTGCTGGTGTGCTGCAAGTACACGGCTGTTCTGATTGGTCTGCGGAGGTCAGCGACCGTAGTATGCAGCTGAAATTGGCTCTTGGTCGTGCTGCTGGTGGTGCGGAGCCAGAGGTGTGGATGGGTGAGCTGCTGGGAAGCTGGGTTGCAACGTGTGTGCTGGGACCACCCCTGGGGGGTGGTCTGCCCGGGATACTGATTCAAAAAAAGCCAGAGAGGAGGGGGGATTTGGAAAGTGTGACCGGGATGGAGCTGGTCACTGGCGATGTTGGCTGGGTGGACTTGCGGCCGGATGTGCGGGATGCTCTTATCACTGACGGTCCCTCGTGGAAATGGGGATCGATGGTGGAGACACCCCTGGCCAGGAGTGAGTTGCTGAGCACGCCTGGGAGAAACAGATGGAAACAGATGGAAACAGCAACCCCTGCTCTTGTTGGACACTGCAGACCCTGGATGGACACAGCAGCCACTGCCCCTGGATGGTCACAGAAACCCATGGATGGACACAGCAGCCAATGCCCCTGGATGGACGCAGCAGCCCCTGGATGGACACAGCAGCCACTGCCTCTGGATGTACACAGCAACACTTGATGGACAAGGCAGCCCCTGCCCTGGACAGACACAGTAGCCCCTGGATGGACACAGCAGCCACTGCCCCTGGATGAACACAGCAAACCCTGGATAGACACAGCAGCCACTGCCCCTGGATGGACACAGCAACCCATGGATGGACATAGCAGCCACTGACCCTCGACAGACACAACAGCCCCTGGATAGGCACAGCATGTCTCTGCTCACTACACTCTCCAAAGCTGAGTGAAATGGTGCTGATTACTGGGTACCTTATAGTATCCAAAACCCGCGAGAATCCAACAGTGGGAGGATGATGTTTTGCCTTGCTTTGGGATTCGAGTCAGGCAGGAAAACCCGAGCTGGACTCGGATCCCGGCCTGGAACGCGAAGTTTAGGTGGGTCTGGTTCTCAGGGAACCAGACCCGCTCATCTCTAGTATGCATCTATATTGCCCCTATGCATTTGAACAAAGCTCTGATGGGACTGCATCACCCCCTCAGAACTGTGGAGCAAGTAATAGCTGATATTGCCTAATCCAAAGATATTTACCACCCTGCATACCAAATATGGATTCTGTCAGATCACATTGGAGAAGGAATTGTTCATGCTTATCATGTTCATGACACCTGTGGACAGGTATGCCTTCCTTCAAATGCCCTATGGAATATGCACCGCAAGTGAAGTAAGCCAATGCTGCATGGAGGGTATGCAGTCAGGAAACCGGCTGCCTTAATACCAACAGCCGGTTTCCCGGCTGCTTTATCCCAGTGTGGGATAAATGACCGGAGTCTATATCTAGATGCCTGTCATTTACCCGATGCCAGGAGACCGGCGCCCGGCATCCCAATCGAAGGGATGCCGGGTGCCGCGAGCAGACAGCCGCAGGGGGGGGAAGGGGAGGGTTAGGTTTAGGGCACCCGGGGGGACTTAGGGTTAGGCACCCATGGGAGGGTTAGGGTTAGGCTAGGGGAAGGGGGGTTAGGGTTAGGCACCCCCGGGGGGAGGTTAGGGTTAGGCAACCCCCACCGGGGGACTTAGGTTTAGGCAGCGGGAAAGGGGGGGGTTAGGGTTAGGCACCCCTAAGGAGGGTTAGGGTGTTAGGTTAGGTTAGTTTATACTTACCTTAGGGATGATCGGGATTTCCAGCGCTGTCGGGCTGCCGCTGCTGGGAATCGAACTGCCCGCCATGCTGCAGCCGGGATTCCATAACGATTAGAGATGGAGCATGCAATACACTAAGCTCTAGGCTGCCACAAACAATGTAGTACATCTACCGCTGTTACACCTGTAATTTCCTGTGACACATGCTACTTGTTCTACCTGGTATATAATAAAGACCTGGTTAATAATACGACTGCAGCAGCAGTAACATTAAACATTTAGGGCGTGATGTACTAAAGAGCAAAATGCGATAAAACCCTTGAAAATGCAATTTTTGGGGGTTTTACCACACTTTCCGGTGGTTAAAGCCATCTTCAGGTGGCGTTAGCCAGTAGAAGCCTATGGGCTTATTTTCAGGATGCTCCCCCTGAGAGGGATCCAAATGGATCCCTCCCATCTCCCCCCGCAGCCCGCGTCCTTCTGTACATGTGCAGAAAGATGCCAGAGGGACTTTTGAGTGTTAAACCCGTCCCTCTATCCGGGAACATCACAAAGGACAGGTCTTATTGAGAGGGCTGTCCTTTGCGATATTCAAAGTACATACAGTACCACAGTAATCAATTGAGGTATGTACCTGATGAAAGGCGAGATGTACTGCATTGTGGATACGATGCTTAGTACATCCCTCCCTTAATCAACATCACTCACACTCTGACCAGTTATATTATACTCTGGTATAAAAATTCATCTGGAGAACTATTGCTCCCAGCAAATTCCACATATGCATCATCGTGACAGTTCAGTTTACAATATCACCTGCTATCATAACCACTTCTGCTAATAGATATAACATTCCTTATTGTGTATGAATAAAAGTAGTAAAAATTGTAAATATGTACAACAAAGGACCTGATTCTGAGTAGCACGAAAAGTGGCTGCAAGTACAGCCGGCCGCTGCAACCTGATTTGGAACTACATGCTAATGCAGCTATGCACACTTCTTCCTGTTTACAGTGGTGCTACTGGTTTTCTGTCCACAGTCGTTAGCATTGATATAAGCAATCAGGGCCGTAGCTAGGGTAGTGTGGCCGGTGCCATCGCACAGGGCACCACAGGTCAGGAGGCGCTGTTTGGGCCTGTCAAATTTCTGTTTATTATCATTCTTGCTTGTAGCTTCCTCTCATTTCATCCCAAGCATCTCCTGGCCTCCCCTATCTCTTCCCTGACCCTTCCCCATAAAGCCATGGCCCTTTTTTGGGTGCATTATGTCCCTTTGAAAAATGGGGGGGGCACCAATGCTCTTTCTGGCACAGGGCACCAAAAAGTCTAGTTACGGCTCTGTAAGCAATTAAACTCTCCCCATGCTGGGTGCAAACGGTCAGTCTGCAGTAGGCATCCTCTCAGCATAAGCAGCATCCTACAAAACTCTGGCTACACTCCCACAAAATTGCCATGATACTCCCACGAGATAGTTCTTTTCTGTATGTCCACATTGTTGCCACTCAGTTTCCTCCCAGAGATGCCTATTCCACAAACTGAGAGAACAGCCAAGACCCGTCCAACTCAGTATCGATAGGAGATACAGGGCCTGATTCAGCACGGATCGCAAGTGCTAAGACGCATTCAGTCAGATGATTTTCTCAATCCTGCGATCGGGAATGTGATCGCAGGCAGAACACAGACCCAGTATTCAGTGATTGACAGGAAGTGCCGTTTGTGGGTGGTATTGGGGGGTGGTCGTGTGAATGCAGGTGCATCAGTGTATTTAAACGCCGTTGCAGGGGCGTGCATAAAATTTCCACAGTGAACCCATACGCAGGCTGAGTACTCACTGCGTGCAGGAAGTTTAGCAATTCCTGCGGGAGGGTGAGGTCAACCACTATTCTGCGTCTTGGTCTGATGATTCTCGATTGTACCGATGTTTTCACAATCTTGCACATTATTACGGATGTGAGTGAAGGTAAGGGGGCTTTATGAAGTGCCGGGCGTCTTCATAATATGGTGCGGTGGTAGTGCGTATGTATATTTTCGCAGCGGCCGACTTGAGGTCCGTGCTGACTCACGGTCCACAGTACACAAGGGGCCTGATTCAGAGCCGCTCGCTGTTTGCGAGCGCACGCTCTGAATCAGGGTGGGGGTTTTTATTTTATTTTTCTCCTACCCGCTCGCTAAGCTGTGGGTGCCCACCCACAGCTTGTGCGAGCGGACTGGAGATGGTCACGATTATCGTGACCATCGGGCTTGTGAAAAGACCCTGTGGTAGGGTCTCAGCTCTTGCAAGCCCGAGTGGACTTCCTGCTATAATAGAGCAGGAAGTCCACTACTGACATCACCAGTGATGTCAGTAGGGCCGCCCACAAACGCCAGGCCTGCGTTTGTGCAGCCACCCCCCCCTCCCGCCTACAAAATGGGGCGAGCTGTCAATCAACATCATCAGCTGCCCCCTCTTGCAGCAAACCCTGGAGCGACTGAACTTCAGTCGCACGCTGGGGCTCACGCCTGCGGCGGCGCATGGGCAGTGGGAAAACATCGACCAGCTTGCAAGCGGGTCTGAATCAGCCCCAAAGATTCGTATATTGGCCACTGCACATGATTTGTTTGATAAAATGTGCTAAATGCGGCTGCATACATAGACGTGTGCACCTTAGAATCAGGCCTTAAATCACAAAATATATGCACAATCAATTAAGACTCACCTATCAGTTTGAGAGGTGAATGCACAATCAACCAATCAGAAGTGGCTAGCTAGTGCTACAATCTATCATCATCATCATTAGCATGCATGCATGTGCACCAGCCCTCAGACATCTACCATTGATATGGCCTTTGACAGTCATACATGCTCTCTGCATGTGGGCCTGCATCTGTTCATAACTACACCCACATGCCACAGCCTATTGTATATTAGACTTACCTAAGGCAATTAGTATCAAGCACTATGGGCCTGATTCAGAGTTGTATGCATTGCTGCTGCAATTTTTTTAGCTGAGGAAGTGCGATAATATGCTAATGGAACAGCCGCCAGGACTTGTACTGAGACATCCACCAGAGACATCGCAGCTGTCCACAACTGTGTACACATACTCAGCATCAGACGCAGATCATGCAAACATTGACTCCATGGTCACTCAGAATGGCTGCCAGCAGCTGAGACGCCAGAGCCCTGTTTCCTGCGTGTGGGATCACTGATGCGGGATATGCCATGCCCCGAAACAGTCGAGACACGCCTGCATTTATAGACACTCCACATTGCCTCCCCCAAACACTTCCTGCCTGTCAATCACACTGCAAATAAAGAATTGCAGCGTGCAACTTCCGTAATGTACCCAGACGACTACTGCAACTACCTGCACATGGATGACGCCACTTTCCAGGAGTTGCTGAGTATGGTGACCCCCCACAGCCGGAGGCAAGATACAAGGTAGCAGAGGGCAATCCCTGCTGAAGAGAGGCTGGTGGCTACCCTGGAGGTACCTGGCTACAGGAAGGTAATTTGAAGACCTGAAGTTTGGGACCCTTTTCTCACCTCTCATCATTCCAGAGACTGCAAGGATGGATGTTGGCAAGAATGACGGTGCTTCGGATGGTGGGTCCTTCAAACAGACTGCTTTCTACCGGAGGCTCACCAACAAAACCCTCCACTTGCCACCACTGGATGAGACAAAGCATGGCCTAAATTACGTTTTCGTCGCAGATGAGGCTTTTGCATTACATGAACATGTGATGAAGCCATTTGCACAGAGGGGCCTGACCAGAGAGAAGAGGATCTACAATTATCGTCTATCCCGAGCATGGCGTATTGAGGAAAATGCGTTTGGAATACTCAGCAACCGGTTCCGCATTTTCCACACCAGCATAAACCTACGTGTGGAGAAGATAGATTGGGCCGTGATGGCATGCTGTGTGCTGCATGACTTTCTGCGAAGGAAAACTAAACAACGAGGACCAGTCCCAGCTAGACCAGAAGATGTAGAAACTCTGGAGGACATTGCCCAGTTTACATCAATGTCTGCACCAACAAATGCAACAACATCAACAGCACATGCCAAAGAACTGAGGGAGGAGTTTATGGCCTATTTCAATGGACTAGGTGCAGTGCCATGGCAGGAGGGCTGTCTGTGAGAAAATTGACTATAGTGGACAACTGTGATTGAGCAACAAAAATACTTATAAGGTTTTGGCTTATGAACTGTGTCTTTACTTACCAACAAATCCTCAGACGGTGCAATCACTTCTGCCACCTCCTGTTCTCCCTCTCGCTCGGCCATCAGGACCACTGACTGGCGTTGTGGCTCTTGTTCGCTTATGAAACTTATAAGGTCAAAGTACCAGAGTGTTGGCTGGTACATGTCGTCACTGCCTGCCCCGGAACTTTTGGACTCATCGACTTTTCGCTTCTCTTTTATATACACGGTACGCAGGTTCTGTTTTTTGTGCCATACTGCTTTAAAGTCAGCATCCGCAATGAACCTTTGTGTACTCCAAAAGAACCCCCAAAGCTGCCAATTTTGCAGACTTTTGGTGGTATTGCCGATAGGATATCCGCCATAGACACTCCTTTTCATGGAGGATCTCTAGGAAACCGGTTACAAACTCCCGTTCACTATCCACAGACATTGCTAGGAGGAAATAATAAGGACATTTTAATAATCTACAAATATGAATTGCTTTGTACATGTTTAATGTATATTTTTTAATTTTTCAAGATTCTTGTATAGTTAATTTTTTTTTTATATTATATCTTTACAGGAATTTAATGTTTTTTAAATGTATTTTAATGTGTTTTTTTTCCAGGGATGTTTTGTGTCTTTATATGTATTTTAAAATGTCTTTTTCAAGAGATGTTTTGTGTTTTTAATTGTATTTTAAAATGTTTTTTTTTCCAGAGATGTTTTGTGGTTTGTCTATGTATTTTAACATATATTTTTTGCAGGGATGTAATGTCTATTTATATTAGTTGTGTGCACAGGCCACTTTTCGTGTTTTGTGTTTTGGTTTTGGATCTGGATCTTTCTTCGTGTTTTGGATCTGGATTGGTTTTGCCAAAACCACCCTTCCGTGTTTTGGGTTCTGGGTTTTGTGTTTTGGATCTGTATTTTTTTGAAAAAAAGTATAAAAACAGCTAAAATCACAGAATTTGTAGGCTTTTTCTGCTCCTATGCTATTATTAACCTCAATAACCTTAATTTCCACTCATTTCCAGTCTATTCTGAACACCTCACACCTCACAATAGTGTTTTTATGTCCAAAAGGTTGCACCGAGGTAGCTGGATGACTATGCTAAGCGACACGAGAGGGCGGCACAAACACATGACCCATCTAGGCGTGATACTGCAGTGGCAGACAGGATGGCAGTTTGAAAAACTAGGCCCCAAACTGTACATAATGCAAAGAAAAAAAAGAGGTGCAAGATGGAATTGTCCTTGGGCCCTCCTACCCACCCTTATGTTGTATAAACAGGACATGCACACTTTAACAAACCAATCATTTCAGCGCCAGGGTCTGCCACACAACTGTGGCTGAAATGATTGGTTCGTTTGGGCCCCCACAAAACAAGCTGGCAATTAATCTGTCCCTGCACAAACTGGCTCTACGGAGGCAAGATGTCATCCTCATCCTCCTCATCCACCGATTCCTCACCCTCTTCAGTGTGTACATCCTCATCCTCACAAAGTATTAACTCATCCCCACTTGAATCCACCACCACAGGTCCCTCTGTACGTTCTGGAGGCTGGTCTCCCTGGAAGAGCTGATAATTCATTTTGATGAACATCATCTTCTCCACATTCTGTGGAAGCAACCTCCTACGCCTTTCGCTGACAAGGTTCCCGACTGCACTAAACACTCTTTCGGAGTACACACTGGAGGGGGGGCAACTCAGGTAAAATAGAGCCAGTTTGAACAGGGGCCTCCAAATTGCCTCTTTTTCCTGCCAGTACAGGTATGGACTGTCTGACATGCCTACTTGGATGCTGTCACCGATGTAATCCTCCACCATTCTGTCAATGGTGACATTATCATATGCAGTGACAGTAGACATGTCAGAAATTGTTGCCAGGTCCTTCAGTCCGGACCAGATGTCCAAACTTGGTCCTGCCTGCCCTGCATCACCACCAGCAGGTTGCTTAGGATACCTAAGTTTTTTCCTGGCAGCCCCAGTTGCGGGAGAAAATGAAGAAGGAGCTGTTGACGTGTCACGTTCCACTTCAGCTGACAGTGTGTTCACCAGCAGGTCTTTGCACCTCTGCAGGCTTGTGTCAGCCGGAAAGAGAGACACCACATAGGCTTTAAACCTAGGATCGAGCACGGTGGCCAAAATGTAGTGGTCTGATTTCAACAGATTGACCACCCTGGAATCCTGGCAAAGCGAATGAAGGGCTTCATCCACAAGTCCCACATGCCGAGCGGAATCGCTCCGTCTTAGCTCCTCCATCACTTTCTCCAGCTGCTTCTGCAAAAGCCTGATGAGGGGAATGACCTGACTCAAGCTGGCAGTGTCTGAACTGACTTCACGTGTGACAAGTTCGAAGGGCTGGAGAACCTTGCCCAACACGGAAATCATTCTCCACTGCGCTTGAGTCAGGTGCCATCCCCCTCCTTTGCCAATGTCATAGGTGGATGTATAGGCTTGAATGGCCTTTTGCTGCTCCTCCATCCTCTGAAGCATATAGAGGGTTGAGTTCCACCGCGTCACAACCTCTTGCTTCAGGTGATGGCGGGGCAGGTTCAAGAGTGTTTGCTGGTGCTCCAGTCTTTGGCACGCAGTCGCTGAATGGCGAAAGTGGGCAGAAATTTTTCGGGCCACCCAAAGCATCTTCTACACGCCCCTGTCGATTTTCAGAAAATTCTGCACCACAACGTTTATTGTGTGAGCTAAACATGGGACGTGCTGGAATTTGCCCAGATGTAATGCCCGCACAATATTGGTGGCGTTGTCAGATATCACAAATCCCCAGGAGAGTCTAAGTGGGGTAAGCCACTGGGCGATGATTTCCCTCTCTAAGAGGTTGTCGGCGTTGTGCCTCTTACTGAAACCGGTGATACACAGCGTAGCCTGCCTTGGAACGAGCTGGTGTTTCTGAGATGCTGCGACTGGTGACGCTGCTGCTGTTGCTGCGTAAGGTGATACATCTACCCAGTGGGCTGTCACAGTCATATAGTCCTTAGTCTGCCCTGTTCCACTTGTCCACATGTCCGTGGTTAAGTGGACATTGGGTACAACGGCATTTTTCAGGACACTGAGGACACTTTTTCTGACGTTTCTGTACAGTCTCGGTATCGCCTGCCTAGTGAAGTGGAATCTAGACGGGATTTGGAACCGGGGACACACTACCTCCATCAATTGTCTAAATCCCACTGCACTAATGGCGGATACCGGACGCACGTCTAACACCAACATAGCAGTCAAGGCCTCAGTTATACGTTTTGCTTCAGGATGACTGCTGTCGTACTTCATCCTCCTCGCTAAGGACTGTTGGAGGGTCAATTGTTTAGTAAAAGTAGTGGTGTTCCAACTTCCTCTCTGGGATGATGAACGACTCCCAGCAGCAGCAACAGCAGCAGTGGCAGCAGGAGGCATAGCAATGCAGGATCCTCCGGAGGAATCCCCGATAGGAGAGTCAGTCATGCCAGTGACATGGCCTGCAGGACTACTTCCGATCCTGACTAAGGAGGAAAATGATGAGGATGGAGTTGACGGTGTGGTTTGCAGGCGCTTGGATACAACAGGACAACGGGATTTAGGTGTCCCTGGACTGCTTACGGTCTTAGCCAAAGTTTCTGAACTTGACAGTAACTTATTATGAACGCGCTGCAGGTTCCCGTATAAGGGAGGATGTTCCTAGGTGGTTAACGTCCCTACCCCTACTTATTCCACCTTTACATAAGGTACATATGGCAAGACAGTTGTTGTCCGGATTTGGATAGAAATATTGCCAGACCAAAGAGGTGGAATGTTTGGTCTTCTGCCCAGGCATGACCGTGATGGGCTTTTTCATCCCACGGACAACAACTGTCTCCCCCGGAGCCTGATTTAAACAAACCACATCACCATCAGAATCCTCTTCGCCAACTTCCTCCTCAGCGCCAGCTACACCAGTATCCTCATCCTGCTGTACGTCAACAGTGACATCTTCAATTTGCATATCAGCAAGTGGACTGTGGGTGCTCCTTTCAGCACTTGCAGGGGGCGTGCAAATGGTGGAAAGAGCCACCTCTTCCCGTCCAGTGCTGGGAAGGTCAGGCATCGCAACCACCACCACACTTGGACTCTCCTTGGGGATTTGTGATATCTTCTTAGAAAGCACAGTTCTTCGCTGTGCTTTTGCCAGCTTAACTCTTTTGATTTTTTTAGTGGGAGGAGGGCTTCCATCGTCATGTGAAGCTGAACCACTAGTCATGAACATACTAGGGATCGACCTTAGCCGTTCCTTGACACTCCGTGTCGTAAATGGCATATTGGCAAGTTTACGTTTCTCTTCAGCTGATTTAAATGTTTTTTTCAAGGTCATTTTCCTGAACTTTGTCATTTGGGATTGTATGTGCCCTCTATTATGACATTGGGCATCGGCCTTGGCAGACGACGTTGATGGCATGTTATCGTCTATGTCATGACTAGTGGCAGCAGCTTCAGCACTAGGAGGAAGTGGTTCTTGATCTTTCACTATTTTATTTTTATCGGAGAAAGTTTGGTCCTCCATTTATGTTATATCGATTTGATATATACGTGCGGCTAAACACAGAAAATATTTCTTTATTTTTGCACTTTGTGGGTTACACCAGCCTTTAAGAAATGAGCCAGCCGGCTCTTTACTTATGGGACACAGGCGCACGCTTGGCGCTGCTCCTTTGTTGATGCACGTGCGGCTACTGCGCACACAATTCACAAACACAGAAAATAATTTTTTTTATTTTTGGTTTGGACTGGAGTGTACTTTGGGGGTTACAGCACCCTTTAACGGTCAAGCCAGCCGGCCCTTTACTTATGACACCGGCGCACGCTTGGCACTACTTTGTTGATGCACGTGCGGCTACTGCGCACACAATTCACAAACACAGAAAATAATTTTTTTTTGGTTTGGACTGGAGTGTACTTTGGGGGTTACAGCACCCTTTAACGGTCAAGCCAGCCGGCCCTTTACTTATGACACAGGCGCACGCTTGGCACTACTTTGTTGATGCACGTGCGGCTACTGCGCACACAATTCACAAACACACAAAAAATATTATTTTTTTAGCACTTGGGGGGAGCACCCCTGATGGACAGAGCGCCCCCTTGACAACACTACAGCACCCCTTTAGGACTGGGACACTGCACAGGACTTTGGAGTGGACACAGCCCCTATGGAGAACTGACTGCACAACACAGTCCAGCCAGCCCCTATGGACTTTGAAGTAGTGGACACAGCCCCTTTTAATAACAGCAGCACAGCACAACACAGCCAGCCCCTATGGACTTTGAAGTAGTGGACAACAGCAGCACAGCGCAGCACAGCACAACACTACTCTGCACTACACTACACAGCCCAGCCAGCCCTAACTCCCACCCTCCCTCTTCACTGTCCACAGCCGAGTGAGAAAATGGCGCCGACGCGGGTACCTTATATAGGATCCAAAACCCGCGAGACTCGGAAGGCGGGATGATGACGTTTTGCCTCGATTTCAGATCCGAGTCAGGCGGGAAAAGTCGAGCCTGACTCGGATCGGCCTCGGATCGGGGGGGCTCGGGGTGGTTCGGATTTCAGAAATCCGAACCCGCTCACCCCTAATTTATATGTATAGTAATGTGTTTTATTTTTGTTGTTGCAATATATTTGTTTATGTTGGTGACATACATTGGTTTATGCTGGTATACTCAAACATCATAAACTAATGTATCGCAGCAACAAAAACAAATTTTAAATAGGTATTGATGTTGTTGTAATGTTTTAATATTTGTTGTTGAACTAAATTTTTTTTTGTTCAATTTATAAAAAATGTTAGTGATTTTTTTATTGTGGTTGTTTTATAGGTGTCACGTGACATTGGTGAGTAGGTGGGTGGCACACATAGGTGAACATTGGGAGGTTAATGCATGGCCCACCCACCACCTCATTCCAGCGGGTGGTGGCTGGGTCATGCATTTATAAATGGCTGGCACACATTGGTGGGTAGATGGGTGGCACACATTGGTGGGTAAGTGGGTGGCACACATAGGTGAGCTGTGGTAGGTTAATGCATGGCCCAGCCACTGCCCGTCTCATTCCAGAGGGTGGTGGCTGGGTCAGGCATTTAAAAGTGGCTGGCACACATTGGTGGGCAGTGGGGTTGCATTAAATACAGTACCAATACTCACCAAACTGCTGTAATCCAGACTTCACTGTGCAGACTCTATCGTGCTTCCTCTGTCATATTTTACACGATTTGTCGTCACGATCCGTCGAAATGGGCTGAATCGTGGAAAAAATCACCGTGTGTGTGGCCAGCTTAACATGACAGTTATAAGCCGAGTGGCTGGTAGTTTATCACTTTCCAATTTATCACTTTCCAAAGCTTAATAGATCTCCCAAAATATATTTAACAAATATTTTAGGCAGAATCAGACCAATGACAAAAAATCTTAAGAAGCCAATCAGCAAGGATCAATAATTCTTACATGGCTGAAATAAAAAAGTATTTACAGTCCCTCTAGTATTCATCCTTCCTGGACAGGAGCTGTGATTTACACTACTTTATTATAGGCTTCTGACCATACACTGAGTTCTGACCACTTACCTGGAATTTCTGGTACTCCCACATCCCTCCACTTCTCCAATTAAATGGGAGTCAGCCAGATACCTTACTGGATTAATGGTTTACTTTATTTTGGCCATTATTGAATTTGCAATACTTTATTGTCTTGTATTTCAATTTTGTACGTACTGTGATGCCTAAAAGAATAAAATATGTCCTGTTTGGTTAATAACAGCATTGCTTGATTTGCCTTTACTTTTATTTATTTATTACCAGTTATTTATATAGTGCACACATATTACTCAGCGCTGCCAATTAGCCTACCAATATATTTTTGGAGTTATGAACACTACTTACATTATTGTCATATTTCAGTCACTGACTGGACAGAAACCTCGTTATTTCTCAAACTAATTAGTCCTTTTATTTAGAAATTTATTTTTTAAATCATATTTTTTATTCTTTGTTATAAAGTTGCTAGATGAATTGGAGTTCCCTTTTCTGACTGACAGCACCCGCTGACTACATGATGAATATTCTTTGCAGTGAATTGTGTATCTTACTGGAAAAGCTGCGTACAAATGTCAACATTCAGATTGTCGCCATGTATCTTATGTCGACATATCACATTGCGAATGTTGACAGTTGGCGTGATGTTCAGCTGATTTTAGCCATTACCCTGCTCTAACCACAACAAAGGCCTAACTCTAACACTAAACGTGGTTTTACACTTATCCTAAAATGGACTGTCGACATTCTGCCTGTCAAGACCATTATGTCAAGGTCAACATTATGTCCATGTCTACATACTGAACAACAACTTTCAGACCAAGTCGACATTCTGAATGTCGTCATAACGACTGCTTACCGTTACAAATACAGGCTATAATTTACTTTGCCTTATTATTAGATATTTTTTTATTCGTTGTTGACATTTTTTCAAATCTTGGAGGAATATATTTACACCTTATTTCCCCAACCTAAGACCAATAGTGTTGAGCTGTGATTGTAACTTGCCTGGATGAATTACACCAGGCATGTGTAACAAAAACATAGATGAAAACAGAGAAAGTGAGACCAGGAAAAAGCGCAAGGAAATAGTTTTAGCACAGGAGAAAACATTGACAATATTCGTTTAGCATTTTTATAGAGACAAAGGAAAGCCCACTGCTTGTCTGAGTGAATTGTAGTTATTGCTTTTTATTGTGCTGTAAAAAATGCTTGTAGTGTTTGTATTACACTGGTAAGAGGTTCCAGTACAGGATCAAAGAGAGAACTGAACAAATCATCTGTGGACAACAATACATCAGCTACATATTATTTTTTACTTGTAAGTTCAATTAATGTAAAGATCATAGGTCAAAATTACAACTTTCAGGGCTACTGGTCAGTACATTAATAAAGCCATAAAACCTGGTATCAGCTACTTTAAGAAAGCAATACTCAGTTTATAACATCATCAGTTGCAGAAATTCAGGAGTATATTCATGAAGCAGTGATAATTAACTATGTGCGGTTCGGTTTTCCTGAAAAACTAACACACCCAAACTTAGAGTTTCCGATTTGAATCGAGTTCCAGTTCAGGTCTCTTTTGAGGTACCGAGCAGAACCGTGTCCTGGCTCGGATCTGCTGTAAGTTTGGAACTTGGATTTAAAAAGCAAATCTCGGTTTTGTATTGCATGTAAACAGGTCCAAATGACATGATTTTGGTTGTTTTTATCAATTTTAAATCAAACCAAAACCAAACCTGACCCAAAACACTTGAGGGTGGTTTTCCCAAAACCAAAACACGGGGTCTGCACACATCTCTCTAGTGATGATAATCCCATTCTCCAGATTTTTAATTGGAGAAAGCCTATGTGGACTGTGGTGTTTGCTCAATGTAACAAGCATTGGAAAGAGTAGCTGTTGGGCGCTCATCTGCATTTTACAGAGATGTAAAGAAAACCTTTGCAGTGGTTCAGTGTTTTTGCTGGAACTCTGAAAGAAGCTCCAAATTGGTAGATTTCAGTGCATTCGATAAGCGGCTATACACATTTTCAGTTGGCGCATTGTCAACATAAATAGACTGTGTAGTTCAATATAAGCCGGGGGTAGATTTACTAAAGCTTCTAAAACTGAAAGTGTAGGTGTTGCCTATAGTAACCAATCAGATTATAGCCATCATTTCTCTATTACATTCTAGAAAATGCTAGACAGTATCTGATTGGTTGCAATGGGCAACACTTCCACTTGTCTGTTTTCAAAACTTTAGTACAGTGAATCTACCTCCAGCTATATATTCATTCAAAAGGTAGAACTTGTCTACATCCCATAGACCAGCAGTACCACTGATATTACGGGAACCAGGAGAATCTGTCTTCCATCACAACACATACAGTAGGTGAACCTCATGCAACACTGAGTCAGATGTACACTATGCATGTCACAACTTCCAGTAGATCAAGCATTAATCCAGTTTTGTTTGAAAATACATAAAATATTGAAAATGTATCTGTCACAATCCAGGGTTCTTTGCGTGTACAGGTGCATGGAGTACTCAAAATAAGGTTAATACAGCCATCAAGTATACTGAAATAATAACTTATTAAACAACAAGGTTTACTTATGAATGCTGAAATGGTCAGGTTTGAACAGAGCAATGCAGACAGATAATCACTGGGTTTGGAATGGAACTATAAACAGGGAGTCTATGAACACAGGTGAACTGGCAGGACCAGATGGAACCAGACTGGATATGCAAAGTTAAATACTGAAGTCCAAGGTAGCAATGCACTGCCTAAATAGATCCTGAAGCAAACGTGGTAATCGCTGATAGCAACAAAGTCCAGAGTAACTAATATGCAATTAAACAAGTCCAGGTAAGTTGGTGCAATGTAATATAATACTGATAAAGAAATAAAGAGTCCAGAGTAACTGATATACAGATAAACAAAGTCCAGGTAAGTTGGTGCAATGTAATAATAATAATGTCCAGGAAAACATACACAGGAAGTAGAAGAAAACTTGGTAGAAGGGAGCCAAGATCCAATGTAGTAACAGGCAGATGATATCTGGGAACCTGGAACACAGTCACAGAGGTAGACTAGATGACCTGGCACTGATTGCTCAGTTCTGAGGGAATATAAAGCTAGTTCCCAGGTGCAACCCACTGCTGCTTGATTAGGGTAATCAAGACTAGCGAGAATGGAATAGGCTAGACAGGCCTCAGGCAAGAGCAACACCAGAGGTAGGGAGGAGGAAATACACAGGCCGTAACAGTATCGCTGACAGTGGCATTCACACAAACATGTTTTGCCCAGGTGTCATTGTTCACCTTAACTGAATTTTGTTCCTACTGTATCTTTAGATGGAAATCTATGTTGATGATTACTAAGTATACAATGATGATAATAATAGTAATAACAAAAAGCTCTTATCTGAAGTAATCAATAGAAACCAATCAAAGATTTCCTGTCATTGTCTAATTTAAACGTACTGTATACTTATTGACCAAGGCAAACATCTGAGAAGTTGCTGTCAGTTACTAATAGACATATGCACAGATCCCAGTGCTTTGGCTTTGGTTCTAAATCATCGTTGTGTTTTAGTTTTGGCAAAACCACCCTGAAGTGTTTTGGTTGGGTATCTGTTTTGGATTTCTTTAAAAAATAATAAAAACAGCTGAAATCATGTAAAAACCTGTTTTTGTTCCTATAGTATTATTAATATCAATAACATTCATTTCCAGTCAATTGTGACCACCTCGCAGAACCTGAAATCACGAGGAAGGGACTAACATACAATCCACAATATGCCAGATACGGTTTGTAGATCCAATTTCTGAATTTGGCGAGAAGACCTGAGTCGGGAATTGTTCTACTTGGAACACCAAAGTGACCCGAACTGGGGCTTAGTACGACTCTGAACCCCAAAGTTTGGATGTGTTCAGCTTTCAACAAAACCGAACCACTCATCTCTAGTTACTAACTACTACACATTTATACTTTGTATAAAACCATAGTATCATTCATTTTCTTTCACAGAAAACCGCTAATACTATGAAAAAAAAGGATTAAACCACAAAATTAGTTTCCTTTATTTTGTTAAAGTATCTGTAATTGGTGCAGTTTAAAAAGAAAAAGTGCAGAATCACACAGAAATAAAATGACTATTATAAATATGGTGAATATCAACCCTATAACTGTATGATACACATTGTTAGCTGCGAGTGCAGTGCTCACTTAATTTCGTTTATTTGGGAGAAAATATGTGAAACCACAACAAGCTTCTCTTCTCCAACATTTAAAGACCTTCGTTTGGAACCACTTAGAGGAAAACTCTCTTTAAGAGCTTTGCCTGTGTGCCTGTGAGGCCATTATGAGCGGAAAGTCACATGCTGCTCAGTCCACAGATTAGGTCATAATGAGGTTAGGTTAGCACAACATGCAACCTGCTCACCCACCCAGACACCCAACAAGCAGGATGAGTTATGATGGTAAAGAATACAATGGAATGGTTACAACTCCCCTATAAAATAGAAGGCATACTTTCCTTATTTTTACACTGACTTCATATTGTTTTCCATTTTTATTTCTGTTAAAATATTCTTTGGACGAACAAACCGTAGCCACCAGCCAAAAGTAATCTTTCCACTAAAAACAGTAGACAGTGTAAGAATGTGAATATTCTCTCTCCCGTGAAGATCCCCTGTGTCGTTAGACATCTCCTTGATTAAATGGAATGGGAACATTCTTGATACCAGATACAATATGTAATCAGTGACTTTCATGTAACGATAGAGGAAGAATGGATGGTTGTCAGAGAAGTGCCATTTAAATGTTTACAGATGTCGTTAACTGGCATGGTAATGAGAACATTGTAAATCAGTCAGGTTTTATATTTTCCCTACAGCAAGTCAATATTTTCCTTGTAGTTAGATTATATTTTGTGGCTACTGTAATTCTTGCGAAGTTCTCAGATATTGGTTGTGAGATCATCACACTTGAAAAGTCTCAGAAACATTCTGTTATACTGCATTTAGCAGGTTGAATCAGTGACCAATCATTATTAATAATCTATACAAAAAAACACTCAAAAGAAATATAAAAAAGTATCAAAATAACAAATATTAATCTATTGATGACAGTAGGTGTTTTGCTTAATAACCAGACCCAATTTCACATATGTCTTGTTTTTTTTCTCAGGAATTATTTTCAGGCCTAGTGGTATAGGCCCCTGGGCTCTGCTTCCTCATTCCTAGTTAAACTCCTGCTGGTAGCATTTATTGATCAGTAGACAGGTCAGGGGCAGAAGTATGGGAGACAGTATGGGTGCCAGCACTGAAGGGGCATCTCCTCCATCACCCATAATATATTCACCCCACTTAGGGCTGTAAATATGGGGGATAGGGGAGCACTAAATGATAACTTGCCTCCAGGCATCTGGGATGAACTTACGCCACTGAGACAGGTGTAGCATGGATGTTATAGTAAGACATGGACAATTTGCTGTTCAGGCCAATCAAAACAGCCACTTGTCACACTGTGAGGCAAGAAGCCAATCGTCAGCACCTGAGAGATGTAGATTTGCCAATAAGATCAAATTCACAGAGATAAGAGAAAGCTATGAACATTCAGTAGTCCCAGACATCAGTTTAAGTTTGTGTAAAGAAGACACAAGGGTAGTGTTCCATTGTATATCAGCCACAGGAGCCCTCTGTCTATCAGCTTGTTATGTCTACATGCAGTACATTCAGTAATGTAAATGCCAATTTCTTGAAAAAGCAATAATATCGAAGGTGCATATCCATGTCACTGTGACAGAAAGCCAGTGGTTACACTATCTGCTACCTGTACATTGGTATAACTACTGCCAGAGTGTCTTATGGTGCATACACACGGTCAGATTTTCCTTCAGATCTGTACAATAACGATTTTAAAAATGTTTCAATCATTCATATCTGAAGGAAAATCTGACATATCTGACAGATGAACGATGAATGATGCTATTGATATCTGACACCTGATGTGTTTGCAGTCAGATTTGAACGATTCCATTCATTTTAAATACAGGCAAAAATCGTTCAATCGTTAAATATCTGACCGTGTGTATGCACCATTAGGTGTGGCTCTATGTCCTCTCACTCTAGACGCATAATGAAGTAAATTGGGCACGAGGTTTAGCAAGGAAAATCCTTGTGCCCAATTTTGGATTACCGCGGGTATGCGCACTCCCGATACCCGTGGTAATCCAATTTAAAAAAGGGGCCGCAGGGTTTTCAGAGCTGAATACCCTGCGCCGCGTAAAAAAATAAATAAAAAATTACACTTACCTGCCCGGGGGTCTCCGGTGGTCTCTGCGGCTCCAGGTGGCTAACAATCCATCTTCTCACTGAGGAGGGGGCTGCTGGGAGTCCTGGGGGCTGCTGGGAGGCTCCGGGGGCTGCAGTGAGGCACAAGGGTAACTGGGAGATGTAGTTCTCCCAGTGCCCATTACGGGGGGCATACTTACACTGGGGGGGGGTCACACACACACACAGCACTTCGGAAGGTGAGTATTACTGACTAATTAAGCTAAATTGGAAACTTCCAATTGCTTAATTACTCATTAGGATAGGTGCTGCCGAGGTCCCAGAGCATTTTTCGAGTATTTTTCCTAAAATTGTGGATTTTAGGAAAAATTGGTGTGCAAAAAAAAAAAGCTCCCGGCGCTTAAAAAAATAAAAAACCCAGCTCCTAATTGAATAGCAAAATTCCCGCAAATGCAGGCAAAATCCTGCGGGTGCGGGATTTTTGCTGTTCTCTCCCCCCAATTGAATATGCCCCATGATGTTTAATTATAGGCAACACTTAGTTACGGAAAATAAAATAGGGAACACTCAGCTATCTGCAAAATTTAAAGTCCACAAAATGAAATGATAACGCTGTAACACCTTATTAATATCAAATCTTTATATGCTAATGCAGAGTGAGCACTTAGCATACAGTAAAGACACACATCCACTAGACGATTAAATTAAGCAATTTAACAATAACGATATTGTTATCATTCAATAATCGTTTGCAAATCATTTGAAAAAATGTCTAAAACGACCAGCTATGCGCGCTCCCGCTGGTCGTTTAGACATCTATCATCGGGCAAACATGTTGTACAACCTGATGATAATGTCAAGTTCAACATGTTAGCAGATAAAGAAAAATCAATTAGAAAAATTAAGCGCTATCTCACTCAATCAGTATTTAATCCACAATAAAAAATATATATCACATAAAAACACATAAAAATCCAAAAAGTAAATTACTATGACAATCGCAAAATGATCAATCATACGGTACTCAGCAGCTTTGTGTTAGTAATAATAATCAGGTACGTTTATAATAAAATATATTTGCCAGTTTTTCTATTATTCCTGGTTATGATAGACTAAATAGTCTTGTAGATTTATCAGATAGTAGGATGTAAAAATATTGTATGCCACTCCACTTAGATTAATATCCAATAGAGTTCATATAGGCGTTCATCCGGATTGGTATGCAATTTTATTACCAGCCTTTCCAGCTCTCTCTGTTGTAGCAGACTGCAGCACCATATATTGTATCAGTGACAATTAAAATCATGTAAGCAGTTACGTTGATACTCTAAGTCCAATAAGAAATGTTTCAATATGTAATGGAGCACCTCCCAATTTATATGGAGACCGTGGTACTGTGTCAATGACAGTGGAAGTCTGTTGACATTATATGTCCTTTAATAAAGAAGGTTTCAATATATAACAGAGCCCCTCCGAATTAGTATGGAGACTGGGGTTATTTTGTCCATATGACAGACAATTGCTGTTTGTAACACGTGGTGCACTCACGTAGTTAAGGTCAGACTTTTCTCCTCTGCTCCACTGGGGTATGTCCGCATGTATTATCCACAGTGACGATAGCTGGTAGTAATGTCTGGTAATGGTAGCCGACACAGAGGTGTGATCACACAGGCAGCTTGCAACTTGCTGCAGTCTATCCTTCAATGCGTTTCTCCGCCTCTAAAGCAATCAGCGGCTTCCTCAGGAAATGGATGGTGTGTGGCTAGGATTCATCTTATTTAAAGGATAATTAATTCGCTATCAGCTGCATGTAGTGAGGGAATTCAAATGTATTTCCCCCTCATAGAGCATAATTTATAAGGCTTACTTATTGTCACCTTTTTATATAGTAGCAAATATATAAATATATATAACATTTTAAATTATAAAATAAAATAAAAGAAAGCATCTAAATATCTGCTAATTTTATAGTTAAAATAAAATAAACACATACCAATTAAATTATACAGACACATTAGAACATAATGTTAATAAATGGCTAATAGGAGATCTATATATCTCCATTAAACATACATATAAACAGTCTTATGGATAGCAATCTATATATAAATATAATAGATACTGAAATAAGAATAAAAATAAAAACAAATTTATATAAATATCAAGAATATTAAAAAATAATAATAAAATTAAAATTAAAAATAAGAAAAGGGACATATGTGTAAAACAATAATATATACACACGACTAAATAGACCAACACATAAATGGTCTATATGTACACACACACACATATTTTATAATAATACATATATACATAGTCATATATACACACAGATGCATGACATTAATGAACACATCTGTGTATAACATACATAGGCCATAGAAATAATATAAGTGTAGATACTGATGAACACACCTATGTGTATCATAAAGACAGACTATATATAAATGTAAATATGAAAATAACCTATTGTTCCACTGGGGACTAGCATATATATCTTATGAGATTAATCATAAGAGGTGAAAAACCACTGGCCATAGATCGTAGGTCTATATAAATGAGGCTCAAAATACATTCTCATACAATCAACAAAAGATTAAGAGATTACATACTATATATATATTCACTAAGTGTTAGTTATACTACAGCGTGACCTCCATCCGGAGGGGGCAATGCGGAAAGGTCAACAGCCCAAGATATATTTAAACTCGGGGTTCACTCTCCAATACATGCCCCCCAACCGGACTAATGCCACACTACAGTCCACCACACCACATGAAACAAAATATGGGTTGCAGTAGGCTCAAACTTCCACAACTGAGATATATTTAAACTCAGGACATGGAGCTATAAGCCCCCACACCTCCCATTTAGATATTGTTCAATTCAACCGTATCATTCAGACCCTGTGGTGTTAAGGTTTTTAGGTGAAAAATCCAGTATGCTTCTTGTTTGCATAGCATCTGGAATCTATCTCCGCCTCTAAGTGTGAGTGCAATCACTTCAATCACTATTATCTTCACATCCTTAATATTATTCTCCTGACACTTGGTTATGTGTTTAGATAAGGGGTGTGTTCTTATTTGTTTTAACCAAGAATGTCTGTGTGCCATAAACCTCTTATGCACAGGACGTGTGGTACGTCCCACGTACTGAAGACCACACTTACATTGTATGATGTAAATTATGTACATACAGTAGATCTGCAGTTTGAAAACCTCTTTATTTTAACATGTTCTTTAGTGACATATGACTCAAAATATGTTGTTTTTCTCATAGTATGTTCACATGTAGTACACCCATTTTTTCCACATTTAAAATGTCCTATTAGTTGTTGTGGAAACCAATTTGTTGACTCATCCCTTCTATCTGATTTATTAATCTTATTGGCTGATTTATGTTTAAACAGACTTGGTGCCAGTTTTGATTTAAAATTTTCAGCCCTTCTAAAAATGACATTATCTTTCAACTCTACAGATGAGTTTAATATCTCGTCTAACTTGAAAATAGAGAAATTTCTTTTGATAATTTTCCTAATATCGTGATGGTATACATTATATTGGGTTGTAAACATAGCTGATCTATCACTATATAGATTATTACCAACTTTAGTACGAGAAAGGGATCTTTCTTCGTATAAAGAGGATCTCTCTATATGTTTAACATTTTCATATGCCTGTTTCAATATATCTTTTGGGAATCCCTGTTCTGAGAAGGAGCCATAGATTTTCTTAACTTGTCTCTCAAAGGACTCTTTCTCTGAACAGTTCCGTTTAATTCTCAGGAACTGGCTTTTTGGAATATTATTCCACCAGTACCTGAGATGACTGCTCTGATAGTGAAGATATCAATTATTATCTACACTTTTGATATATGTTTCAGTCATTATATTATACCCATCTTTTGCCGATAGTGCTATATCCAAAAAATGTATATAATTGTGGTGAGCAGTAGTTGTGAAGTGCAACCCAAAATTATTACAATTTAACCTTTCAGTGAAAGTGATAATAGATTGATCACCCTCCCAAATAAAAAATAAGTCATAAATATATCACCCGTAAAGAACTAGGTTTGCCCCATGTTGCCCGCCCCATATGTGTTCCTCCTCGAACCTCCCCATATAGAGGTTGGCAAAACTCAGAGTGAACCTGGTTCCCATTGCTGTGCCTAAAATTTGTATAAAAAATTGGGAATCAAAAATAAAATAATTATGTTTTAAAATAAATTGAATAGAGGTCAAAATAAATTCAGATAATGCATCAAATACAATATCATTGGTCTTTAAATAATATTCCACTGCTTTTAACCCAAGATCATGTGGGATATTGGAATATAATGATTCAACATCACATGTGATAAAGTGATACGTGGACTTCCATCTTATATCTTTAATCAATTTCAAAAAATGTGAAGTATCTTTTATATATGATTTCAATAATTTTAAGTGTTTTTGCAAAAAACTATCAACAAAAAAGGATAGATTATTAGTGAGGGAACCAACACCAGAAATTATAGGTCTCCCAGGTGGTGAAGTGTGGTGTTTGTGAATTTTAGGTAAATAATAAAAAGTGGGGATTATCGGGTGCATAGGAAACAAATAATTAAAAGTGTCTTTATTAATAGCACCATCGGCAAAGCCCTTTTTCAATATATTATTTAGTTTTATCTGGAACAGGGTTGTGGGATTGCCAGACATTTTTTTATAGAGTCTGTCATTATTCAACTGTCTATATGATTCTTGTAAATAATCTGATGTATTTAGTATAACAATCCCACCACCCTTATATGCTGGTTTAATGATAATATTGTAATCTAATCTAAGTTCCTTTAGGGCCTTACGTTCATCCCAAGTTAGATTATCCATAATATTCTTTTTATTGGCCTTGTCGCACAAAGTCTTAAAGTTCTCTAAGGTAGATTTATAGAAACTTTCTATAAAGGGTCCACTATATTGCATCGGATAAAAATCTGATTTTAGTTTAAATCTATTCTTTTCATTAGTAGAATCCCCCGTTGAGTTGTTCACAATGTCAAAATTTTTTATTGGACTATCACATTCCCCTTCTTCCAATAATGACTCAAGAGTCTTAATTATCGCATCATCATTGGAATCTAGCAATATAGGTGATCCTTCTAATTGAGCAGTTTTTAGTTTTTTTAGAGCAAAATATCTCTTTCTGCTCAATGTTCTCACAAATTTATTTAAATCTACAAATAAATTTAACATATTGGGTTTAGAGGATGGTGCGAAATTCATTCCTTTTTGTAGTAGGGCATAGTAATTTTTATTTAGTACTTTAGAGGATAGATTATAGATCCCTTTTTCACCTAGTTTATATGAAAATTCTTTAAAGGATTTTCCTCTACCTCCTCTGCATCCTCTATTTCTTTTTCTCTTCTTTTTCCTAGTATCCAGTTTGTATTTCTGTGGATAGGGGGATCTCTGTAGTGATGGTTCTCTAAAAAATCTCCCTGCATTGGTAATGCTTGTGTTAGCAGATGATTGATGTGCCTACACTGAATGACTGCTCGTTCAGTGTAGGCACAGCGTTCAGTGTTTGTACACTGACAAACGACTGCACGATTACAATGTCGTAATCGTGCAGTCGTTTGCATGTCTTCTAGTGGATGTGTGCCTTAACTTGCAAGGATACAGGATTTCAAACTCTAATCACACCTACCTATACCTTCAAAACCCTGCCTATAAACCTCTAAAATTTACGCTATTTGCATACGCAGTCATACAGTAAAATAAAGACTTTAGACCTTGAACATGTGTTCCAAAGCACAAAGTATTATTCAAGTAAAGTACAGTCAGTTACACGCTGTGATCTAAGTACAATTTAGCGCAAAGAATTATACAGACCCAAGATACAGTCATACATATGCACGCGCTCTGGACCAGATACCGGCATCAGCAAGAAACCTCCGTCAAATCAGCAATCAGCAAGAAGACTAGAAACCCAGGGTCAGAGCACACATATTTATTTTATACCCCCCAGAAATAGACAACACAATAGAGGAGTTTGTTGCTGAACTCATTGGTTCCCAGTGCGGGTGCATTTGTTACAGGGCATTAAACAGGTTGGTTCAAATGGACACAGAACAGCCTCTAACAGCCTTGTTGCCTCCTCTATTTCCCCTGCATGCAAATCTAGGCTGTTGGTTTCACAAAAATACATTTTGGTTCTTTATGTCTTTATGGTCGATAAGTTGCAAACGCATGTTCCGATCTTCACACTGATGATACCGGAAAGCTGTGGATAAAGTGCGGTTCAGTATAATATCAATCACGGCTTACTTATCACGTATTAAACCTTAGATACCAAAATAGTCTTTATTTCACAGCATTTGTAATAAATCAATAAAACTTGGATCTTTTACTTTATAGCTATGGAACCTTTTGTGTAAGTGTGCATTATGTAAGTATTAGGGATATGAGAAAAGACGCTAGTTAGGTTTATCTGATTTGGGGCAGATGTGCACGCATGCAGCTAATAAACAGCGTTCGCATACAGGATATTGTGCATTAGCTACTGAGCGTCATGTTAGCAGTGCAACTGTGCGTAATATGCAGTGTTTATGCATGAGATTCTATCTATGATGACATATATATACACACATACATATACACACATATCTCATTCCTTACTAACAGTTTCAAACTGCAATGCAAATGTGTTATGGGCCGTGAGCTTCACTTCTTAAACAAGTTGGAGAACCCCAGCTGTGAAGCTGGGGCCATCCTGTCTGGGAGTGAGACTAAAACCTGTTTAGGATTCAGACAAATTTAATTGTGTAGATCAATGTCTGGGTTATATTACAATTGCCACAACTATACTTGTCTATATACAGGGATTCCCAATTTGTACTGTAAAACACTCACAGTATTCTGGTGCATTGTCTATTCTATTTACTTTTCTCAGGAGGCTGTTTTTCTAGTTGTTTTTGGTAGATTATCAAAAACATTGCCATCTGTACTTAGCTTGTGAGCTGTAATTTAAAATGGCGCTGGTCGCAAAATGGGGTCTTCCAGATTCTTATTTTTAAGATGGAGTCTAGCTGCCATTCGCAAGATGGCGTCACACACACTAATTTTTACGCTGATTCCATCTCAGCCACTAATCCAGCTTCGACAGTCCACCCTTTGATAGCAAACAACATGCTATCACATCCTGATGTTAAAATTAATGTTAGGCATACAAACGTATATTACTTAATGTTATTAAGGGATGGCACAAGGTGGTTCTTAATCCATCAATAATGTGTCTCTAGGAGGGGACATAAAACTACCATTATACGCACACCGCGGACCTTGAGAGATCATGTGAAAGATGTGGGGATGCACCAGTCCTATAAAGGAAGTCTTGAGGAGGATCAGGGACTTACATTATTTGAGATGTTTGAAAATAACATTTTATTAATAATACATTTCATTCACATCTAAACATAGTACATTATATGATGGTATTCCCAAGTTCAGGGTTGTAATGCAGTTCTATATGTACCACAGTATTCATATTGTCATTACTGACCACCATCATAATTTCATTCCTTCATTTTACCTTATTCTTACATTTTCCACACTTCAACATAATAGGAGCACACCGGACACATATGCCAATTACTATGATGATGACCGGTATAAGAATCAGGAAGTTGCCTACGCTTACGATCATTTCCTGGGCCCATTTCCCTAGGCCTGAGAACCATTTTACAGGGTTCAACCATGACACCCATTCCTCTACCTTTTCCTCTACTTCAGCCACTGAAGCATTATGGTTCTTCCGAAATTCCCATTTCAGCTGCAGAATTTCATCCATCTTTAGATCTATTACCTCTTTGGGATCACTGGTATCATTGGTGACATAGGTGCAACACTTCACTCCAAATTGGGTGGCCAAGGTTACGCAATATCCTCCAGTGACAGCGGTTAAATAATTTAACACTAGTCTATGTTGCACCAGTTCTTTCTTGTACGCTTGCAATTCTCTACCTGTATACCTGAAAGTGTCATCATACATCTCGGTGATATTATCAATTTAGCAAGATCCTGATTATATCTAAAATTTAGTGTACCCCGAGCGATCCTGGTGGGATCCAATGCTACTAAAACTTGAAAGCCAGTTGTCTCACTAATTAACTGAGAGGCTTTATGCAAGTCACCAGGTATCATATTTCTTTTGCCTCTGTGTTCATACTGTGTGTGAAGATATGGTGATGGTGTGTTGTTATGAATACCGAGCATTTCAACATAACCTCTGGGACTACTCTTCCCAGGTAACACAAACCTTCGGAACTCAGGGAGAGCCATTTATACGCTTTTCTTCCACATATAAAATACACATTATCGGGGAGAAGGGATAGAATGCATCATTATCATTAAACACATTTCCCTTGCAAACAGTCCTATTTCAGGCTCTTCCATCTGGCACATGCAAGTTTCTGGTTGTATTGTCTTATCACAATATCCATCTGGTACCTTACCAATAATTTCTTTGGTGGAACTCAATGTATAATGATACCTAAAGCTTCTCCCATTAGATTTAATTGAGCGTAACAGATCATGATTCGTAGATTCATTATCAGCTCTCAGTGAGAAGGTCATCGTCTGATTATTCCCCGTCACTTCCCAATTCCCTGGTTTATTGGAGTTGGTTATGTTCACATACAAAAGTGATCTAGCTGCTTGGAATTTATATAATTTGAAATGAGGTGGTTTGGATGAGAGGAATTTTCCATCCAAGGTTTTCCCTTTTTGCAATTCTAAAATTTCTGTGGTATTCAGTGGAAATGGCACCAACCCTACATTATGTTTACCCTGTGGTACATGTGAGCACACCCAACAATCAGTTTGATTTAAAAATTTGCCTATCATGCTATGATAATCCTCTAAAGGATATCCACCCCAGTATGGGTTATATTTAGGTTGGCACCTTTGGATACAGTTCTCATCAACTAGGGACCCACAAAACTCACAAATACAGGAATCTTCAGACGATAAACCTCCACACCGTTCCCGAGTATCCGAAATAACAGCTCTTTTAACAATTACAGTACTAAGATTGGTCAAACACTCCCCTGATTGGCATAGCACTCCTCCTGACTCCACTCCATCAGCGCTGCCATCAGTTCCCATCTCCTCTATCGGTCCTCCATCACAGAAACTGGGTATCCCCAAACAGATCATCATGACAGAAACTCTGGAAGAAAGAACTAGGATGACCACAGCAGACCACTCCATTGCTGGAAGCACTGATCTACACATTTCTTTAGCTTAGGTATCTCACCGCACCTTTTAACCCTCCTGGAACAGGCTCACAATCGACAGGTCCATGTTATCTGCCTCGATTCCACCCCATATGTCCACTGGTTGGTTGACCTTTCTATAGTGAGTGGAATGGACCCAGGTATCTCTCTCGGCCACCTTCAGCAACACCTGATTCGGACCTTCCCAACGATCAGTCAAACAACCTGAGCTAAAAAAAATTTGGATCATAACAAATTCCCCAGGTTTGACATCATGACAGTTTGCATCAGATATGTTGGAAAATAACATTTTCAATTTCAGTTGTTCTTACTCATCTTCGTGAGACACTGCACAGTAACCTCATTATCATATTTTCACATGAGGCTGCCTGTTAAACAGTATCTCAAAGGGGGACAGGTAGTCAGATGGTCTGGGATGATCTTGATATTAATACCCATCACCTTACACAGGTTATAAAAGACATTACTTGTGAAATGAGTATCCCTCCTATATTCAATTATTCTAGGGATACTGTATTTTTACACAAATTCCTGCAATTTAAATTCTGTTATCAATATCTACTGCTCTAAATATTGCCTGGGCCCCTGGGTTGGACAGTATTCAGAGTATTTGACCTTAGCCTGGCATGGCTGCCGTTTGTCCTTAGCGACCTTGTGTCCTGTGTGTGAGAGATAAAGCACAACAGTTTACTATCATTTAAACATGACCTAAATACAACAATAAATCGTCCACATTTTTCTTTAGAACAGATCCATTGGCAGGTTCAAAAGATTGTAAACAGTCATATAAGGCCTGGGAGAAGATACTGGGGTTGTCTATGAACCCATGGGACACTCGTGTCCATGTGTAGTATACACCTCCCCCTAGGTGGGAAAAGAAAAATACTGACAGTCAGGGTGTTAGGGGATAGGGAAGAAAGCAGAACAGAGATTGGGTATCAGTTACATCAATTACAATTACCAGTTTTTCCCTAGTACTTCCCGTCAACCTGTCTATCTGCAGACCACAAGTATGACCCGACTTCTAGCGTTGGTTCCCACTCTCCAATAAAGCATTAACGGCCACAATTGTAGCTGGTGCCTGTTGGACATTTGCTGGTCTCTGTGCATATCCCTTATGGGGATATACAGGTACTCCCTGGTTTGGGGGTCCTACCCTCTTTGCCGTGCAGCTCTTACTTATGTGTCCTGGCTGGTTGCAATTAAAACACTTTCGTGGGAAGGATTGTTGTGTGGGTTGAGCAGGAGAGAAATGTGGTGGGTATGGGTAAGGATATTGAGGAAAAGGATATTGTGGGAGGTATGGAGCTTGTGGGTAGTATGGGACTTGAGGTTGTGTAGGATAAGTGGGATAAGGCTGTGTTTGCTATGGTGTAGGATTAGTGAGGGCGTATAACTGTTCAGGTGCAGGTGTGGGTGCAGCTGTGTCTGCTGGCTGTGATGTTACAGTCATTCCTTCCAGAGCTTGAATACTGACAGTCATTAGTTTCTCGCTCTGTGTCTCTCTCTTCTTTGAGATGTTTTTATCATGTTCTATGGCGGATTCTATGAGTATCTATTGTGACTCCCCTCCAGCCAGGCTGTGAGGTCTGAACTCGGGTTTTTAGGTTCTCTTTAAGGCCATCCATGAGTATGGTGACAATCATTCCCCTGTGGTGAGTGCTATCTTTAATATCCTCTAACCCAGTGTACTGGGTGATAGCCTACAGAGCCCAGTCGCAATAATCTTCTGCAGATTCACTCTCCTTTTGCTTTATGGTGAAAATTTTGTTCCAGTTAACTACTACTGGAAAATATATACCCAATAGAGTTATAATGCGGGAAATATTACCTTGGTTTACTTGGTCTGTTAAAGGAACGTCACCATCCAATACACAATACGTGATAAATTTTGTCACGTCGATACTGCGTGGTAGACAGGCCCTTAACACCACTCGCCAATCTTAATTGGTGGGCTCATGAGAACTACCCAAATTTCTCAAAAATCTTTGACATTTGGCTAATTCCTTTTTGGGATCGGGGAAATAATTTATGATGGAATTTAGCTCTGCTCTTGTCCAAGGACAATGCATTACCACATCCCTTGTAGGTACAACTCTGTTCGCATCCGCATTCCCATTCGGAACAGTGATTGTCCGAATGGGATGCAGACCGGCCACAGTGCTACCTTTGACCTTATTACCTGGCTGGGGGTTTAAATTGTTGCTGCAACGTATAGTATTAACAACTTCCTCCACGGGCGCAGAGGAGTTTAACACTTCCCGTGCTGTTACAGATGGAGATGGTGGCACCACTTGAGCTTGTCGTGGTGTCGCATCTAACATGTGCACAGCATGGGAAATGGCAGACATAACAATAGGCTCATCATCCACATCATAAACATTTTCTTTATGGTTACTTAAGAGAGGGTATAAGTTGCTTGTTACATTTTTATGAGTTTTTTTTCATGACTGTATCTGCACACCCATCCACATAAGGTGGCGGTGGTGCACGTGAACTACTGACAATACCTTCCGCAACGCTACCTTGCCACACGTGCACGCCATTTTGCGGCTCGCACGCATTGCAATCCAGCGCCGCGGGTGTATTTGCTGGCAATGCGTTTGCAACGCTAGTTTGTGTCGCTTGCACATTTTTAAGCCACGCATCCCCTTCATGCTGCCACAATTTTAAACATTCGTAATATTTTACTTTTTTCTCTTGAGAACGCATCAGACTGATTTGATCCCGGACATTTTCCAATACATCTTTATCAAAACTACCAATTCTGGGAAACGGTCTAACACTCTTCATCGTTATTTTAAACCATACGTCACAATACCTTATTGCATAAGTACCATACTTAGTATGCATAATACGACGGGCCGATCCAAGCGGCGCTTCCATTAGCATCACATCATTGTCTAACATTTCTATTGTTTGCGTGGCTCCCATCTTGGGACAACTCCTACGTTTTTCAAGAAAAAATTTAAACTGGTTAAAGACAATTAAGATACTTTCACTTACCTGCGGACGCCTTCGAAAAAGAGTGTATCCGCAAACCCTATGGAGGACTTCTAGACGCTTCCACCCTCCCACCAGCTCACAATCATAATCTAACCAAAATTATGCGGTTCAATTATAGTGTTCAAATAAGCCTAACAGATCACACACATTGATTACTGAACGCTATAATCACGCTGGGGGCCGAACCCTAACAAAAATAACAACCCATACCCCTGCTTTGTGTAAAGTAAACGGTAAGCTGCTACCGAGTCACTAGGCCAACTCCTGCGCCTAGCACTTAAGGGTCCTACGATACCCTTAACATTTAGGTCCCGTGTTACACCCTAAACAAATACTCACTGATGCACAATTTTTTCCTGCGCAGAAAAATACACGTTAACCCAGATATTAGCAACAATTGATAATGTAAACTCAAAGGCTTTGTTTAAACATGTGGCAGCACAACCGGAAAATGCATATACGCTATTGTGCGACTAGTCGCATACATAATGATGCGACCACCACACAACCGTATGACGTACCCTTAGCTGCGTATGCAAAAGTGCATCCCTATTGCGCGCAAAAATGCGACTTAGCCGCATGCACAATACTGCGACACCCCTTTTAAACGCAAAATACTATCAACAAAGGAAAACAAACTTCTTCCTCTCTTGTCCCTGGATTCTAGTCAGCGTCTCTTGGTCACACAATAATGGGTAGCGATCTCTCAGCATCGAATGGTTGCAGGTAAGACTGCTTGTGGCGACTATCCACCCTTTGCTGAGATATAGATATCCGTGTATATATCGTGTGATTAGGTACGTGACTTCACTATGAGCCACCAAATAAGGATACTGGATTTCAACCTCTATACGCACCTACCTATACCTTCTAAACCCTGCCTATAAACCTCTAAAATTGACGCTATTTGCATATGCAGTCATACAGTAAAATAAAGACTTTAGACCTTGAACATGTGTTCCAAAGCACAAAGTATTATTCAAGTAAAAGTACAGGCAGTTACATGCTGTGATCTAAGTACAATTTAGCGCAAAGAATTATACAGACCCAAGATACAGTCATACAAGTAAGAAACCTCCGTCAATCAGCAAGAAGACTAGAAACCCAGGGTCAGAGCACACATATTTATACCCCCCCCCAGAAATAGACAACACAATAGAGGAGTTTGTTGCTGATCCCAGTGCGGGGGCATTTGTTACAGGGCATTTAACAGGTTGGTTCAAATGGACACAGAACAGCCTCTAACAACTTGTTGCCTCCTCTATTTCCCCTGCATGCAAATCTAGGCTGTTGGTTTCACAAAAATACATTTTGGTTCTTTATGTCTTTATGGTCCATAAGTTGCGAACGCATGTTCCAATCTTCACACCGATGATACCGGAAAGCTGTGGATAAAGTGCGGTTCAGTATAATATCAAACACGGCTTACTTATCATTTATTAAACCTTAGATACCAAAATAGTCTTTATTTCACAGCATTTGTAATAAATCAATAAAACTTGGATCTTTTACTTTATAGCTATGGAACCTTTTGTGTAAGTGTGCATTATGTAAGTATTAGGGATATGAGAAAAGACGCTAGTTAGGTTTATCTGATTTGGGGCAGATGTGCACGCATGCAGCTAATAAACAGCGTTCGCATGCAGGATATTGTGCATTAGCTACTGAGCGTCATGTTAGCAGCGCAACTGTGCGTAATGTGCAGTGTTTATGCATGAGATTCTATCTATGATGGCATATATTATATATATATATATATATATATATTTTATATATACACACATACATTTACACACATATCTCATTCCTTACTAACAGTTTCAAACTGCAATGCAAATGTGTTATGGGCCGTGAGCTTCACTTCTCAAACAAGGTGGAGAACCCCAGCTGTGAAGCTGGGGCCATCCTGTCTGGGAGTGAGACTAAAACCTGTTTAGGATTCAGACAAATTCAATTGTGTAGATCAATGTCTGGGTTATATTACAATTGCCACAATTATACTTGTCCATATACAGGGATTCCCAATTTGTATGTAAAATACTCACAGTATTCAGGTGTATTATCTATTCTATTTACTTTTTTCAGGAGGCTGTTTTTCTAGTTGTTTTTGGAAGATTATCAAAAACATTGCCATCTGTACTTAGCTCGTGAGTTGTAACTAAAAATGGTGCTGGTCGCAAAATGGAGTCTCGCAGATTCTTATTTTTAAGATGGAGTCTAGCTGCCATTCGCAAGATGGCGTCGCGCACGCTAATTTTTACGCTGATTCCGTCTCAGCCACTAATCCAGTTTCGACACTTGTGTGTATTCAAACTGCACATACCCGGAACAGTCTGAGAAGAACAAGGCATGATTGGCGTGTTCTTATATAGGTCACATACAATAAGGGTGTTTTCACACTAGAGATGTGCGCTGGACCATTTTTGCTGGATTTGGATTTAGCTCTGATTTGTCAACCGGCTTTGGATATGGATTTGCCAAACCATTGTGACTGGTTTTGGATTTGGATTTTTTACAAAAATTGTCAAAAAAAAGCTAAAAATCACATAATTTGGGCTTTTTTTGTTCCTAGAGTATTACTAACCTCAATAACATTAAATTCCAATCATTTACAGACAATTTAGACCACCTGACAGCTCACAAAATTGTTATCAAGGCTGCATTGTCCAAAGGCTGCATTGAGCTGGCTGGTTACTAAGCGGCAGATTAAATCACATTTTAGAAACATTACCACACAACAGTGGCAGAAATTAAATGTAGTGCAAGATGGAACTGTCCTTGGGCCCTCCCCAGGGCCGGATTAAGGTCTATGGGGGCACCTGGGCAACAAACATGTGGGGACCCCTATTAAATGTGGACAAACTGGGGGTATGCGCAATGGGGACCTCATGCAGAGCTCACAGTAGTGGTGCTCCTTATGCAGTGCCCCCAGTAGTGCCCCATATGTAGAGCCCCAAGGAGTGGTTCCCCTTATGTAGTGCTCCCTATGCAATACCCCCATTAGTAGTGCCCCTAGTAGTCATGTCCCCAGTAGTAATACCCCCTGTTGTAGTGCCCCAGTAGTAATGCCCCTAGTGCCCCCAATAGTAATGGTCCCTGTAGTAGTGCCCAAGTAGTAATGACCCCTGAGTAATGCCCCCGTGTAGTGCCCCCCTGTATTCATGCCCCCTGTGGTAGTGCCCCCAATGGTAATGCCCCAGTAGAAATGCCCCCTCTAGTAGTGCTCCCTGTATAAATACCCCCAGTAGTAATACTCTCGGGTATTGCCCCCAGTACTAGTGTCCTCTGTAGTAATGCCACCCAAGTATTGCCCCCAGTAGTAAAGCCACTTGATGAAAATAAAACTAAAACCTAATACTTACCTTGAGCCCCGCTCCCGCTGCCATCTGGTCCGCTCGGCTGCTCCAGCTCCTCTGCACTATGGGAGAGACGTCATGATGTCTCTCCCATAGTGCACTGCGGGAGCCGAAAGCCGGAGCTTACGAGTGAGCTCCGACTGCCGCTGCGGGGAGGGAGCTGGGCGCCTGCTGGTTACAAAATCTCAGCGGGCACCCGGCAAATAGAGCCTCCTTGTGGTGCCGGGCTGAGGGGGCATAACTGGTTCCGTGTCTTCCGGCCCTTTACATGTGTGGGGACCCTTTACGTGTGGGGGCATAGGGATGACCACCTATCGCCCCTCGTTAATCAGGCCCTGGCTTTCCCACCCATCCAGTGGGGTACGGCCAGCAGAGTCACAGTACTTGTATTCACAGTGGACTGCGGCCCAAGGAGTCACAGTGCTTGTATACACAGTGGGTTACGGCCAGCAGAGTCACATTACTTGTTTACACAGTGGGCTACGGCCCAATAAGTCACAGTACTTGTATACACAGTGGACTACGGCCCAAAGAGCCACAGTGCTTTTATACACAGTGGGTTATAGCCAGCAGAGTCACAGTGCTTGTTTACACAGTGTGGTATGGCCCAAGGAGCCACAGTGCTTGTGTACACAGTGGGGTATGGTCCAAGGAGTCACGGTGCTTGTATACACAGTGGGGTACAACACCAAAAACTTTTAACTTTCTTGAAAGTTTTTTTACTTGTTTTATTTTTTTTACCTTTTTTTTACTTTTTTAAACTTTTTTCAAAAATATGTTTTTACTATTTTTTTTACACTGGAGCAGATGGGCATGAGTCAGTGGCGTATCTATAATGGGAGCACACCCTGCACCCATTTATCTAAAACTTACCTCTTGGAGGTCCTGCGTCGGGTCTCCCAGCATTGCTCAAACGCCGAAAGATGTCCGCCGCTGCCATTTTTCCAGCATTTTGGGCATGCGCTGTAAGGAAATTGCCGGGAAAATAATGCCCCGCCATTTCCTCATTGGTATGTGCATGTGCTATAGACTCTGGGCACACTCTAGTGCCCAGAGTCTATTGATTTCTGCTGTGCCCGGCCCGCCGCATCAGTCGGCTGCCGGCCGTCGGAGTGAGAGGAGTGGGCCCGCGATGGGGGGATGCACTCGGGCCCCCTCCTCTCTAAAGATACCCTGGCATGAATACAGCGCAACATACATCAGCATGCCTTGTACACAAAGCCACTTGTGAGTCTGGGCAAAGCAACTTTAATCAGCAGACTACAGCGCATCATACATCAGCGTGCAGTGTGCCCTCTATACACAGTCACTTTAACAGCAAGCCAGCCACTTGTTACTCTGAACACAGCACAGCCAGCCAATACAGCAGAGTATAGCGCAGCATACAGCAGCGTGCCCCATACACAGTCACTTAACAGCACAACCAGCCACTTGTGAGCCTGGACACAGCAGCTGCACAACAAATACAGCAGAGCAGTGCACAGCATTCAGCAGCGTGCGAGTGAAATGGCGCGGAGCCCCAGTCGCGGCGCCGTATATAGAAGCCAGCTATCGCGAGAATCCAACGTCGGGAATATGATATTCAGCCTCGTTTTGGTATTTGGGAACACCCGATGACTCGGATCCCCAGTGTTCGGAGAGGTCGGGATTCCACAGAATCTGAACCGCTCATCTCTAGTTCACACATATGTGAGCACATCCAGAATTGGAAAAAGAAGCCTATATTATCTTCTGTGCAGTACATGTTTTTCTATCCTGCAATATATTTCCCACATGATGCCGGGTCTTTTGTGCAATATTTAAATACATTGTTGATATTGCAGTGACTGTGCAGTACATGTTTTCTACTGTGCTGTGCATGTTTTTCTATCTTGCAATACACTTCCCTCATGATGCCGGGTCTTTTGTGCAATATTTAAATACATTGTTGATATTGCAGAGACTGTGCAGTACATGTTTATTATTTTGCAAACGCAAGTTTTTTTTATATGATATCGGGTCATCTGTGCAATATTTAATATAAAATGCCCACTTTATGGTACAGTAAGTGATGCTGCAGTGAATGCACAGTACATGTTTTCTTATGTGATTCCGGGTCTTTTGTGCAATATAAATGTTTTTTTATGCTGCAGTAATTCTGCAATATATCCTTCTATCTGTGCAGTACAACGATCATTTTTCTTTGGACAAATGCTAAATAATTTGTAGAGATTAATTTAAGAGTAAAAGTGTAAGAATTTCTTTCTTCTTTCCCCTTCTTTTATTGTTTTATCAAAGTATACATACTGTAGGACAATTAGATGATACTCTACTATGCAGGGGCGTTTTAAGAGAGGAGGATGCCCGTGTGCAGCCTCCAATAGGGCCCCCTCCTCTCTGTCAGCGGCTTAGCGGCACTGAGCGCTGTAGATTCTGGCTTCATGCCAGAATCTACTGCGCATGCGCGGGTCTCCGGGAAATCACTGGGAAAATGGCGGCGGCTCCGGTCCGGCGCTGCGGAGCAGTACATCGGGATCGGCGGAGAGGTAAATATAATTACCTATGTGTGCAGGGTATGCAGTGTGGGGTCCCCTAGACCCAGGGGCCCGTGTGCAGCACACACCTTGCACCCATTATAAAGACGCCTATGCTTCTACGACTATAATAGTTAGAGATGAGCGGGGATCCGGGGCGATCCGAGCGCTGCCCCGGATCCCTGACCCGAGGCAAAACCTTGCGACCCCTCTGTCGAGACACAAGGTTTTGATTTCAGCAGGCTTAACGCTGATTGGCTGAGAGAGCCATCTGTAACGGCTCTCAGCCAATCAGCGTTAAGCCCATTGAAAACACTAGAAAGGAGTAAAAAAAGATGGCGCCCGCCATCCCCTGCCGCCTGACACCGCCGGCACCCCCCGCTCCCAAAACTGTCGGCAACCCCACTGGCAGCATCCCCCACTGCCGACACTCCTGCACTGCTGCCCAACGTACTGAGGACACCATCAGCGACCCCCACACTGCTGACACTCCCACAGTGAGGACACCACCAGCACCCCTGCACTGTCGACACAGTCAGCAAACCTGCACTGAGGACACCGCTGGCACCCCCGCTCTGCCTACACCGCCGGCACCTTGCTTTGAGAACACCCCTGCACTGCCGACACAGTCAGCAAACCTGCAATGAGGACACCGCTGGCAACCCTGCTCTGCCAACACCGCCGGTACCCTTCGCTGAGTACACTGCCATTCCATGTACTGGAGGACACCACCAGCAACCCCCGCAATCAGCAAACCTGCACTAAGACACCGCTGGCACCCCCGCACTGTCGACACAGCCAGCAAACCTGCACTACGACACCGCTGGCACCCCCGCACTGCTGACATAGCCAGCAAACCTGCACTAAAGACACCGCTGGCACCCCTGCACTGCCGACACAGCCAGCAAACCTGCACTAAGACACCACTGGCACCGCCGCACTGCCGACACAGCCAGAAAACCTGCACTAAAGACACCGCTGGCACCCCCGCACTGCCAACACAGCCAGAAAACCTGCACTAAAGACACCGCTGGCACCCCTGCACTGCCGACACAGCCAGCAAACCTGCACTAAGACACCGCTGGCACCCCTGCACTACCGACACAGCCAGCAAACCTGCACTAAAGACACTGCTGGCACCCCCGCACTGCCGACATCACTGGTACCTTTCACTGAGGACACTGCCAGCACCGCAGCACTGCCATTCCACGTACTGAGGACACTGTCAGCAACCCCGCTCTGCCGACACTGCTGTCATAGTAAGTGCACTATTGGTGTATCCAACCTACACTGTATCTGTGTTGGAAATTAGAAACTGAACTGCCACATGTTAGTGCCACCCACTGTGTCACTTAGCTTAGTCAGCCAGCTAGCTGGATACAACCTTTTGGCCTTAACTAGATGAAGCAAATAATATTGTGAGGTGGTCAAAATTGATTGGAAATTACTGGAAATAAATGTTATTGAGGTTAATTATACTGTAGGAACAAAAACAGGCCAATTTTATGTGATTTTAACTGTTTTTATGATTTTTTAAAGAAAAAATCCAGATCCAAAACCAAAACACAAAAACTAAACACTGAGGTGAGGTTTTGGCAAAATACGAGGGTCGGCGCACATCACTAATAATAATACATACTGTAAGTATACACTTTAATTGGTGCCTAATACTCATTATATTATATAGACTATCTGTATTTATCAGAACCTAGACAGAAGTATATACAGATATAAATATTTTCACCTGAGGCACAAATACTGAAGCCAATTCTTAAATTCTCTTATTTTTGAATATTTAAAATATCATTTAGGGAGGATAAAAATTGAATTAGTCCACCCTATTAGGGAGAACACTATTGTGGATTTTAATTAATATATACAGTAGATATCTTTTTAATAAATATCTAAATAAAAGTTATATTTTAACAAGAAATAGTGCCCTCAAAAAGGTTTTTCTCTTCTTGTTCTGCTCTCTTGCTGAACAACCCCCCTGTTGAATGAATTTACATTATATATTGAACCACCCTTATAATATGGCTTTCACAGGCATATACACATACATCGGGATAATATGCTTTACTGTTGGCATGACACAGGACTGATGGTAGCGCTCAACTTTCCTTCTCCGGACAAGCGTTTTTCCAGATGCCGTAAACAATCTGAAAGGGATTTCATCAGAGAAATTACCTTTACCCCAGTCCTCAGCAGTCCAATCCCTATACCTTTTGCAGGATATCAGTCTGTATAGTGTATAGAAATTGGAAAAATTTGATTATATATGCAGAATGGCTAAAATGTGATATAGTTTTTATGAGGGAATAATAATGTGTGCAGGTGCGTGTGAACAGAACTGAGAACACTTGGAATAGTAAAAACAAAATAAAGAAAGAGATTGACAATGTTCCCAATGAGTGTGCTATTGTAATATGGCAAATAAATAAATAAGACTGAAATGTGAAAATTTAAATAAGCAAATGAAAATAGGAATGAAAATGAAAATAGAAATAACAAAAATAAATATATAACACATATAAAAATTAATCAGCAGTACACAGAGGAGATGTTTAAGCTCTTGTCGGTAATTTGGGTACCCGCTGCTTATGTGCAATGCTGTGGGTAACTATCCCTGTCTTACTCTAATCCTTGTTGGATGTTTGATGTTCAAAGAAGCTCGCCTGGACCTCCCTCTGGCTCGGTGACTTGAATAATCACTCGTTGGCGCTTTGCAGTACACGGACACAGGTGCTGTGTTCCGTCTACTGTGCGGGGGTAGAGGCATGCTGCTGCTCTGTTAGAAAGTACCTCCGGCGGCTTCTTTGGCTTGCTGCTCTATTTAGAGCTGTCGGTGGGTAAGTTTAAGGGCCAACGCGTTTCATCCGTAGCTGGACTTTGTCAAGGAAGCCGAGTTGTTGTTAGCTCTTCCTACTTAAACTCTTAGATCTGTTCCGATTGGCTAGTTAGGTTAAAACCACAGCTGGTGGCTAATTGGGTGAACATTATTAAATAAAATCACTTTAAAAAGGACACTGTCCTTCCGTGTCTGCTGATAAAAATAAAATTAAAACATGTGTACCCCAGAAGAATAAAGGAATATTAAATAATGAAAACATAAATGAATAAAATAATAGTTTTAAATAAAGATAAAGAATAAGCTAAAATAAAATGTAGATTTGAGAAAAATTACAAAGTGGTTCTCAGGTTTAAAGATGTGTGGTTCTCAGGTTTAAAGATGTGTTTTATTTGATTTGATTAAAATCTATATTACATATGTGATCCAAATTGGTATGTGCAATGATGATATGTAATTGTTTTTAAATCATCTGATGTATACTGCATGATAGGTTTTTTTCAAAAAGGAGTTTAATTCAAAGTCTAAATTCAGACCGCCTGGATATAAGGTTTTCATCTCATAAATCCACTTGGTCTCTTTTCTAGACATTAGTTAGGATATCAGTCTGTCCCTGATGTTTTTCCTGGAGAGAAATTGCTTCTTTGCTGCCCTTATACACCCCAGGCCATCCTCTAAAAGTCTTCGTCATGTGTCATGCCAACTGTAAAGCATCCTGAGACCATTCATGTGTGGGGTTGCTTCTCAGCCAAGGGAGTGGGATCTCTCACAATTTTGCATAAGAACACAGCCATGAATAAAGAATGGTACCAAAACATCCTCTAAGAGCAACTTCTCCCAAACATCCAAGAACAGTTTGGTGATGAACAATGCCTTTTCCAGCATGATGGAGCATGGAGCCATAAGGCAAAAGTGATAACTAAGTAGCTTGGGGAACAAAACATCAAAATTTTGGGTCCATGGCCAGGAAACTGCCCAGACCTTAATCCCATTGAGAACTTGTGGTCAATCCTCAAGAGGTGGGTTGACAAACAAAAACCCACAAATTCTGACAAGTTCCAAGCATTGATTAGGCAAGAATGGGCGGCCATCAGTCAGTATGTGGCCCAGAAGTTGAAGACGAATTGCAGAGGTCTTGAAAAACAAGGGTCAACACTGCAAATATTAACTCTTTGCATAAACTTAATTTAATAGTCAATTAAAGCCTTTGACACTTATGAAATGCTTGTAATTTGACTTCAGTATACCAGAGTAACATCTGACAAAAAGGTCTGAAACACTGAAGCAGCAAACTTTGTGAAAACCAATACTTGTGATTCTCAAAACTTTTGGCCATGGCTGTACATCTAATACAAAAGGAGGAGTGAAAAGCGGTTGTACCCGACAGGCACACAAAAAGAAAATAATAAAATATAACTATTATTAATTGATATTTTTTTCAAAAAAAGACTTATTCCATATTGTTTGGTTTAAGTCAATAAATATTGAAATATATTGGTTAAAAAATAGAAGAAAAATTGTGCCCAAATGAAATAAAGAGTGTTTTAAAAGGAACAAAATGTCTGTTTTATTATGTTTAATTGTTTGTCATATCAACAATGTTAGCTGCCCACAGATTAATTGCACAACATAACTGGAGTGCTATAGGAATTCCTCCCAAAACAGTAGTGATCAAGTAAGAAAGTTCAAACTGGTCAATGTCAAAAGCAGAGCCCACTCATAAATTGATATCTCGGGTATAGTAATTTAGTACAGGTTGAGACCAGGGGTATTTTGGATATCGGAATATTTCGTATTTTGGAATAATTGCATATTATAATGAAATGTCTTGGAAATGGGACCCAAATATACACACAGAATGCATTTATGTGTTCTATACACCTTATACACACAGCCTGCAGGTCATTGTAGACAATATTTTTTATAATTTTGTGCATCAAAAAAAGTTTGTGTACATACATGAAATTCATTTATGTTTCATATACACCTTATACACACAGCCTGAAGGTTATTTTATACAATCTTTTTAATAATTTGTGCCTTAGACAAAGTTTATGTACATTAAACCATCAAAAATCAAAGGTTTCATTATCTCAGTCATGCTGAAAATATTCCGTATTTCGGAATATTCCGTATTTCGGAATATTTGGATATGGGAGACTCAACCTGTATTTATCCGTCCAGTGGCAAACGCAGGATTTCTAGAGGGGGGGTTTCCAAAAGCTTGATTTTAGAGTGAGTGTGGCCAGTCCATGAAGAGGGTATAATTATCACTTAACCAGCTTAATATGCATCATACAAAGTATATTGTGTGTCATAATTCCAGCATATAGAGGACCAGCAATCACAGAAGCCATTATTTTAGATGTGGGCACCATTCCAGAGTATTAGATCAAGTCCGGGAGTCTGGGGGAGCAGCAGAAGAACCTAGCACTGCCCTGGACATATATGTACATATTGGGCTCTATAGCAGTGCATCCCTAACAGTGAATGTTTTCCAGATCTCCTAGTTGGTGCACAGGTTATTTATTACTGACTGATACGTGTTAAAAGATCCACAGGTGGTGCTAATTATTTCATTTGTAATACTGTGAAGAACATGCAGCACTAGTAAAATTCTATTACATTGGGAGGGGAGTTTCCAGGCAGACGGAAACCCCCCCTGCATTTGCCAATGCCGTCACTGGCCTATCACCTATAATTGGGCTGTATTACACTGTATATTGAACAGAAAAAATACCCTGTATTCTGGGACCTCTACTGTGTTCTTATTGTCGGTTATCTTAGGTATATTTCAAACGTGATCTAATACATAATTGAAAAGAAAGTCTCTTTAAAAGTTATCTCCCAGGCAACTACATAATACTTATTGATTACCTATATCAGTGTTGGCTAACCTTGACACTCCAGCTGTTATGGAACTACATAACCCAGCATGCACTGCTACAGTTTTGCTATTAGGGCATGCTAAAACTGTGGCAGGGCATGCTGGGATATATAGTTCCACAACAGCTGGAGTGTCAAGGTTAGCCAACACTGACCTATATCATATAGGGTAAATAAACACAGGAGCAGCCTATATCCGGAGATTTATTGGAGGATACAATACATGTGTAGCTATTTGGTAGAAAGTGAGAAAAACGATTGAGGTTTCAAGAAACCGACTGGTAATAATATTGGTATACTGTAATGTTTGAGAGTGATAAGAGGTAATCTCTCTCAAATATGGTTGTGGTATATACTACTCGATGACCAACATCCCATAGAACTCCTTGCTGTGATTTTAAATAGGACTCTTTTCTGTGAATACAATTATTGATCAGTCTGCTTGTTATGTTAATGCCTATTTAACAATAAAAGTTGCAGACAAAAGGTTTATTGTTTCATCAATTATATTCACAGTCGAGCATTAATAATGATAATAATAATAATAAATAATAATAATAATAATCAGCAACACATCCACTGGTTCTAAGACCTATTAAAGAGGTAATCAGATCTGATATATCAGTGGTTACATTTGTCCATATTGTTGGCCACATAGTCATCCACTTATAGTAACTTATGTATTTTGGATTATTCTATCAATTGAGTCTTCACTCATGGAGACAGGTGACACTTTCATACATATGTGAATCTGTCTGAGCAGTGTAAATACATGGTAAACATTTCACAAAGACATTAAGTCACAGAAATGCCGCCGCCGACACACGCATTTCACTGTAAGGCCTGGTTCACACCTGCCGGTTTTGGCCGTCCGGCCAAGAAACAGGCAGAAGCCGGACGGTGTTTTTCAGGCACTCGGTGCCTTTCACAAACAGCATCTTTGGGACGCTGTTAATGTTTTTTTTTTATTATTTATCTACTGGGCATGCGGAGCAGCTGCTGCATAAGCCGGCCGGTGTGTGTGTGTGTAAGGAAACATTGCTTCCTATACACCACTGGCGTGCAGGGATGGCAGGGGCACGGCAGTCGTTCTTCTCAGTAGATATTTCTGGCTGTTACTCGACAACCGTGCCGTGCCGGGTCGTGTGAAAGGACCCACCTGCTTCCCTGCTTAACTATATTTCACATCCAGCAAAACACCGGGCGGCTTTTTGTCGCCTGGTCAAAACTGGCAAGTGTGAAACTGGCCTTACACTTTTTCAAGGCTAAACTGGTGGTCCCCGCTGTCATAAGCTGGGTACACACGTAAAGATTTTCTGTCCAACCATCCAACTAGTTGATTGGTTGGAATGAAAATCTGGTAACGTATGGGAGTAACTGATGATCAGCAATTTGCTCCTAAATGCCAGAAAACAGATGAAAATGGTCGTCAGACAAGTTTGTTAAATGTTTGATCTAAACAAGTTGTTCAAACAACAGTTTTTGTCCATTTTCCGGCGTTTGGGAGCAAATTGCTGAATGTCATTTGCTTTGATACCTTACCAGATTTTCATTCCAACCAACCAACTAGTTGGATGGTTGGACAGAAAATCTTTACGTGTGTATGCAGCCATAGTATTTATTCATTATGCAAGCTAATCTGAGTCCAGTAGGTCAAGTGGGCAGATTGTATAGTCACGCCCAATGTGTTTCCCGATATTAGGTAGTGGCTAAATCTGCTATTCGCTCATCCCCAAGTGGTCCTCTGTGTGACTGACAGAAGAAGAATTACATGGTAGGGATAAAACCAAATGCCAGCACTCTCATATGAACTATGCGATCCTGATGTAATTATCATACGGCTCAAATGCTGTGTTGCAGCCAATCAAAGTTGCCGCTCATCGGGGACCAAAGAGTTAGTAGAATACAATACATTTGTTAGTACCCCGGAATCGGTATAATGAAATAAATGCATATGCTAAAACTAAAAAGGTAAGTATGAAAGCTAATTATTATTAAATAAATACATATTATCCCGATGTATGTGTAATAAGAGTCACATACTGTTATGTAGTCAATCTAAATTTTTGCTCACCGGAGACTATCATATAAAGGATTTAATACATGTGTAGGTACCCCGAAATCTGTATTGTTAAGTGAATTCTTAAATTAAAAATAAAAAAGGTACGGTAAGTAAAAGAGCCCATCTGAATAAAATCCCGGACTGCCATTCAAATGATAAAAGAACATTCCCATATCTCCCTAGAACAAAAAACAGAATCTCAATATCACTGTTAAATATCCATCTTTCCAAATCAATACATTTTCCTTATGTGGCACTATATATATTCCAAATTCAAATATTCGTAAATATAAGTGAATCTTATAGGGATCCAATTAATAAAAAATAAAGACAAATATATAAAAAATATAATAGACAATAATGAGTTGCACTGAAAGAATAAACTTTCCCTATAAATCTCTACATTACTAACAATATTGTACTTCGATATCATAACTTCCATTGATGCAAAAAGTGAGTCGTGGAAAAGGTAAGTGTCAATGCTTGTGAATCGTGAGAGTCACAACTGTGATAAGTGTTACTGAATAAAAAAAGAGAATAAAGATGAAAGTAGAGAGATGTGCCAAATGTGAGGTGTATAGTGATAATAGCATTATTACTCAAAAAAATTAGTATTAGTGATAAGAAAAAAGTGCAATTAAGAAAAAAATTTATATTTGTATCAACCAATCAAAAAAGGAAAAGGTGAAGTGAAAATATACATATACAAATGACAAGTGACGTCAATATACACATAATAAAAATAATACTAATATTGATATTATTGATGTGAACATATATTGATAAATATACAATACTACTTTTATCCTTGAGAGAAAGAAAGATACCAGAATGAGTTTAAGATATATCAATTGGGCACTATTTACAAAAATCTTCTAGTCCCTATTTAGATCAGACATATACAAAAATGATAACATAATAATAATAATAATAATAATAATTAAATCATTCATATATATGTTCTCAATTCATAAGAAAGAAGCATAGCTGTTGGCTTCATTCAATCATTTGGATATAAACTATCCATAAGGAAAATTATTTGTGTTTCCATTTTGAGGAGCTCACGATTCAAGTCTCCCCACGTATCCCAAAGCAGATATGTTTCATGCCATAGGCCTTCAGGCCACTGGGGTCACAGGTGTGAAATCTCTGAAAGTGTCTCGAAATATATCAACAATCGACTAATATACAGTCATTTCTCAACAATGAAAGTGTAGAAAGCCCTAAAGACAGGTTTTTCTAAATGTGGACATTGTTAAGCATGTTGTTATATGTTTCCCAAGAAATGGTTCATGCTAAATTTCATAAGAATGCATAATATATCACCTAGAGTGCCCATGTGGTAAAGTGTACATTGGCAAGACATCTAGACTTCTAAAAGTGCGTATATTAGAACATGTACGGAATATACATAATCCCAATAAAGATTCAATAAGAACCTCAACATCAGTGGCAAAACACTTTCAGAGATTTCACAACTGTGACCCCAAGGGGATGTAGTTAATTTACCGGCGGTCGGGATGGCGACATCAGAATCCCGACCCGGATTAAATATAAGCATCAAGGGTTAGTTTTAGGTGCCTCAGGAGGAGATTAGGGATAGGCAACCCCTGGGGAGGGTTAGGTTTAGGCTATTGGGCGGGGGGGTTAGGTACCCCCGGGGGGAGATTAGGGATAGGCACCACTAAGGGAGGGTATTAAGATAGGGGTTTACAGCGCTCTTGGTCCTATCTTGAAATTGTCCCTAGCTGCTCCACTAGTAGAGGTATCCCAACCTCTCAAAGTAATTGATTAAATAAATAATAATGGTGCGCTCTGGGGCAATTATAATGTGTTGATAGTGGACATAAAATGAATAAAGAAGTCACTTCCTTGATGTTTAAACTGCACAATGTCCCGCTAATGTATTTAACATAAAGTCCCAACTTGAATCTGTAGGTAGGGTGTTCTTGGGGATATTTAAATAACTGCCAAGATGATGTGCATTCCTTATCCCTGACCGGGAATATATACGACCAAAAATCCTGCTGTCTCTTATGGAGAAGGGTCTTTGGATAGTCCCAGGGAATATGTGGCTCCTAAAAAGTGTATTTTGTGATGTCTGTAGGATGGCTGTTCTTACAATGTGCTTGATGGTACCATAAACCTCCTTATTCCCCTTTCCACCTCAAATACAATACATTGGCACAGTATCAGGAGTCATGGTGAACACGATAATGCATGTAGGTAAGAAATGGCTTGTACTTACCCAATATGTTGTGTCACTCCTGCTGGTTCTCCTTGTCCCGGTGCTCTTGCAGATGCTTATGAGGGTACTGGGTGTGTGGGATATGCTGCTGCACACTTTGTGATGTTGTATAAAATATACTACAGACTTCAGTCTGGTAAAAACTAAATTTATTCAAGTTAATCCTATGACTCAAGGGAGTCTCTAAATAAACATCCTGTACACAGGAGTCATACAACTGTGGATAAAGTCACAAAGTTGCTAACATGCAAAAAAGGTCTCATGAAAATCCTGTAGGTAAAGGCCGTGGCCCAACGCGTTTCATCAGGTATGCAGACTTTTTCAAGTCCCATCACCCACAGGATTTCCATGAGAGACCTTTTTTTGCATGTTAGCAACTTTGAGACAGTATCCACAGTTGACACAGGTAAGTTTTACCTGCTATTCGCCACCTCACAGTGGCGAATAGTAACTCAATCAAATTCCGAAAAATAAATAATTTTGGAATTTGATGAATACCATAATTTCCATATCCCCCTACTAATATATGGGGAGTGTAGAAATTAACGCAGGGGGACTTAACACAGGAGATATAACTGATATCTCCTGGTTAAGTCTCTTCATGAATACCAAAATAACGTTAATTAAGGAAAATGTCCTTAAAAACGGTATTTTAATTTTGATGAATAGGCCCCTCTGTCCTTTATCTCACAGTCTTTAGGATTGGGTGTCTTAGCTCAGCATATCCTGGTGCAAAGTGTCAGTTCAAGTTGGGTACACATGAGCATACCTCACAACATTTGCACCTCCAGAGTCTTGGCATCCGTGCACTGGAGGCGCACGTGCCTGAAAAGGGGGTGTGATCTATCAATAAAGGGGTGTAGCCTGGCAGCATGCCCCCATTTACATCACTCAGGGGCGTGTCCAGCACTCTCCAAGATGCTGAGCTGCCCCTGTGTGTGCTCCCCTCAACTCCCCCCCACCATTACGGGACACTGCGGCCCGCAGGTTGGACAGCGGGACAGTTCTAGAAAAATGCACACTCTCGAAGTTCTCAGCGTTGATAGCTGGGAACTCTCCCTGCAACTTCAGCTACCTTGGTCTCAGCGGTGGCCCAGCTTCCTCTCTGTCAGTGCAATGTAATGTACATGTGACCCCTTCACAGGAGTAGCAGCAGCATCACGCCATCATTACCTCACTGCCCTGCTCAGAGTCTCTTTAGCACAGCCCGTACTTTTAAGTTCCGCCCCCAATTACATCTACGATTTCCTGCCTTGCTCTTGTAGGACCGCCTGCAGGGTGTCCGCAGTGTCCTAGCTCCCAGCTATTAATCCCGCAGATTCCAGGGTGTCACATTTAGGGGTCTATTCATAGAGCAGTGAAAAGTTCTGTTTAGCTGAAAACAGGTTTATTCACCGCTTTCGGCGATTCATAGAGGGGTTACCCTGGAGAAGGTTTTTCCTTCTCCAGCGGCACCCCCGCTTCATGTATGAATCGCATCGCCATATTTTTGTATGGTGATTGCGATTCCTGAAGGAACGGAAAGCTCAGCTTTCCGTTCCACTGCTGCAGTACAGATTCGCCATCTGAGGATGGTGTAATCTGTACCGCAACCTGAACAGAGCAGGGAAGCTGCGTACTTTCCTGCTGTCTGCCTGGGACCTGGCTCTGGCTCTTCCCCCTTTTCCCAGCGTCCATTGCGCAGTAAGAATACAGACATATCGGGCTCCCGAGGGGCCAGACACTGCCCGAAGACGCCGTACAGATAACTGTGCATGAATGGCTACTAAACATCACTATATATCGCATCAATGTGATGCAATATATAGTGATGTTTATTTTGAGCCACTTCGTGTTCTTTATGAATAGACTCCTTAGGGCTTAGTAGTGTAATTTGTGAGTAAAGCAGCAAATAAGGTGTGCTAATCATTCAGTAATGACTATCCCATTCTCTAATTTACGGTACATACATGTAGATAAATGCATCTTGTGTGAAACTATGTGCATTGGAAATCATTTCTTGTGAATGGGCCCAAAAGTTACCCACAAGGGATCAAAATCTGTGTCATGCTGCAATCCCAGCAATAGAATTTTCCTAAAAACATCTCATTTTAAACTGTTATCAGATGGGGAGCGCTCATAGTACAGCAGATGATAAAAAATATAATCAATTTTAATCCCTGAAGACACATTAAATATGGAGACGTGAATCATGTTTAGTTATAAAAATTACAGAATGTTTTTCATAGAGAATCCTGTCTGAAAGAAATACATACAGAAATACCAAAGAATAATTGGTGCGTTCTGGTTTAGGATTATTACTATTCTTGAGCAGTTGCCATGTTTATGCATTAGAATACATTTCATGCGTTCCTGTTTCCATATTTCATTGTGTGGTGGGGCCACTAAATTGACATAAAAGTTGTTTCAATATTAAAAAGCATCCCAACTAGGATTTCCATGTTGTTATAGAGTCACAGGTATTTGACATGATACAGTATAGAGGTTGAGCAAGTCTATTAGAGACCACTTACCAAAGATCATTTTAAAAGTAGAAAATGACCAAGAGACAGATTTCTGACAAATCCCATTGTTTTGTAGAGCAAGGGGGCGAGATTGTCTGAGCAATAGAAGGTTGCGCCACTTAATGGTAGAAGTTTGGTAGAGTGTATTCTTTGCTGAATATGGCATAATTGCACAAAATTAATTCTGCACTGAGAGATTATTGAAACAAGAAAAAGTGGTGGAGAAGGTGCATTATTATTAGGGATGTGCAGGCTCGGTTCTACTCGGTTCCGTTCGGTTCTTTTTACCGAATCTTATTGGCTATTAATTATTATGAGTGCTTCTTATTGTACAGACTGATACACAATTTCATTCAGAAATAGAATTAAAATTTTGTACCAACTGGCAAAGACCAGTTCTTGTTGTATATTTTTCATGTGATGCATTTTACATGTATAAATGTCTATGAGTAAAATATGGTACTTTTTTGTCTGTGGGTAAAATATGGTACTTTTATGTCTATGAGCAATATATGATGCTTTTATGTCTATGAGTAAAATATTGTACTTTTATGTCTGTAGGTAAATATGGTACTTTTATGTCTGTAAGCTAAATATTGTACTTTTATGTCTAGGAGTAAAATATTGTACTTTTATGTCTATGAGTAAAATATGGTACTTTTTTGTATGTGGGTAAAATATGGTACTTTTATGTTTGCAAGTTAAATATGGTACTTTTATGTCTGCGAGTAAAATATGGCACTTTTATGTCTGTAAGTTAAATATGGTACTTTTATGTCTGCGAGTAAAATATGGCACTTTTATTTCTATGAGTAAAATATGGTAATTTTATGTCTATGAGTAAAATATGGTACTTTTATGTCTATGGGCTCTATTTACTACAATCCGCATATTGAATGCGGATTGTAGTGTGATATTACCGAGTGAATTCGCTTTGCGAATTCAGGCAATATCACAGGGATTTACTATAAATCCCTTGCAGGGACAGAGCTCGCGATAAAACGCTGTCCCCGCGGATCCCATCCGCACTCTAGTCGCGGTATTTTTGGAAAAAATACCGTGACTAAGAGCCCGCGCATACGCCGACCCACCATCGCTGCTACCCCCCACGACGCTAAGCCCCGCCCCCCCGCGATCGCGGACCCCCCTCCCTCCCTTCATTACACTTAACTGCATCCTCCTGGCCTTCGGTGATCTCCGGGCTTCCCGATCAGGTGATCTCCCATACTGCACTGGGGCCCGATCACCTGATGACCGGGCAGCAGTGCACTGTGGGAGACCAGCTGACCGGAGAGGAGCCATCACCGGAGGCCCGATCACCGGTCCCTGGATTCAGGTAAGTAAAAAAAAGTTTCAATTTTTTTTTTCTTTTTTTTATAGCAATCAGCTTGCGGTCTGTTTAGACCACACAGCTGATTACTGGTACTGGCTCCCGCCTCTGCTCTCCCCGTTAGAGCAGAGTGGGAGCCCGGTAACCGGGGGAGACCCTGGATAACGCCACCTCCAGGTGGCGTTATTATCACAGGGCTTCCCCCAGTATTTTTTTACAATTTATTTTTAGTAACTCTGGTTGGATCACATTTCCCATTACAATTATGGGAAATGCGATCTGTTTTACTAAAAATAAGTGATACTTAGAGGTTGGAGTAGAATTTTACTAATTCTACTCCAATAGCCCTGTAATAACTACAGGTGAAACTAAAATAATGTGAAAAGGGTGTGAAAACACCCTTTTTCACTTTATTTTAGTAAAAATAATGTTAATAAATAGAGCCCTATGAGTAAAATATGGTACTTTTATCTCTGTGAGTAAAATGTGGAACCTTTAAGATGCACTATTTATTTTCTTATCATTTATTTACTGTCGATTATATAACCGAGCTGTACAGAAAATATGTAATCATTCATTCTAACAAGGCTGTTCATTTTACATTTGTGTGTTGGGACGTAACTCGGTAAAGGTACATTGGAATGACATTTCTGCCTGATCATTTCTTCACACCATGAATGCAGTGTTCAAGCTCATTGTATTAAGGTTAATAGCGATTCTATTTTGCACTGAGGAGTGGCAGCTTGATATGTACAGTAAAACCACATGTAGGTAAGACATGATAGAGGAGAGGAGAGGAGAGTTGGACAAAACCTTGTTACCTAATTAAATAGACTCACTCTTTTCCAATATCAGCCAATGAGGAATGATGAGATGTTTAATTTAGATGTCCAGATGACCAGAGCCATAAAGAAAATAATACCTCTAAATAATATTACGTCACTTATTTGCTGCTTTTGTTGCCCACTAAACCTCAGGTCACCTGGTAGTTGCGTAATCCCAGATGGTTTCACATGGAACAATGGGCCTGATGCAGAGTTGTACACTAATGCCGCCACTGCTGTGTCTGTGTATGCAGCTGCTGTGCGAAAATATGCAAATGTCACAGCCACCGGGAGATGTAGTGAGATGACCACGCTTTGCACATCCAAACACCTGTGTAAAATGATGCAGCATCTGCGTGCTAAGACACAGCATTGGTCACAGATCACTCCGTTATCACAGTTCTGAGTAACCCTATAGCTACTCAGAATGGCTACCAGAACTGAGACGCCGGAGCCATTTTTACTGCGACCTGGATCACAGAAAGCTATGGGTGGCAAGTGTGGCATGTGCCCCAGGTGCTACATGTGTGTGGCACATGAGCAAGGGTGCTGTGAGGGTTGGGGCAAAAGTAATTAGCTAATGTGATTCCTCAGATGGCTGATGGCTTTCTGAGCTAACCGAGAAAACATTAGATAGTAGCAACCCCATAATGGTATTACCGTGCTCAGGTTGTATCTGTATTCATTCCTGTCTGAGTAGCAAATGAGGAGCACGCAGAGTACAGTGGTAGCAGCATACAGTAGAAGCCATACGGATACTAAAGGTAAACTTTTATGGGGGCACGAGAGATCTATGAACTTGAGGGGGCAGTAAGAACTGTGAAGAGTGAATGAGAGATGGGTGTGGTATACCATGTTGTTCAAAGTGTTGGCTATGTGGATAGTCATGATGTCGACAGTTCTATTTTACCCTAATCGCATCCTAACCCTATCTCTAACCACAGCCTAACCCTAACCACAGCCTAACCCTAACAGTGGCAGTGAAAGCTGTAGAGGGTAAATGAGAGATCTATAGTATGTACTGGAGGGGGTAGTGAGAGATCTATGCACTGGAGGGGGCAATGAGAACTCTGTGAACCAGCGGGACTGGTAAGAGCTGTGGAGGGGCAGTGAGAGATCTATAGATTGGAGGGGGCAGGTAAAGCTGTGGAGGAGGCAGTGAAGTACATATGGGCTGGCGGGAGCAGTGAGGCTGTGGAGTGGGCAGTGAAAAATCTATGGAGCGGTGGGAGCAGTGAGAGCTGTGGAGGGGCAGTGAGAAATCTACAGTATGGCCAGTTGGACCAGTGAGAGCTGTGTAGGGGGCAGCAAGAAATCTATGGGCCAGCGGGAGCAGTGAGAGCTGTGTAGGAGTCATGGACAGGGCCGACAAGAGCCGCGTGGGGCCCAGGTGACTGGGGGCATGGCCTAATCACGGTAGGCGTGGCCACGCCCCCTTAGAAAAAAACCTGACAAAAAATTTACTATTTCAGCACCGCGAAGCAGGGCTGCACGCTGGGGAGGGGGTGCTGTGTGTCCCTCAGCCTGGTGCCCAGCCAATGGGGGGGCGTGATCAGCGTGATCGCTCCCCCCATAGGCATAGGAGACTGCTCTGGCTGCAGTCTCCCAGTGCAGCCCTGCACAGAGCAGCGTGTGCTGAGCTGCTGTGACTTAAGAGGGAGCACTGCTGGACCCGGGCCCCTGCAGCAAGCCCGGGTAATTTGTACCCACACCCACCACCCTCTCGGCACCCCTGGTCATGGACAGGGAAGATCTCTAAGGACCATTTGGCTTATCAGTACTTTGGATTTTTTTGTTCAAGGATTCATTATCAGTTATCCTGAGGTGATCAAATAATGGGTAACTAATATATATTACTAAGAGTTCACCAGTTTGTATGCCTCTAATATAATGTTTAAGGATTTTTCTTTCTTCTATATTTTTTTTGCTGTGTATTCATATAACATACAGAATGGTTTATATGTGATTCACATCATTATTATATAAAGCAAGTTTTATATATCTACTTCACAGGCTGATTATAATTTTACATATAGCAAAAAGAGGATCAAAATTTGTCGGGTGTCCCACAATCTTATGGGCGGCTCTGCACATGTGTCCAGCTACTGTACCTCCACCACATCATCTGCCTTAGATCAGCTGCTTTAAATCACCAGAGCATATAGCACAAACATTTGCATTATTTTAGTTTAGAATTATGTCTGTTTACTTTGCACTTATGGAAGTCAAGGGTGTATTGTGTTTGTGTATGGATGTGCAATCCTGTCCTGTCTCTAAAATGTTGCATTACATTTTGAGAAATACATACGTACAGATGTTTTCACTTCAAATGCTATGCTACATTTATACAACTAAGCCGCTTTTCATATTGCTATCAGAGCCCACACCCAATTGTTATATGGAAGTGTGTACACAGTCCCTGGCAGGGCCGTAGCTAGAATGGTGCGGCCGGTGCCAACGCACAGAGCGGAGGAAGCCCTGGGGCGGAACCGTCCGCCACCGCAATCTTTACTTGCCGAGCGCCCACTGCGATGTATGACACTAGCGGTGTGCCCGGCTCTTTCAGTGTGGGCCAGAGATCCACCTCCTCCCATTGTTTAGGGGCGTTGCCAGTGCCTGCGTGCTGCTCTGCTCCAGCCCTGACAGACCGGATCCCTGGGCCAATTGCAGTGCAAGGCAGCGGGACGGCGTCCAATATTGGTGACAGGTGGTATGGGGGACGGAGCCCAGCGGCTGTAGGACACACATCGTGGAATTAGTGAGCAGGACATGATATTAGGAGGAGAATGCTGTCAGCTATCAGTAGAAGGTAAGCGGCTGTGTGTGAGTAAGCCGGGCGTGGTGCTGCTCAGGGGGTCCGCTCCATGTGCGGGGGGATAGACTTATGGTGGGGAGGGGTTTCAGGGATGCCCACCCCACTCCTCGCCATCAGTCTATCCTCCCTCACATGGAACAGAACCACTGAGCAGCGCCACACAGTACCTTCTCTGCCAAGTGAGGAGCCATTGGTGAATGCTGTAGGGGCCCACCCTGTGCCAGGTACTAAGGGCCAAGGGCTGCCACCCCGACTATCTGCCAACACCCAATTATCTGCCATCCTCCTATTCCCTGCCACCCTCACTATCTGCCACCCCCAGCCTGTCCCCATTATCTACCACCCTCCTCTGTCACCCCCACTATCTACCACCCCCTGCCAGTCAACCCCAATATCTGCCACTCCCAGCCAGACCTCATGATGATCTTCATGGTGCGGTCACTAGCAGGTGAGTGCAGCCAGCTGCACGAGCTCACATCCCCCGAGGAAGTGACTCAGGGGAGGGAGTAAGTTACCCAGGGACCATTCAGGGGAGGAGTGAGAGTTGATGTTCGGTGCCATGTGCCAGCTACTGTGACCGGGTGCCCATGCCCACCAGCAGTGTGTACTGTATAGAGTGCATAGTGCCTATCTTCAGACTGCATGAATTGTGCTCGGAACTAGAAGTACCAGCATGCCGTGGCTGTCCAGATGGGGGGGGGGCACCAATACCCTTTTTCGCACAGGGCACCAAAATATCTAGCTACGGCTCTGGTCCCTGGCTCTCACAGTAATGAAATTCTATGCACTTTGTTACTTTGAACATGCTGGTAATTACAAAAGCTGATTATGTTTATTTTTTCTACTTCTCACTGGGTTTCCAAATGCTTAATTAAAAATCCATACCTCCCAACTGTCCCGCTTCCAGCGGGACAGTCCCGTTTTTCTGGGACTGTCCCGCTGTCCCGCCCGCGGGCCGCAGTGTCCCGCGGTGGGGGGAAGTTGGGGAGAGCACACCCGCTGCTCTGCCTAGCAGAGCAGCGGGTGTGCAGAAGGTGAACAGATGCTGTGCGCATCGCACGGCATCTGTTCACTAGTGTAGGGAGAGCCTGGGGGGCTGCCCAGCATCTCGGAGAGTGCTGGGCACGCCCCCTATAGTGATGAAAACGGGGGGAAGCCGTGAGGCTCCGCCCAGTTTTCAGTGGGCTCCACCCCCTTTTAGAAGCCACGCCTCCGTTTCGGGCGCGCGCCCTGTCCCTCCTTCAGCTGTTGAAAAGTTGGGAGGTATGAAAATCAGATGTACATTTCTATAATATCAGTCCTCGACAGCATTAAAGACCATCAAGCTATTATTGGATATACTATACCTCTGATATAAATTATCTACTGTAATTCCACCCCAGAGGGAGAGTTCCCAGGTTTTATACAGTACATCTCATATAAACAGTCTAATGTATTTGTACAATAGATAGAGAGTCCACAAGTTTCTGACATCTAAAATAAATTGTCTACTGTAAATCCACAACAGGTTGAGAGCCCCCGATTTACATACCTCTAATTTATATTGTATTTTGTAAGTATAAAATAGGTTACCTACCCCTAGAAAAAAATGTTTACTGTGTTGTTGTTATATTATTATTACTATTAATTTATACACAAAGGACCTCATTCAGAGCCACTCGCAAAATGCGAGTGTTCGCTCTGAATGAGGGCGGCCGCTTCTATGTGAATAGCTGGCCTACTGGCCGCTCGCTAGGCTGTGGGTGACCACCCACAGCTTTAGTGAGCATACAGGTTGATGGTCGCAATGGTCAAGACCATCGCGACCATCGAGGCTTGCGACAAGACCCTTGTGGTAAGGTCTCATCTACCGCAAGCCCCAGTGAGCTTTTGGCTCTATTAGAGTCGGAAGCTCACCACTGACATCACGAGTGATATCAGTGGGGCCACCACCAAACGGCAGGCATTCCGTTTATGTAGACACCCCCCTACCCACAAAACGGGACGAGCTGTCGATCACCATCGACAGCCACCCCTTTTGTAGTGAGTCCCGGAGCAAGAGAATTTCTCTCTTGCTCCGGGGCTTGCGCATGCGCAGTGCGGCCGCTGCGCGTGTGCAGGGCCTCAACATCGACCCGCTTGCGAGCGCATAGGCACTTGCGAGCGGGTCTGAATGAGACCCAAAATGTTGCAGCGCTGTACAACTGGGTAAAACTAAAACCTTGAAACAATATAAAATACAGAGCATAAATACCATACATAACATGAAACCAAACTGTAAGTACATAGCATAAGTATATACAGCTACATCATCACAGACTGTATAGTACAATAAGAGGAGTCATTTCAGAACTCACACCCTTCATATGGGCAAGCAAACTATGTCCAAGTCACTGAGTGGAGCACTGGTGACATGGAGAGTGTTAGGAGGAGAACAAGCGGAAGACAGTCCTACCAGTTACTGTGAACTGGTGAAGGATACATGGTAGAGGGGTTGAGATGTTGAGTTGGGAGATATGATGAGGGTAAGTAAACTTTAATAAAAGGTGTGTCTTATGGGCTAGTTTACAGCTGTGGAGACTATTTTAGAGCCCTACTAATGGATGGAGTGAAGAGTTTGAACTGGGTTCTGAGAGAGATAGTGAGCTAGTAAAGCTGGTTGCTATAGGGGAGGCTGTATGGCGAGAGAGGAAATAGCTAGGTTAAGGACAGATTGAAGTTGGAAAGGTGGGGTCCAGAGATCAAGAGGTTATAGTAGTTGAGGTGGGTGATAATGAGAGCTTGGCTAGGAGGTCTCAAGAGTGAGAAAAGACCAGATCTAAGAGGTGTTGGACGCAGTATGATTGAGAAATAATCTGACTATTGGGAGTGACAGTGAGAGAGGATTTGAGGATTATACAAGGCAGTGGAAATGAGTGACTGAAGTGATGCTGATATTGTCAACGCAAAAAAAGAGAGGTTAAGTGATTCTGAAAGGGGGTAAAGTTTGTTTGGTTTTGGCCATATTAAGATATAGAAAATGCAGTTAGATGCAAAAGAAGATGGTGGAAAGGCAGTTAAACATGCAAGAGGGGATGATGGGAGAGAGGTCAGTAGATTTGAGAGCTATAAGCATACAAATGGTATTGGAGGACAAATGAACTGAGGCGATTTCTAAGGGGAGAGGTGTAAATGGAGAAGAGAATGGGTCCAAGAACAGGTCCTTGAAGAACTACAACAGGTAGAGGGAGGAAAGGGGAACTGAAGCCAGAGGAAGAGACAGTGGCGGAGCAGTTTGAGATGTGCAAGGTCAGCCATGAGAGAACAGCATTATGAGAGCAAGTGAGTGGAGAGCATTAAAGAGGTGAGGGTGAATCACAGTTTCAAAGGCAGCAGATACAGTAGATCCAGGAAGATGAGTAGAGAGAAATTACCCTTGTATCTGTCTTTGTGAATTGTGTGGGCTGTAGCCGCACTTGCATCCTCAAAGCAGCAGCGACAAGCTTGCGTCTGTCTGTTAAAGGATTAAATCGGTGACAGCATCCAAGTAGGCATGTCAGACAGTCCGTACTGGCAGGAAAAAGAAGCAATTTGGAGGTCCCTGTACAAACTGGCTCTATTTTACCTGAGTTGCCCCCCCCTCCAGTGTGTTCTCCGAAAGAGTGTTTAGTGCAGCCGGGAACCTTGTCAGCGAAAGGCGTAGGAGGTTGCTTCCACAAAATGTGGAGAAGATGATGTTCATAAAATGAATTATCAACTCTTCCAGGGAGACCAGCCTCCAGAACGTACAGAGGGACCTGTGGTTCCAGCGGGGACGAATTAATACTCTGTGAGGATGAGGATGTACACACTGAAGAGGGTGAGGAATCGGTGGATGAGGAGGATGAGGATGACATAATGCCAGTTTGTGCAGGGACAGATTAATTGCCAGCTTGTTTTGTGGGGGCCCAAACGAACCAATCATTTCAGCCACAGTTGTGTGGCAGACCCTGGCGCTAAAATGATTGGTTTGTTAAAGTGTGCATGTCCTGTTTATACAACATAAGGGTGGGTGGGAGGGCCCAAAGACAATTCCATCTTGCACCTCTTTTTTTTCTTTGCATTATGTACAGTTTGGGGCCTAGTTTTTCAAACTGCCATCCTGTCTGCCACTGCAGTTTCACGCCTAGATGGGTCACGTGTTTGTGCCGCCCACTCGTGTCGCTTAGCATAGTCATCCAGCTACCTCGGTGCAACCTTTTGGACATAAAAACACTATTGTGAGGTGTGAGGTGTTCAGAATAGACTGGAAATTAGTGGAAATTAAGGTTATTGAGGTTAATAATAGCATAGGAGCAGAAAAACCTACAAATTCTGTGATTTTAGCTGTTTTTATGCTTTTTTAAAAATAAAATACAGATCCAAAACACAAAACCCAGAACCCAAAACACGGAAGGGTGGTTTTGGCAAAACCAATCCAGATCCAAAACACGAAGAAAGATCCAGATCCAAAACCAAAACACGAAAAGTGGCCGGTGCACACCCCTAACTATATATATATATATATATATATATATATATATATATATATATATATATATATATATATATACACACATACATACAATATGCAGAGAAGGTGAATGGCCCTCTAGGGACTTTACAAGAAAAAATATCACCACACTGTCAAAGCATATGTGTTTTACCACACTGTTATGCTATGACAGTGTGGTGATTTTTTTTTTCTTGTAAAAGTCCCTTGAGTGCCGTCCATCTTCTCTGCATTTGTTTATTATTTTTCGGAAGGCACCTGGGAATCTACACCACTCTTCACAGCTGGAGTGCCGAATTTTGTGCATTTATATCAACATTCATATATTAGCAGACTCAGGGGAGGGATATGTGCTTGTGGTGGTTGAGGGTAGAGGGACCGAAGGTGGTGGAGGGGGCCCCGGAGACAGCAGTGTACAGGGCCCAAGGTTTCTATTGCTGGCCCTGCGAGTAGCTATATTGCTAGGGCACCAGCGCCAATCTATCTGTTGTGTTGTCATTCAGTACTGTCCTGTGGGCTGGAGCGGCAGGGCCTACAGACGCCATCAACGGGATTCGGGAACGACGGGAAGGGTATTTATCCAATCCTGCCTGGCTGGTAAGTTGGTATTATAACACTGGCAGTGTGACAGACTGACAGAGTGTGTCGCACTCGCAGAAAAATACTCAAATGAAGTGATGAGGTGCTGACCTGGCCCTGGGGCAGGGCTTAAACCTGCATATGGTGTTGAATTATAGATATATATATCTATCTAGATTAGGGGTGAGCGGGTTCGGATTTCTGAAATCCGAACCCCCCCGAGCCCCCCCGATCCGAGTCCGATCCGAATCAGGCTCGACTTTTCCCGCCTGACTCGGATCTGAAATCGAGGCAAAACGTCATCATCCAGCCTTCCGAGTCTCGCGGGTTTTGGATCCTATATAAGGTACCCACGTCGGCGCCATTTTCTCACTCGGCTGTGGACAGTGAAGAGGGAGGGTGGGAGTTAGGGCTGTGTAGTGTAGTGTAGTGTAGTGCTGCTGTTGTCCACTACTTCAAAGTCCATAGGGGCTGGCTGTGTTGTGCTGTGCTGCTGTTGTTAATAGGGGCTGTGTCCACTACTTCAAAGTCCATAGGGGCTGGCTGGACTGTGTTGTGCAGTCAGTTCTCCATAGGGGCTGTGTCCACTCCAAAGTCCTGTGCAGTGTCCCAGTCCTAAAGGAGTGCTGCAGTGTTGTCCAGGGGGTGCTCTGTCCATCAGGGGTGCTCCCCCCAAGTGCTAAAAAAATAATATATTTTCTGTGTTTGTGAATTGTGTGCGCAGTAGCCGCACGTGCATCAACAAAGTAGTGCCAAGCGTGCGCCTGTGTCATAAGTAAAGGGCCGGCTGACTTGACCGTTAAGGGTGCTGTAACCCCCGAAAGTACACTCCAGTCCAAACCCAAAAAAAAATTATTTTCTGTGTTTGTGAATTGTGTGCGCAGTAGCCGCACGTGCATCAACAAAGTAGTGCCAAGCGTGCGCCTGTGTCATAAGTAAAGGGCCGGCTGGCTTGACCGTTAAGGGTGCTGTAACCCCCGAAAGTACACTCCAGTCCAAACCAAAAAAAAAATTATTTTCTGTGTTTGTGAATTGTGTGCGCAGTAGCCGCACGTGCATCAACAAAGTAGTGCCAAGCGTGCGCCTGTGTCATAAGTAAAGGGCCGGCTGGCTTGACCGTTAAGGGTGCTGTAACCCCCAAAGTACACTCCAGTCCAAACCAAAAAAAAAATTATTTTCTGTGTTTGTGAATTGTGTGCGCAGTAGCCGCACGTGCATCAACAAAGTAGTGCCAAGCGTGCGCCTGTGTCATAAGTAAAGGGCCGGCTGGCTTGACCGTTAAGGGTGCTGTAACCCCCGAAAGTACACTCCAGTCCAAACCAAAAAAAAAATTATTTTCTGTGTTTGTGAATTGTGTGCACTGTGGCTGCACGTGCATCAACAAAGGAGCGCCAAGCGTGCGCCTGTGTCCCATAAGTAAAGGGCCGGCTGGCTCATTTCTTAAAGGGTGGTGTAACCCACAAAGTGCACTACTCTCCAGCAAAAATAAAATAATATTTTCTGTGTTTGTGTGCGCTTTAGCCGCACGTATATATATCAATATAACATAAATGGAGGACCAAACTTTCTCCGATAAAAATAAAATAGGGAAAGATCAAGAACCTCTTCCTCCTAGTGCTGTTGCTGCTGCTGGGAGTTGTTCATCATCCCAGAGAGGAAGTAGGAACATCACTACTTTTACTAAACAATTGACCCTCCAACAGTCCCTAGCGATGAGGATGAAGTACGACAGCAGTCATCCTGAAGCAAAACGTATAACTGAGGCCTTGACTGCTATGTTGGTGTTAGACGTGCGTCCGGTATCCGACATTAGTGCAGTGGGATTTAGACAATTGATGGAGTTAGTGTGTCCTCGGTTCCAAATCCCGTCTAGATTCCACCTGCATCCTCAAAGCAGCAGCGACAAGCGTGCGTCTGTCTGTTAAAGGGTGGTGACACCCTCAAAGTGTGCTACACAAACAATTAAAATATTGTTCTTTTTTCTGTCTTTGTGAATTGTGTGGGCTGTAGCCGCACCTGCATCCTTAAAGCAGCAGCGACAAGCGTGCGTCTGTCTGTTAAAGGGTGGTGTAACTCTCAAAGTGTTCCAAAAAATAAAAAACTATTTTTTTAATGTGTTTGTGACTTGTGTGCGATGTAGCCACACCTGCATCCTTAAAGCAGCAGCGACAAGCGTGCGTCTGTCTGTTAAAGGGTGGTGACACCCTCAAAGTGTGCTACAGAAACAATTAAAATATTGTTCTTTTTTTTTCTGTCTATGTGAATTGTGTGGGCTGTAGCCGCACCTGCATCCTTAAAGCAGCAGCGACAAGCGTGCGTCTGTCTGTTAAAGGGTGATGACACCTCAAAGTGTTCTACACAAACAATTAAAATATTCTTCTTCTTTTTTCTGTCTTTGTGAATTGTGTGGGCTGTAGCCGCACTTGCATCCTCAAAGCAGCAGCGACAAGCGTGCGTCTGTCTGTTAAAGGGTGGTGTAACCCTCAAAGTGTGCTCCACAAACAATAAAAATATTCTTTTTTTTTTTCTGTCTTTGTGAATTGTGTGGGCTGTAGCCGCACTTGAATCCTCAAAGCAGCAGCGACAAGCGTGCGTCTGTCTGTTAAAGGATTACATCGGTGACAGCATCCAAGTAGGTATGTCAGACAGTCCGTACCTGTACTGGCAGGAAAAAGAAGCAATTTGGAGGTCCCTGTACAAACTGGCTCTATTTTACCTGAGTTGCCCCCCCTCCAGTGTGTACTCCGAAAGAGTGTTTAGTGCAGCCGGGAACCTTGTCAGCGAAAGGCGTAGGAGGTTGCTTCCACAAAATGTGGAGAAGATGATGTTCATAAAATGAATTATCAACTCTTCCAGGGAGACCAGCCTCCAGAACGTACAGAGGGACCTGTGGTTCCAGCAGGGACGAATTAATACTCTGTGAGGATGAGGATGTACACACTGAAGAGGGTGAGGAATCGGTGGATGAGGAGGATGAGGATGACATCTTGCCTCCGTAGAGCCAGTTTGTGCAGGGACACATTAATTGCCAGCTTGTTTTGTGGGGGCCCAAACGAACCAATCATTTCAGCCACAGTTGTGTGGCAGACCCTGGCGCTGAAATGATTGATTTGTTAATGTGTGCATGTCCTGTTTATACAACATAAGGGTGGATGGGAGGGCCCAAGGACAATTCCATCTTGCACTTCTTTTTTTTCTTTGCATTATGTACAGTTTGGGGCCTAGTTTTTCTAACTGCCATCCTGTCTGCCACTGCAGTGTCACTCCTAGATGGGTCACGTGTTTGTGCCGCCCACTCGTGTCGCTTAGCATAGTCATCCAGCTACCTCGGTGCAACCTTTTGGACATGAAAACACTATTGTGAGGTGTGAGGTGTTCAGAATAGACTGGAAATGAGTGGAAATTAAGGTTATTGAGGTTAATAATAGCATAGGAGCAGAGAAACCAACAAATTCTGTGATTTTAGCTGTTTTTATGCTTTTTTTAAAAAAAATACAGATCCAAAACACAAAACCCAGAACCCAAAACACGGAAGGGTGGTTTTGGCAAAACCAATCCAGATCCAAAACACGAAGAAAGATCCAGATCCAAAACCAAAACACAAAACACGAAAAGTGCCCGGTGCACACCCCTAATCTAGATATATATCACCAAAATTAATTTGACCCCTGGCTATTATATCATAAAGGTATATCTATCTATAGGGCTTAAACATGGCAATGGTGTAGTTTTATAGATATATAGCTATATCTATAAAACCACACCATTAGCATGTTTAAGCCCAATAGATAGATATATAGATACAGCTATATGGTAGCCTAGAGGCATATTATTTTGGTGAGGATATATAACACAGATATATCTATATCTGTAGATAGACATAGCTGTAGTTAGGCCATGCCCCATCTTTGGGATTTACAGTAACAAATAAAAATGTGAGGTATATTATACATACATATAAAACACGTTTATGCAGGGCCGGCTGGCCCATTATGCCAGGTATGCATTCGCTTACGGCACCAAGCTGGAAGGGCGGCCACATCATCTCCTGTGTCTCGCCATGGTCCCACACAGCCGCCGACATTACAGTGAGTCACACTGACTCATTATATGCCACTGTGCAGCCAGCCGCCAGTGCCGCAGGCGGTGCCTGTCTGCCCAGAGTGACACAGCTTAGTTACAAGAGCTGGATGGGGAGGAGGCACCACGCTCTCCTCAGCTCCTCCCCTTTTCATGTTCCAACCCCATCTTCCTCTCTCTATAAGGCTGTGCTGGACGTCGGAGATCTGACGTCACGATCACGTGACCACCACCAGCGTTAAGTGAGCTCCGAGGAGGAGCTCTGCAGTTCTGTCCCCAGGTAAGGAAATTGATATACCCAGTATAGCTGTCACCCTGTCCCTGTCACCCATTGGTCATTCCCTCCCTGTCACCCATTGCTGACACCATCTCCCTGTCATCCACTGCTTTCACCTTCTCGTGGCGTAACCCTCTTCTTGTCGTCACCCTTTACCTGTCACCTAGTGATGTTGACCTCTCACCCAGTGCTGTTACCCTCTCCCTGTCTCCTAGTGCTGTCACCCTCTCCCTGCTGTTACCCAGTGCTGTCATCCTCTCCCCATCATCACCCTCTCCCTGTCACCCAGTGCTGTCATCCTCTCCATATCTTCATCCTCTCCCTGTCACCAAGTGCTTTTATCCTCTTCCTATTGTCATCCTCTCTGTAACCCTGTCCTCACCCTCTCCCTGTTATCACCCTTTCCCTGTGACCTAGTGCTGTCACCCTCTCTCTGTCATTAGCGTAGTGCTGTCGCCCTCTCCCTCTCACCCAGTACTGTCACTTTCTCCCTGTCATCACCCTCTCCCGGTCACCCAGTGCTTTTATCCTCTTCCTATCGTCATCCTCTCTGTCACCTAGTGCTGTCATCCTCTCCCTGTTCTCACCCTCTCCCTGTCATCACCCTTTCCCTGTCACCTAGTGCTGTCACCCTCTCCCTGTCATTTGTCTAGTGCTGTCACCCTCTCCCTCTGACCCAGTACTGTCACTTTCTCCCTGTTAACAACCTCTCCCGGTCACCCAGTGCTTTCATCCTCTCCCTGTCACCCAATGCTTTCACCCTCTCCCTGTCACCCAGTGCTGTTGCCCTCTCCAGTCACCCACTGGCGGTCTCCCTCTCCCTGAATACATATATTAGGGTATAATTATAGCTTAGCACCCAGGGTGGCCCTGCTGTATAGGGGCCCTATAACACTTCATACATTTTCATGTGGGGGGGTGATGTGTGCGTTTAATTATTTTCATGTAGCGGCCTATGTGTGTGTTTTTTTTTAATGCAAATCCTATGTGTATTATTAGGGTGCTAATGTGTGTGTTTTTTCTCATGTGGGGGTCTGTGTGTGTGTTTTTTTCTGCAGAGCTTATGTGTTTTATTATTTTCATGTGGGGGCATATGAGTGGCCCATGTATGTGTTTTTTAATTTATCATGTGGGGCCCCACACAGTGACGGTAATGTGTAAGTTTTTTCACCTGTTACGTCAATTGTATATTAGGATTCTGTTTGGTCTGATGCAGTAGAAGGTCCATGTGGGGTAACACAATTCACTCGGTTACACCAACCCTAGTGACACCACTAAATTAAATTATAACCATGTGTATATAAAGCTGGTCTTTTGACCTGCAGATTCCCTTTGGTCATTGTTACATTCTTACATGTACTCCGGATATTTCACACACCAAAATATGAGGCTTTATTTCAACAGGGGGTGCCAAAATCTATACCCGCTTACCAAAAAAATCAGGCTTGGGCCGGCCCTGGTAAGGAATGAGGTGAGGCAGATATAGACATCCTCTTGAGATTTTAGACGCAAAAGGGAGGAGAGGGATAGTTTAGTAATTAGAGATTATCTTATGGTTAAGTGAGGGTTTTTTAAGGCTGGGTGAGACAAGGGTGTGTTTCAAGAAACAGAAGACAGAACAAGAGGAGAGAGATAGGCTGAAGACATGAACAAAATGAGATTAGCTTCAGGAGAGAGGTGAGAGATAGGCTACCGAATGAAAGAGAAACATGGGATGTGATGTCAGATAGGGATAGCCAAGATTCAGATGTGCAAGGAGGTTAAGGGAAATAGCCACAAACCTTGGGGTTATTCAGTTTCATTCCCACCATTGAATTCTATGGGGAAAGTGTTTATTGGCTTTGAGAGCCAGGGGGCTCGCCTCTCTCAGTCAATGACTTGTCAGCCCATGCACTTCTATGGGAAATGCCAGCGGCTGAACCGTCATTTGGTAAGTGCTGTCCTTAGAGTACAATACTGTGTCCATGGACTCCGCATTTTAGTTTTTTTATTTTGCCAAGACCATGAATGCCTACATGGACCGAAGCGGACCTGAACCAAGGAGTGGGTGAGTATGGATTTTTTTTTACAGTGATCAGAGATTCTACTGGACAAGGGGACAGACCAGCGCAAGGGACAAGGTAAGTATGTAGTATGAGTGCGGGCAAGTGTGAATGAGTGAGTGCATGTGTAATAGAATATTACAACCTACGGGGTGTGTGTCATGTGATCTGTGCAGGAATCACATGAACACAATTTTTATTGGGCCTCTCTTCATTTTGTGCACTTGCTAAAGCTCCACACTATTTTCTTGGATATCCATGAAAACAAGCCCTCTGCATGTATTCCATGTTGGCAATGAGTGCATCGTCCTGTACGCCTTTGATTTTCATTCCCATTGGAAAGACAGAGAACACTTTACAAGAACCATTAGTCATTGTGTTTGCAGTATGTCAATCTAAGATAATGTTTTAGCTGTAGTCTCCATGGAACACAATACCATTTTCCCAGCTTTTCTGGCTGTACCAGGCAATTCCCTTGAGAAAATCGACAGGGGATGGAAAAGTCAAAGCGTCCTAAGTGAAGTCTATTGGCTGGAGCCATGTGGTCACTTTATTTGATATTAGCTTCACAATGCTAATTAACTTACTCTTTAAATTGACAAATACCTCAGTCGTAAATCCCTATTCAGCTGAAAGTGAGTTAGGAAATTCCCTAGTCCTGTTCTCTCTCACCATGGTTTACTACGCCCCAACAACTAGACAGACGAATTGTGTTTTTTAAGGCTCTGGATGTTTGCCCACGTATTAAAAGATACTTTACAAACATTCACTCGGTCCTTACACCTGCTTTTTCCTGTAAGTCCCCAGATGTGAAAAGCAAATTGTTGAAAAAGGAAAAATAATATATGTATATTCAGACGGCCACGATTGGCAACAAGTCGTTATATAATAAAAATGCAGGATGATTCAAAGAATAGGTAGAAGATAGAAAAGAAAACAAACAAACAAATATTATTGCTTATTACCCAAATGTGCTTTCTGGCTTATAGGTCTCTCTGTATCATGCAGCAATAATGTTATTATGCTCAGTGTGAGTGAATTTATATTGTTATCTGCAAGATATTCTATGCACTTATTACTTTTGCAGGTCTATGCAAGGAAAAGCCAGTTACAATATTTGAATGTACTTTGTGTTTTTTTTAATTAGATTGAATGAAAGCTGGCAACATAATAATGTAGAACAGAGATTCCCATATTCGGTCCTCAAGGCACCCTAACAGTCTTAGGTAAGGATATCCATGTGTAACCACAGGTGACCTAATTAGTACCTCAGTCAATTTGATTTAACCATCTGTGCTCAACCATGGATATCTCTAAAACCAGAACTGTTGGGGAGCCTTGAGAACCGCATTTGGGAACCTCTGATGTAGAAGCTGATTCAGACAGGGTTGTATCTATAATGGTTGCTGGGTCCACGTGGGGCCCGCACCGCACACCCTGCACCCATATTATCTAATAACTCTCCGTGTTCCTGCTTTGGGTGTCTCGGCCCTGCACAAAACGCCGGAGAATGAGCGCCACGGCCATTTTTCCAGCCTTTTGCACATGCGCAGTGAGGAAATCGCCAGGAAAATGGCGTGGACTAGTGCCCAGAGTCTACCGATGCTGCAGTCGCTGGTCAGCCACGTCAGTCTGCTGCTGGCCGCCGTTGAGAGAGGAGGGGGCGCCAGATGGGGAATGCACACAGGCCCCCTCCTCTCTTAATACGCCCCTGGATTCAGATTTCGGAGCAAAACAAAAAAGAGCAATTAACTTTGCACCTTGGCAAAACTGTGTTACAGTACACCGCGGGTGGGGCAGATGTTCCGATAGATTTAGATATATGAGAGGGGCATGTCAAAATTCCTATCTAAATTGCAATGTAAAAATAAAACTGTCCAGCATTTGTGGGCTACATGCAAAAGCAGACAGTATTTATCCTGTATGAAAACAAAATGTGCTTGCACCCCTTGTATTTCAACATGCTTTGTCCTTTTGCAAAGTTACTTGTTCTTTTTGCTTTACTCCGAACTCATATTCAGCCCGATAAACAGTATGACAGAAAGAGCATTAAGCCTACACAAAACAGGGTTTCTAGTAACTGATCTTAAGTTGTTCCCCCAACACATCGTGGTTTGAAGAATTTGTTGATCCAACACAGAAGAATTAAAAAATCAGACTGGGATTAAAATAGAGATGAGCAGTTAAATTTTGCTGAAAACTGAACACACCCGAACTTTGGGGTTCCAAGTGGAACTGAGTTCTGGCTCTTATGGCACTTATGTGGTTCCGAGTAGAACGGTGTCTTCTAGCAAGTTGAATCTTGTGTGTTTTTGATTGCATGTAAGTCCCTCCCTGGTGATTTGAGATGCCACAATTGGTAAATAGTGACTGGAAATGAATGTTATTGTTGTTATTAATACTATAGGAATAAAAACAGGTCCAAGGGCTTGATTCAGTAGTGCACGCAAGATTATCGGGAATCTGGTTGTGTGCTGACCTTGGTAAACCAGTTGTGAAAATCGAGGCGGAGGTTGGAGTTGGAAATCTAGCTTCCACCCATTAATAACAATGTCCCGGATCCATGTACTGACAAGATTGGATCCAAACTTCTTTGAATTCCTGAAGGCGAGCTCCCGTCCTGGGATCCACAAGGTGAGAGGGGAGCGCGGTATGCAGCTGAAAACTTATCCTGTTGAGACAAGGATGCAGTGGCTCTACCTCTGCCTCTGGAACCACGGGAGATAGCAGGTGCTCCTCTGGAATGACTTCTGAATCTCCCTGGAACACGTAAGGACCGAAAGGAAGGATAATCCTGCAAAAGGTTTCCTAGTATAGGGAGCCGTAGATGGGAGATGACTGCACTTACCGTCTGTGACTTGAGATAGCCACTTATCTAGTTCACATCCGAACTAGAACTTCTCCTGTGAAATGGAAGAGCCTCCACAGCTCTTTGTTGATTCCACATCAGCCTGACATTGTCGTAACCAAAGTGCTCTATGGGCTGAGATAGCCAAAGCCAAGGATCTGGAAGAAAGATTACATATGTGTGCAATCTGTTCTGCTAAAGGAATCAGATCCTCCTCCGAGACCCCAGATCTAAGGCCCTCAGAAAGTTGTGCAGCCCAGGCTTCAACAGGTTTTTTGACCCAGCAGCTTATTAGTGCGGGAGGGATACTGTAAATCAACTTTAATGTATTTTCTAATTTGCTGTTGGAAGATTCCTCTAAGGAAACTGCTCCAGGAACCGGGAGCACAGTCTTCTTAGACAGACGGAACATCGAAGGTTCCACTGAAGGCAGAGTCTCACATAATGGGATTAAAATAATAAAAAAAATATATATGTAATGCTTCACGAATTTGCATTACTATGGGCTCTATTTATTAACATTATTTTTACTAAAATAAAGTGAAAAAGGGTGTTTTCACACCCTTTTCACATTATTTTAGTTTCACCTGTAGTTATTACAGGGCAATTGGAGTAGAATTAGTAGAATTCTACTCCAACCCCCAGTATCACTTATTTAACGCCACCTGGAGGTGGCGTTATCCAGGGTCTCCCCCGGTTACTGGGCTCCCACTCTGCTCTAACGGGGAGAGCAGAGGCGGGAGCCAGTACCAGTAATCAGCTATGTGGTCTAAGCAGACCGCAAGCTGATTACTGTAAAAAAAAGAAAAAAAAATGAAACATTTTTTTTTTTTACTTACCTGAATCCAGGGACTGGTGATCGGGCCTCCGGTGATGGCTCCTCTCCGGTCAGCTGGTCTCCCATAGTACACTGGGTCCCGGTCATCAGGTGATCGGGCCCCAGTGCAGTATGGGAGATCACCTGATCGGGAAGCCCGGAGAAGATCACCGGAGGCCAGGAGGATGCAGGTAAGTGTAATGAAGGGAGGGGGGGGTCGCGGGGGGGGTCCGCGATCGCGGGGGCGGGGCTTAGCACCGGGGGCGGGGCTTAGCGGTGGTGGGGGGATAGTAGCGGTGGTCGGTCGGTGCATGCGCGGGCTCTTAGTCGTGGTATTTTTTCCAAAAATACAGCGACTAGAGTGCAGATGGGATCCGCAGGGACAGAGCTTTATCGCAAGCTCTGTCCCTGCAAGGGATTTATAGTAAATCCCTGTGATATTGCCTGAATTCGCAATGCGAATTCACTCGGTAATATCACACTACAATCCGCATTCAATATGCGGATTGTAGTAAATAGAGCCCTATATGTGCTGCCGAAGCGAGCACTATAGTTCAAAAGTTTTTGAGACACTTTGAATGTCTTATCTGGGTGTTTCCATGCAGAGGTAAGAATTTCATCCAATACCTCCGACTCTGGATAGGTGACGGCCTGTCTTTGTCTTTTATTAACGATAGATGGCGTAGTAGAATTAACAGTTTGCAGCAATCAACGCCTTTACACCCTGAGATAAAGGTTCCGCCCCCTCAGTTTTGAACCTCACCTTCCTTAGTTCCGACCTCTCGTTCTCTTCCGACTCATCCCACCTAAGGGGATTCGGAATCAATCTTTTAGCGATAACTAGAGAGGACAAGGCCGTGGAAGGGGCCTGGGCTGACATAACATTAGTGAGCCCTTCTACAGATCTAGCTAAATAACTTGCCCAATCTGTTCAGAGATGGCCGACGTCTGAGATCTGGCAACCTTTCACTCTCTGCGAAAAGCTTCCAGCTCTGCAAACAGATGGGACATGACTGAAGTAAATTGTCTTAGCATTGCTTAACAGATACTGTTTAAGTACCGTGCGCTGTACCGATTGCGCTACTGGAGCACATTGTTGGTGAAGCAGCAATCTGAGGCTCTGAAGCACATTTTTCACTGCACGAGTTTTGCCGGAAAAAGTTTTTAGAGCAGCTTTAGACTCTTTAGAAGTCATTTACTGACACACTGACACACACACCCACAGAGTAAAGGGACAGTGAGAAGACACAGAGACTGTATACAAGGAGAGGAAACAGTAATATAAGGCCATATAGGGAGTATTGCTTTCACCCAGCCCAAGCAGCACTGATACAGTGTTCAGCGCTGTCTAACACAATATAATGTGTAAACACAGTTTTATTCCTCAATTGCCTGACTGCACTTTTCACAATCTGGCAGTCAGGACAGTCTCTCCACTGTTCGCAGTGTGACAAGCAGCAGCATGTATTTTATAATGGCCGCCAGCCTCCCTTGGGAACGCTGTGGTCACTGGAAGGTAAGAGCAGAACAGAGTGTTAGGCTATAGCGCCCGTCTACAGCGCTAAGCGGGCTGCTCTGTAAACTTCCCGCCTGTAAGTATTCCTGGCTACCCTGCTACTCAGGGTGCCAGGATGCACTAACCTTATGGCTGCCATGCGCTGCTGGTGGTGGGAAGGCTGGCGGGGGACCACGACATGCGCCACACGAAGCGCATCTAGGTACCCCCCAGAGACACTGGTCTCTGCAGCTAAAGACCGGTGGGGTCTCTCGGCAGCTCCATCGTAACAGACAGGCAGGGGCAGGGAGTTGCCTGTCTGTGTCCTCATAATGCTGATCGAGGATCTTCATATTAGAGAGCCCTGAAGGAGTGAACCAGCTCCCTGGGCACAAATTTTAGACTGACCTGTAGGGGGTATAGAAGGGGAGGAGCTAGCTACCTTTCTAATTTCTTAAAGTGCCAGCTCCCGGTTAATCCACATCTATACCCCACTGTACTTAGACTCCAGTGTCCCCTAGTGGATGAAGGAGAAAATTTATTTTTTGGTGCTGTACCCCACTGTGTATACAAGCACTGTGTCTCAATTGAGCAATAGCCCTCTGTGTGTATAAGCACCATGACTCCTTGGGCAATAGCCTTCTGTGTGTTTAAGCACAGTGACCCCTTGAGCAGTAGCCCTCTATGTATACAAGCACCGTGACTCCTTGGACCTTAGCCTTCTGTGTATACAAGTGACTCCTTGGGCAATAGAAGCTCATTCAGACCTGATCGCAAGTTGCGGCCGCTAGCTGGCAAAAACGGGCCGGATATTTAGATGATGTGCTCGCACTGCATCGCGTAAGGACTCCCTCTATGTTTTATTGGGCTACGGCAAAGTGTTCTCACAACTGTATATAGATGCCCCCTTGCCACTTGCAACACACATCACCTCCGGGAAATGTAGGGTTAATTGGGAACATCGAGAGCCATCGGAGAGCTGCTCGCAGACCTTGAGGTTGCCTTAACCTGCCACAAGTACTGCGATCAGTGCGGCCTGAAAAACATGCAGGTGACGTGTACAATGATGCTACTTTGCTAATTATGTACGCCCTTTAAAAGGAGTTTTGGCAGCCTGACACACCTGCGTCCGCAACACCACTCGACCGTTTACAAGCACCTTGCCCAGTTACCACCCACAAACGGCACCATCTGTCACTCAAAGTAGCGACCTGATTGCGGCTCACGAGCAACCGATCGCAAAGACTAGCTTGCGCACGTGCACTGCGAATTATACGCATGTGCAAATGGGTGAAAATCGCTCAGAGCGAGCGAGCGCAACTTAGCGACCGGGTCTGAATCAGGCCCATAGCCCACTGTGTATACATGCACCGTGACTCCTTGGGCCTTAGCCCTCTGTGTGTCCATAACACACAATTACTGTGACTCAGTAGTGAGTGGCAATGTTTCATAGATGTGCTCTAAACTGCGGTGTCTGTCAATTAGTAACCAGCCAGCTCACTGCAGCATTTGGACAAAAATGGTGAAAACAATATTGTGAGCTGTGAGGTGGGCTAAATTGACTGTAAATGCCTGGAAATTAATGTTATTGGGGTTAATAATACACTAGGGGAAAAAAAAAACCCAATTATGTGATTTTAGCTTTGTCAATTTTTGTAAAAATCCAAAACCAGTCACGACAGGTTTGGCAAATCCAAATTTAAAGCTGGTCGACGAATCAGAACCAAATCCAGCAAAAATGGTCCGGCGCACATCCTTAATTTTTACACATTATAATATACAATCTCCTAACACATAACATTGTATATTTGGTCTGATACTATCTCTTTGGACACTATTGTTGAGTATGTCACTGCTGATAGCACTACACCGAAGTGATTAAATAGTAATATTTACTATGTTGAACATTTTTTTGTTTATTCACAGCCATGCTATATAAACCTAATAATAATTTATTTTAGAAAGTTATCATGCGGAGAGAGAAAGAGAGAGGGACAGAGGAGCCTATTCATCAACACTAAAATAACGGTTTAAAGAACATTTTCCTTAATTACCATTATTTTAGTATTCATAAACACACTTAACACCAGAAATATCACTGATATCTCCTGGTTAAGTGTGAGAGGTCGTGCAGTGCCTGCTGCCGTGCAGGTGTACGTCTGTTCCTTACCTTGCGTCGCACCCTCTCACCTTCAGGCCGTGTGTTGAACAGACGGTCCTGGAACTTCCAAATAGAACACGGACACGATGACCTAGGGGGAAGGAGACGAGGTGAGTAACGTCCTTCCTCAAGTCAACCGATGCGCCCTACCGAACCGAGGGATAAATTCAGGTTTTAAGTGAAGATCATCATTGGCACTTATGGCCTCAGATCCCGAATTTTCACCTATCGGTACTCACGCACCAGGTGAAGATCCGTCCTTGCACCGGGTTGCAAGGTTCACCGTTCGCCCAGAAGGAAGGAAAGATAGATAGTGACAAACAAACAGTGAAAGACAGTACACACAGATATTTCTCACCATGTTCACTCTTGCTCTTCGTCCGCTCACTCGCCTACAGGTCCCTGTAAGGAGATACACAACACAGCCGTGCAGGGCCTAAACCTATGTCAAGCAACTACACATACTAAAACGGCATCACCCTCAACCTACAGTGTGTGTAGTGCGACATATATAACAATAACTAAACTTTTGCCCTGCACGGAACACCAATCACAGACTATAAGTACACAAGAGCAAAACATGGTACTATCCCTTTTAAATGCCTGCTGCCTACCTATCTAGAGCTGGCCAGCTCCTCTCCTCAGTGACTGGGGAAACACTACCTCATTGGTGGGAGCCGAACAGCTCTCCACCACTGCTCACACCTCTAATCATCTGCCTCTCTATATTAGTGCTGTAACTATTGGGCTCAGGGTCCTGGGCCTAACGCCCAGGGTCTTACCAGCGGCTCAGGCCTAGGTGCCTGCCAAATGGTGGGCTCTGATAGTGGCTGGGCCTAATGCCCAGACCACTTTTTATGGAGCTCAGGCCTATTTGCCTGCCTATCTGTGGGGCTCATTTAGCGGTCTGGGCCTAATGCCCAGACCACCTTATACTTCGGATGGCTCGGGCAGTTGCCCGCCTACTTTATTGACTAGTGGCCTGGGCCTAATACCCAGGCCACTTACACCTACTTAAGGGGAAATCCTGTTATGGGGCCTAATGCCCGCTACTGTGCCTCGGGCCTTGTGCCCGACTAATTACCCACGGGCCTAGCGCCCGACAACCCTGGTGGTCTAGGGAGGGGGGTATATGGTGGGCCTCATGGAGGGCCTACCTACTACGTTGGAAGAGGCTGCGGGGGGGAACTTCGTGTAGCTCTTTACTTCCCACCCCCGCAGTCCTCTCCGGTCCTCAGCCGCATTCTTCGGCCGCTGGCCCATCCTGGGCAGCGGCGCCGCCTCTTCTTTTATTCTTCCAGCTGGCGCCGCCTGTCTTCTCTCTTGACAGCGGCGTCTTCTGGCCTCTTCCGCGGCCGCCACCCCTGTTGACACGCTGATCTTCCGCTCTTCGGGAGGTCTTCTCTCCTCCCTCTCCGCCGCCGAACTCTCATCTCCTGCTCGGCGCCGTCTAATACAAGACAGCATGAGTGGGCGGGGTTACGACGCGGCGAGCAGTGATTGGCTCGTCGCGTCCGCCTCCTATTGGCTGAGAGGAGAGCAGGAACCACATACGAGTGCTGGAGCTGCTGCCACCTGTGACGATACTAGTCCATCAATGTCATCTACTAAAGCCGATGCAAAGGGCAAGCAGGGCTTAAGTCAGGGCATCTAAAATTTTACAGTGGTAAAGAAAAAAATCAAAGGGTAAGTTAGCTGCAGAAAGACATAAAATTGGCAATATGCCTTTCACCACATGAAGTGGCAAGGAAAGGCTAAGGACTTGACCTTTATTTATAACTCATGGCTCTGCCTATTATGATGATGTAAACCATTCTCCCTGTAGAAGTTTAAAATAAATGAAAATCGTTAAGGCACAGGACTCAACTGTGTGATCAGAAATGTCACAAATCCCTGAGGAGAGTCTAAGGGGTATATTTACTAAAGTGAGAGTTTTTAAAAGTGAAGATGTTGCCCATAGCAACCAGTTTCTACTTTACATTTAAACTAGCACCTTCTAGAATATAATAGCTAGATTCTGATTGGTTGCTCTGGGCAACATCTCCACTTAAAAAAACTCTCACTTTAGTAAATATATCCCCCGAAGTGTGTCTGCGGGTGCCATGTGTGAGCCTGACCTTTCCAATACTGTATTGAGGAGGAGCCTCCTTCCACCATTTGTGCAGCCACTGCAAATGTGGGGATGAGCAGCACAAGTCAACAAGCTGACATAGAAATCGAGTATGCTGCTGTGGAAGTGCACCAGGATATTTGTGTAGCTGACACTAATAAGGATGGTGAGGATGATTATGTTGATGATGAGGATGTTGTTTGTTTAAATCAGGCACCAGTGGAAACATTATATTACCACCAAAACCCCACCGGTAGGGGTCTTCTCCTAATAACCTGGTCTTCTCCCAACCCCGGCTCTTTCTACAAATGCGACTTCACACCTCTGGTTGGCTAAACCGAAACCTTTGCTGAAATAAGGACAGGAGTGCCCCTCCTGTCAGTGTCTATTGTATACCCAATCGTACTTGTATTTCAGTATTAGAGCAGTGCCGCAGAGTCGTGATATTTGTAAAGTCCCCTACATTCCTACAGGATCATTCCTACAGGAGTGCCCCTCCTGCCAGTGTCTATTGTATACCCAATCGTACTTGTATTTCAGTATTAGAGCAGTGCCGCAGAGTCATGATATTTGTAAAGTCCCCTACATTCCTACAGGATCGAGACTCATATGCCGCCAGGATGCACTTCCAAAACCGCCACACCTGCTGCCGACCCATCACCCCCCCCTTCCCCCCGAGACGTCCTAGACTGTTGACCAAAGGTCCAGCAGGAGTAATGTGCCGGTCAACTGAACTGCATGGAAAGGAGCCCCCTAAAAGGGTCCACCCACCTCCCCAGTCTCCACCCACACCCCCCCCCCCCAGATCGCCTACCACCCCCCCTGGGTGCCTGGGACCTAACAGGATTAGCATTGTGACTATTCCAATAAATCATTTGGCCACCAAGTCTGCTGCTTGTCTTCATTTCCTCATCCCACACCTCCAATCCAGCCGACCCCCCTCCCACCCCACACCCCATCACTCCCTACTCGGCATTGAGCACACACAGATCATGACAGGCTACCCCATTAGCATCGCACCCATAGGACGAGCGCACCCTCTGAACTCTCTACCCCACCAGTGGAAACAGTTATTGTACATGATAAGGAAAAACCTATTGTTATGCCTGGGTATAAGACAAAAATATCCACTTTTTATGTGTAGAATCATTGTAACCCAAATCCGGACAACAATTGTCAAGCCATCTGTACCCTTTGTAAAGCCAGAGTAAGTAGAGGTAAGGACCTTAACCATCTAGGAATCTCCTCCCTGTTACGTCATCTGCAGCGCATCCATCCAAAGTTTTTGCCAAATGCAAAAACTTTGGCTAAAAAAGTAACAACAAGCAGTCCAGCATCAGCTAGCTCCCTTCACTCTGCTAGATCCAAGCACCTGCCATCTTCACCACAACACCTTCTTCAACAATATCCGCAATCATAAGCGGAAGTAGTCCTGCATCCAATTTGATTAGACTAACTCAGTCCTCTCCTATCCAGGATTCATCAGAAGAATCTTAGAGCAATATGCCTGCTGCTGCTGGGAGTGGATCTTCATCTGAGAAGGGGACCAGGAAGACTATACGCCATTACTGCAGTGGGTTTTAGACAGTTAATTGAGGTCATGTGCCCCCGCTACCAAATCCCATCTAAATTTCACTTCACTAGAAAAGCAATTCCCAGCCTGTACAAGGATGTTAAAAAAACGTAATTAGTGTCCTTTATAATGCCGTTGTACCGACTGTCCACTTAACCACAGATATGTGGACAAGTGGAAAAGGACAAAAGCAAGATTACATGACTGTAACAGTCCACTGGGTGGGAATATTGCCTTCAACGGCACCAACAGCAGCATCTAAGAAACAGCAGCTCATTTAGAGGCAGGCTACTCTGTGTATCACAGGTTTCACTAAGAGACAACCTTTTAGAAAGCCTCATGGAAGTCATTGCAAAATGGATAACCCCGCTCGGACTCGCTAAGAGATTTGTGATTTCTGACAATGCCACCAATATTGTGAGAGTATTGCATCTGGGTGAATTCCAACATGTCCCATGTTTTGCTCACACAATCAAATTGGTGGTGCAAATTTTTTTTTTTAAATTACAGGGCCGTGCAGGAGACACTCTCTGTAGCCCGAAAAATGTCTGGACATTTTCGTCATTTAGCAGGTACATGTAGAAGTTTGCAGCACCTTCATGAAATGTTGAATTTGCCCTGCCACCAGCTAAAGCAAGAGGTAACCACAAGGTGGAACTCCACCCTTTATATGCTTCAGCGAATGGAGGAATAGTAAAAAGCCATCCAAAGCTACACAACGCAGTATGACATAGGAAGAGGAGGGGGGGGATGTACCTTACTCAAACTCAGTGGAAAATACTTTCTGTGTTGTGCAAGGTGCTGAAAGCCTTTGAAGTAGTCACCTGTGAGTTCAGACATTGGCAGCTTGAGTCAGGTAATTCCCCTAATTAGACTGTTGGAAAAACAGCTTGAGAAACTGAAGGAGGAGCTGAAATGAAGTGATTTGTAGATCAAGTCTTTTATTCACTTCGTCAGGATCCAAGGGTTATCAGGACCTTCCAATCGGATCAATAAGTCTTGGCGACCGTACTCGATCCTAGGTTTAAATCATATGTTGTGTCTTTCTTTCCAACAGACACAGATCTGAAGATTTGCAAAGAGCTGTTGGTAAGCACATTGTCAGCTCAAGTGGCACATGATGCAGTGATGGATCATCCTTCAGTTTCTGCAGCAAGTGTGGCTGCCAAGAAAAAACTAAACTTTTCCAAAAAAAGACCCACTGGTGAGGCAGATGAGTCAACACAACTAAGTTTTGACATCTGGTTGGCTCTAAAAGAATTGCCTACAATTAATGAGACCTCTACCATGACTCCATATGATATCGACACCATTCAAAGAATGGTTAAGGACTATTTTAATGATAGCATCCGAATAGGCATGTCAGACAGTCCGTTTGACTACTGGTAGAAAATAAATGCAATTTGGAGGCCCTTGCACAAAATGGTTTTGCTTTACTTGAGCTGCCCACCCTCCAGTGTGTACTCAGAAAGTTTTCAGCACAGCCGGGAACCTTATCAGTGATCAAAGTTGAAAAATGGCATAAGAGTATTTTGCAAGTATACCTATTTGCTTCAGAGCAGCGACAAAAAAGCACAGCAGTTTAAAAAAATATAGGACATCTATGAAACATTTGCCACACAGCAGTGGCAGACAGGGTGGCAGTTTAATAAACTATAAAATTAAAAATGTCAGGAAGCAATACCCCAGATAGCACATAATGCAAAGAACAGAGGTGCAAGATGGAATTGTCCCTGGGCCCTTCCGTCCACCCTTATGTTGTATATAGAACATGCACAGTTTAAAAAACCAATCGCTTCAGCGACAGGGACTGCCAATTGTGGCTGAAGTGATTGGTTTGTTTGGGCCCCCACAAAACAAGCTACCAATGGGCAGCTGACATTGCTGGCAATGATCTCTCTGTGCACAAACTGGCTTTACAGAGGCAAGATATTGTCACCATCATCATCAGATTCCTCACCCTCATCAGTGTGTACATCCTCTTCACACAATATTAATTTCTTCTTGCTGGAATCCACCATTACAGCCTCAGGCGCCTATGTAATTTTTGGACGTAATTGGCAGTAATGGTCTTCCTCGTGAAAATTGTAGTTCATTTTAATGATAATCTTTTCCACATTTTGAGGAAGTAGCCTCCTACTGAAAAAAATACAGATCCAAGACACAAACACGCAAGGGCAGTTTTGGCAAAGCCAAATCCAGATCCAAAACACAAAGGAGATACAGATCCAACCCAAAACCAAAACACGGGGGTTGGCACACATCTCTAGTAACTTTGCACCTGGGCAAAACCTGCACTGCAGAAGGGCAGATGTAACATGTGCAGAGTGATTTAGATGTGAGAGTGGCGTGTCCAAACTCAAATCTAAATTGCAGTTTAAAAATAAAGCTGTCCAGCATTTGTGAACCGATTGCAAACACAGCCAGTATTTACTCTTCATGCAGAAAAAAGCATTTTCACCCATTGCATTGGAGCATGGTTTGTCAAGGTACAAAGTTACTTACCTTATTTACTCCCAAACTCAGAACCAGCCCCCATTATGTCCACATCTCTGGACAAAAGTGACCAGAATGCCAGAACAGGCTTTGGGTCATCTCTCATAGTATGTTAAGTTTTTTGTTGAGATTTATGCACGTCACTGGCAGGATTCGGACTGAAGTATTCTGCCCACATTTTCATTGTAATTTTTTGTTCCTTCCAAACTTCTGCTCTTGACTCTGGTGCTCTGGTGATCACCACTTCACCCTCGCAGATCACATCTCAACCCTAGCATTACAAATGCACCAAATATCTGCAAAAGTTTTCACAAACCGCCGAGCAACAGTGGAGAAGATCACGCTCTAAGGCAGATTTTATCCATTTAAAATTTATGCTCTCATCCTACAGTGGTGCACTTTCCCTCTCTAAATAGTCATATTTCAAGAACCTCATCTCCCAGGTCGCAAATCCTCACTGTCTCTTCACCACCTTCAACTGCCTCCTCTGCCCACCCCCTCCTAGTCTCCCCTTATCGCTCTCTGTCCCTGACTTTGCTACCTACTTTATTTTTAAAATTGATTCCATATGTCAGGACATCATATCCAACCAGTCACCCAGCTCTCCAACTCCTCCTTTCCTTGAGCACCCCTCCCCATCCATTTTACCGACTCTGACATCCTTTTCCCCTGTATCTGGAGATGAAGTCATGGCCGTCATCTGGTCCTCCCCCACTTCCACCTCCCCCCTTGACCCTATCCCCTCCCACCTTCTCCTTCTGCCTGCTCCCATCTTGCCCACCTCCTTAATCTCTCCCCCTCATCAGGCACTGTCCCTTCTGCATTCAAGCCTGTCCTTGTCTCCCCCATTCTTAAAAAAACTACCCTTGATCCAGGGGCAGGCTGGGTCCAGGGGCAGGGTGCCAGCTGCCCCATGGGCTGGTATACTATTAGGTATTTGGGATCACACAAGCCAGGAGGCAGGTAGAGATGGCTTCCTGGCTCAATCGGAATGCCCGACAGTACTCTCTGCCGGCCTACTGGCCACCGTTGTGACTCCTTTCCATTCTCCACTGTTCACTGCAGGGTGCTAGAAGTGTTGATTGGTGGATGGTACTGGCCATCCTCCAATCACAGTTGTGGGAGCATCTAACACTGATTGGTAAATAGCCCCGGCCATCCACCAATCAGAGAAAACTGCAGTGAAGTGCGCTCACAAAGAGAGCTGCGGTGCTGCCAGTGAATGAATACTGAAGTGAGTTTACAGTGCAGCCAGCACTGTAAACTTACTTCATTGTTCAGTCTCTGGCAGGAGTGCAGCATGGGCTGAGCAGATGGAGCTCATGCTCCAGAGCCGGTTCAATTAGGGACATTAATATAACAGACTGCCAGGATCATGATGAGGGCATTGTCGGGACTCGGGAGCACCCATGCACTGTGCATATCTGGCCCTGCTTTATTACCATAGGGGGCGCAGCCCTTCCTCTACACAGGCTGGGCCCCTTGACCTTTTGCTCCTCTGGCTGCATTAGTACTGGAAGCACGGTAAGCATGAACTCTCTCCTCCCTGCTGCATTCATATTGACATGCTCTGTGCAGTGTCCTCTGTGTAGTGTCACTGTCTTTTAGTGTTATTTCTTGCCATGTTGGTCTCTCATCTTAGTGTTATTGCCCTGAGTTCTGTTATGTTTAATTGTATTAGTGAATTCAGGGCTCCCACCTCCACACCCTGCCCCTACACTGCTACCCCATCCAATAGTGCCCAAAGACTGTTCCCACATCTCATACTACCTCAACAAAACTACCATTCCTCGTACTGCCCCCAAACTGTTCCCACTCCACTTAATGCCCAAAACACTGCTCCCCCTCCACATAATGCCAATGTTTTAACACTACTCCCACAAACTTGTTCCCCCTCCATATACTGCACACCTTCAAATACTGCCCCAAAACTGTGTGGGACACCCCAAATACTGCCCTAACACTGCACCCTCTTCCAAACACAGCCCCATTTCACAATGGTATTAGATACCCTTCCTTTTCTGTACCATATTGTCATCAGTTACTGTCCAGCATCATTCCCTACCATCCACGGGGGCATAGAAGAGGAATATAATCTTGTCTCCCCTATTCTTAAAAACCTACCCTTGATCCAGAGGCAGGCTGGGCCGGGGGTCAAGGTGCCAACTGCCCCCTGGGCAGGCATACTATTAGGCATTTGGGGCTGCACAAGCCAGGATGAAAAGTAAAGATTGCTTCCTGGCTCAATCGGAATGCCTGACCAGTATTCTCTGCCTGCCTACCGGCCTGAAGCACGGCGAGCGAAGCGAGCCCACGAGAGGACAACTGTCTTCTTTTGGTGTACTATATGGCCAGGAAACCACACTTCTGCCCTCACTGCATGTCACTTCCAGATACAGAAACAGAAAGGGATTATACACTACCATTTCATAATTCAGCCCACTTCACCCTCAGGCCCAGTGTTGCCCCCTTAGTCTACCCACATAGCACCTTCAGGGTAATGTCTCACCTGTTAGAACTGAACATCCCCCAGTGGATCCCTAGTGGCCCAGGATGACACTGCCTCTGCTATATTTCTGTCCTCAACTTCCCCCCACGCGTTAGCTATGCTAGACAAATAGGTATTATGGGGGCGCTTGCTCCAGGCACCACAGCTCTATGCTACACCTCTGAGAGCAGGCGCTATCGCAGTGGTGCAGTCACTGAATTTGTGTGTGTGTGCCGATCCATAAAGAAGCACAAGAGCTGTCATAGCAGCAGGCGTGGTAAGTGGCTCCTATACCATAGGCTACCATGGACCTACTGTGCCATAGGCATATTGTGTCATCATGTTACTTTTACAAAGGTGGACCAGCACACAGTGCACTATAACTTAGTATTATGGAGAATAAACCACTATCTTAGCTTTATAGTTTTGTAAAGTTCATAACAGTGTTCTTTCAAATGAGCATTTTACTAGAATATTTGTTGTATATAAGAAGCAAAGTTTTGAACTCTCTGGGCCAGAATCAGAGATGTACACTATTCCGATATTTACACAGTTGAGTGATTATTGGTTGACTGCGCATGTGCCAAGGTACCTCTGTGATGCCAGTCACAGTGCGGTCTCCTTCACAAAGTGATCGACAGTCAGGGATCGTTTGGGGGATGTAATGGGGAATGGCGGAAAAATAAACTGTTTTTGGGGAGTGTCATAACGTGCGTCTGCAATCCTGTGTGCAGATAAAGTGGTTCCGATGGCCAGGCATCTCTAGAGAGGAGCTGGCCCATGTGCAGTCTCCGACACGGGCCCACTTCTCTCTGTTTGGCGGCCGGCAGCGCACTGAGCTGTGCGCGGCCAGCGCCGGAGTAATAGACTCTGGGCACTAGAGTGCACCCAAAGTCTATAGAGTATGCGCAGATCACAAGGAAAATGGCCACGACAGCCATTTTCCTTGTACTGCACATGCGCAAATGACCGCGGCGGCCATTTTCCAGTTATTTTTACAGCACCGGACCCCTGCACCGACGTTGGACTCTGGAGAGGTAAGTAATACTATGGGTGCAGGGTGTACAGTGCGGGGCCCCCCTGGACCTAGGAGCCCATGTGTCCTGCACACCCTGCACCCATTATAGATATGCCCCTGCCGACTGCTCAGTCCAAGTGACCATTCTACGTGACGATAGGGCTAATTAGATGGCCGATTTTATGGAATGATCTGCAACGACTACAGCATTAGCATATTTTTGGATAGCAGCTGCTTGCTTGATCGCTGCTGCAAATGTATTAGCGTAAAAATCTGAATCAGGCCCACTGTTAGCAGCAGTAGGTATCTGTGTACTATATTATTTCTGATTTTTTCTTGTGTGCGAAACCAAGCGTCAATAACAGAAAGAAAACTCATATATAAGCCCTGTCATCACCCATAATGAGCATTTCCCCTTGTCACCCCCTAGCATGTGAGCAAAATCAGGGTAGCTTAGTGATTTCACCATTACATGTAAAGCAGAAAACCTCTCTGACTTGCAATAGGTTCAAAAAGAAACATATGGCCCATGGGGCCTCGTATAACTGCTTACAGAGGTGTGCTGGGTTGGATGGCAGGGTACCATCTATACTTGCCAGGACTAAAAGTTGCCAGCCAGCCCCTGCCTTGATCTTAACACTAACTACCGACCCATCTTTCTCCTCCCTTTTGCCTCCAAACTCCTTGAGCGTATTGTTTACAACCGTTTTCCACCTTTATTTCCTCCCACTCCCTCCTTGACCCTTTTCAGTCTGACTTCCATTCTCTCCACTCCACTGAAACTGCCCTCACAAAAGTCAGCAACTACCTCCTTGCTGCCAAATACAAGGTTCACTACTCTCTGCTCATTCTCCTTGACCTCTTTGCTGCTTTCATCACTGTGGACCACCCTCTCCTACTGCAAATCCTTTACTCCCTTGGTCTACGTGACACTGCCCTCTCCTGGCTGTCCTCCTACCTCTCTGACCATCCTGCTCTGTTTTCCTCCGCTTCCCCCTCCACAACCTCTTAGAGTATGTTTTCCTTAAGGTTCTGTCCTTGTACCTCTTCTATTCTCCCTCTATATTTCCTCTCTAGGTGAACTCATCAGCTCTTTTTACCTCCATTATCATCTCTATGCTGATGATACTCAGATCTCTCCCGCTCTCTACTGACTCGTATATCCAACTGTCACTATCTCTTCCTAGATGTCCCAGCTATTTCTTAAACTTAATATGTCTAAGACTGACCTGATCATCTTCCCATCCTCCCACATAACCTAATTTCACTCTATTTCTTTATCAATTGATGGCACAACTATCTCATCTAGCCAAAAGTGTGCTGTCTTGGAAATATCCTGCAATGATCCCTCTCCTTCAAACCACATATCTAAAACCTCTCACAGTCCTGTTGTTTCCATTTCAAAAACCATTTCCAAGATCAGACCCTATCTCACCCAGGATGCTGTTAAAACACTCATACACTCACTGGTCATCTCCAGATTGGACTACTGTAACCTCCTCCTATCTGGCCTCCCCAAATCTCATCACTTACCTCTCCAGTCTGTCTTCAATGCTGCTGCTTGGCTCATCTTCCTCTCCAAATACTCTACATCTGCCTCCCATCTCCTACAACCCATCCACTGGCTCCCCTCATTCAAGGTTCTCATGCTCGCTTACAAAGCCCTCACCTAATCTTCTCCCATTTACATCTCTCATCTCCTCTCCCTTCACTCTCCTGTCTACCCTTTAATAGTATCTAGAGCCGGTGCAAGGTTTCCGGGCGCCCTAGACAAAGCTTAAGCTTACTGCCTGATACCCCCCCAAGTCCATCTTCACTACTTTCCTCACATGCTCTGTGCAGCCTGCCAGCTTCTATTTCACATATTCCTGTGCCCAGCAGCTCATTTTTTTAGGCTGTAGTGAACAGTGTCATACTCCGTCACCTCACCTTGGGTCACTACACAGCCCGTCTGTGAGACCCAGAGTGCATGGGACACTCACTGCAGAGTCCACCATATTGGGCCCTGTCTCCACCGTGCATCTAATGTCCCATACAGGGGCAGATCCAGAACAAACTGTCAGTGTGGGCACCACAATAGGGGAAGGGGTGGGTGGTGTGTCACGTGCACCGAAGGCGTGAAAGTTCCTGTAAAAGTGGGTGTGTCCTCGTGGCAAGGGGTGTGGCCTCACAGGGATTGCCATACCCACGAGCCGCTTCCTCGTTTTCATCACACTGAAGGCAACCAATAACCAAGGCCACGACAATTTATGTCCTACCTGCCAGCCTGTGTTCTAAGGTTTGATGGTAGTTGTTTAAATCTTGGAAAGTTTCAGACTTAGTAGAAAAAGGAGGGGGGGTTTAAACCCCTATTGTTCCTCACCACACTGAATAATACCTGCAACAATATATGAACACTATATGGTCATAGAAATTCAGAGATATTAGTTGCATGCATTTGCAAATACATAGGAGGCTGCTAGGCCACGTCACGGCTTTTACTAGCTGTCCCTAGCACTAAGGGGTTCACGTCCGGGGTGCAGTGCACCCCAAAGAAAACGTCCAGCCCAGGAGCCCCACTGGGCATCACACGAAAATGGAAAAAGAGTGACAGTGCAGTGTAAAGTATAGATGTGTGCGAGTAATCAATAAGTGTGGAATGAGAGGTTAAAATATATGTGAAAAAATACATGAATAATAAACAAACATAAAAGGTGATGTGAAAAGCAACTATGTGTATTAAGTGGTGATGCCCTGAGGTGGCCCAGCCAGAATAGCCCGGGGGCCTTACGCCCAAACGCTCACCCCAAATGTAAAATATACCAATTATAAGGCTTCATGATAAAGGCACATATATATTTTGTCAAATGTAAGGCCTCATGATAAAGGCACATACAGTACATAAATGCATCCAAATTGAGAGCCAGCTTACCTGGGAATCAACCCTGGGAACTCCAACTAGCACTACTAGAACCAGCATGCCCTCCTAATGCTGGCTCCTTCATGCAACTCATAAACAAACAAACAAAAGTGGCAGCTGCTCAATCAATCTAGCAGTATTAATCAGGTGCATGAAAGGGAGGGGTCATACTAAGTAGAAAAAGGAGGGGGGTTTAACCCCCTATTGTTCCTCAGCACACTGAATAATACCTGCAACAATATATGAAGACTATATGGTCATAGAAATTCAGACTTGTCTGGAAAAGAAAGGGAATAGATACATGCATTTAAAAGTGTCAAATAATTTAGATCCCTCCTTCTGAATCTGCAACTGCCAGCCAACATAAAGCATTAGAATGCATGGATCTCTCTCATTGCCCTCTCCCTGCCCTTGTTTCACTAGACCAGGCCTGGCCAACCTTAGGCTCTCCAGCTGTTGTGAAACTACAAGTCCCAGCATGCCAAACTCTGGCAAGGCATGCTGGGACTTGTAGTTTCACAACAGCTGGAGAGCCACAGGTTGGCCAGACCTGCTCTAGATTGTAGGGCTTGGCTACAGTTATCAGATTCATAAGTGTAGATTTCACAAGTACAAAATAGATTTTAGAAAAAGTGATAAGGTGCATACACACACACAACAATTTTTTGATCGATTATCGTTAAACGATATCGTTTAACGATAATCGTTTCTAAAAATCATTCACTTTCTAAGTCAAACGATGAACGATTATCATTCATGCGCGTTCATGTTTGTAGTTTGTAGTTCAGTCAGACTTGTCAACTGAATGATTTTCAGTAAGTTAATATGCAAAAATCTTTTGTAGTTCATAAAAATCGTTCATTACATTTAGTAAATGAACAATTTTAGTAACCTATTTTCGTTCATTTTTTCAAGGGAAAAAATCGTTCATTTACAAAATTGTTGTGTGTGTGTGCACCTTTAGCATTACATCCGTGTTATTGGTTACATCCTCAGCTGATTTCGATTGAATTGACCCCTATTAATCTCTGCTGCAGAACATTACACCTGATGTGCTGCTTTGTTTGAATTATATATTTAGGTAATCAGAATTTGTTATTTGAAGTCTGCTGGTGCCTTATATTTTATTGTATATAATTTGTCATAAGTACTATCTCCAGTTATTGAAATGAGTGTAGTCATGATTGATCTTAAGTCCCTTATTTGGGTGTTATGGCCACCAATGTATCAAAGTATATAATCCATGTCCTTGTCCTGCATTGCATTGTATTGTACTGTAAGTAAATTTTTTGGTTATGTACTTTGTAAGGCGCTACAGAACACTTGTGGCGCCATATAAATAAACGATAATAATGGTAATAATAAAGTCCTAAATGTTTGGTATGTGCTACATGTTTGTTTAAGCCATTTTATTGCTAGATCTGTACTGGCTGGCT